>JAODUO010000004.1:82500-340000 GCA_025642075.2 Ridgeia piscesae
GGATACTTTACAAAATTATACCACTTTATTACCAGTCATCCTAACTGTACTGATGTCGTCATAAGGTAGATGACAGAATGCTGTGATCAACCTGCTCTAACTGACACTGACAGTCATGGGAGGAAGTCCTAAATTACACAGTTCCTAAACATGTTATATGTTCAGCATTGTTCAACTCCCTTCATGTTAATGCGTTCGTTTGGGCTTGTGATTTTCACAACATAAAATTGGAATCTGCGTCAATTTGCATTGATCTTTTACTTGGGTGGCACCTTTGTATGAATATATTTCTTGGGACTTCACAAAATTCTGTGACTACTACCATGTCTCTCCCAAGGGGAAACACACTCACATAACAATATCAGCAAAAACATGGCTTATCCTAACACCTTGTACCAATGATCTACAAGTTTCTTCAATGACGATGTATAAGTGCTGTGGTGTACAACAATGTGATATCCAAGCAACTCTGTCACATCACACTGAGAAACTGTGAAGGAACCTACATACCGACTGATTTCTGCCCACAACACCTACACCCAACACAGGTCACCTGCACAACACCTACACCCGACACAGGTCACCTGCACAACACCTACACCCAACACATGTCACCTGCACAACACCTACACCCAACGCAGGTCACCTGCTCAACACCTACACCCAACACATGTCACCTGCACAACACCTACACCCGACACAGGTCACCTACACAACACCTACACCCGACACAGGTCACCTACACAACACCTACACCCGACACATGTTACCTGCTCAATGCCTACACCCGACACAGGTCACCTACACAACACCTACACCCGACACATGCCACCTGCACAACACCTACACCCAACACAGGTCACCTGCTCAACACCTACACCCAACACATGTCACCTGCACAACACCTACACCCGACACAGGTCACCTGCACAACACCTACACACAACACATGTCACCTGCACAACACATACACCCGACACAGGTCACCTGCACAACACCTACACCCGACACATGTCACCTGCTCAACACCTACACAGGTCACCTGCACAACACCTAGTCACTTTACTTTACAATGCAGCTGTTACATATGACTTACATTCAAATCAAGGCAGCTTGGAGTTTATTTGTAGAACTACAAATAGTACATTATACATGCGCCCGTCTCTCAGTGGCAGGTAACTCTATTACTCAAGTGTGAAAATGTTCAATAGACATTATCCGAAGTGTAAAGTTGTAAAGTGAAAACTTAATTATAGTTGTCAAAATTATTTGTTTTAAAATAAAAACATCACACTTCTGTTGCTGGTCAACAATATTGACAAGTGTTGCTGGTCACCAATAAACTGTGACAAGTGTTGCTGGTCACCAATGAACTGTGACAAGTGTTGCTGGTCATCACTGAACTGTGACAAGTGTTGCTGATCACCAATGAACTGTGACAAGTGTTGCTGGTCACCAATGAACTGTGACAAGTGTTGCTGATCACCAATGAACTGTGACAAGTGTTGCTGATCACCAATGAACTGTGACAAGTGTTGCTGATCACCAATGAACAGTGACAAGTATTGCTGGTCACCAACAACAGTGACAAGTATTGCTGGTCACCAACAACAGTGACAAGTATTGCTGGTCACCAACAACAGTGACAAGTATTGCTGGTCACCAACAACAGTGACAAGTATTGCTGGTCACCAACAACAGTGACAAGTATTGCTGGTCACCAACAACAGTGACAAGTGTTGCTGTCACCAACAACAGTGACAAGTGTTGCTGTCACCAACAACAGTGACAAGTGTTGCTGTCACCAACAACAGTGACAAGTATTGCTGTCACCAACAACAGTGACAAGTATTGCTGGTCACCAACAACAGTGACAAGTATTGCTGTCACCAACAACAGTGACAAGTATTGCTGTCACCAACAACAGTGACAAGTGTTGCTGTCACCAACAACAGTGACAAGTGTTGCTGTCACCAACAACAGTGACAAGTGTTGCTGTCACCAACAACAGTGACAAGTATTGCTGTCACCAACAACAGTGACAAGTATTGCTGTCACCAACAACAGTGACAAGTGTTGCTGTCACCAACAACAGTGACAAGTGTTGCTGTCACCAACAACAGTGACAAGTGTTGCTGTCACCAACAACAGTGACAAGTATTGCTGTCACCAACAACAGTGACAAGTATTGCTGTCACCAACAACAGTGACAAGTGTTGTGTCACCAACAACAGTGACAAGTGTTGCTGTCACCAACAACAGTGACAAGTGTTGCTGTCACCAACAACAGTGACAAGTGTTGCTGTCACCAACAACAGTGACAAGTATTGCTGTCACCAACAACAGTGACAAGTGTTGCTGTCACCAACAACAGTGACAAGTATTGCTGTCACCAACAACAGTGACAAGTGTTGCTGTCACCAACAACAGTGACAAGTGTTGCTGTCACCAACAACAGTGACAAGTATTGCTGTCACCAACAACAGTGACAAGTATTGCTGTCACCAACAACAGTGACAAGTGTTGCTGTCACCAACAACAGTGACAAGTATTGCTGTCACCAACAACAGTGACAAGTGTTGCTGTCACCAACAACAGTGACAAGTGTTGCTGTCACCAACAACAGTGACAAGTATTGCTGGTCACCAACAACAGTGACAAGTGTTGCTGTCACCAACAACATTGACAAGTATTGCTGGTCACCAACAACAGTGACAAGTGTTGCTGTCACCAACAACAGTGACAAGTGTTGCTGTCACCAACAACAGTGACAAGTATTGCTGTCACCAACAACAGTGACAAGTGTTGCTGTCACCAACAACAGTGACAAGTGTTGCTGTCACCAACAACAGTGACAAGTATTGCTGTCACCAACAACAGTGACAAGTGTTGCTGTCACCAACAACAGTGACAAGTGTTGCTGTCACCAACAACAGTGACAAGTGTTGCTGTCACCAACAACAGTGACAAGTGTTGCTGTCACCAACAACAGTGACAAGTGTTGCTGTCACCAACAACAGTGACAAGTGTTGCTGTCACCAACAACAGTGACAAGTATTGCTGTCACCAACAACAGTGACAAGTGTTGCTGTCACCAACAACAGTGACAAGTATTGCTGTCACCAAAACATACATTTCTGTCACCAACAACAGTGACAAGTGTTGCTGTCACCAACAACAGTGACAAGTGTTGCTGTCACCAACAACAGTGACAAGTGTTGCTGTCACCAACAACAGTGACAAGTGTTGCTGTCACCAACAACAGTGACAAGTATTGCTGTCACCAACAACAGTGACAAGTGTTGCTGTCACCAACAACAGTGACAAGTGTTGCTGTCACCAACAACAGTGACAAGTGTTGCTGTCACCAACAACAGTGACAAGTGTTGCTGTCACCAACAACAGTGACAAGTATTGCTGTCACCAACAACAGTGACAAGTATTGCTGGTCACCAACAACAGTGACAAGTGTTGCTGTCACCAACAACAGTGACAAGTATTGCTGTCACCAACAACAGTGACAAGTGTTGCTGTCACCAACAACAGTGACAAGTGTTGCTGTCACCAACAACAGTGACAAGTATTGCTGTCACCAACAACAGTGACAAGTGTTGCTGGTCACCAACAACAGTGACAAGTGTTGCTGTCACCAACAACAGTGACAAGTGTTGCTGTCACCAACAACAGTGACAAGTGTTGCTGTCACCAACAACAGTGACAAGTGTTGCTGTCACCAACGAACAGTGACAAGTGTTGCTGTCACCAACAACAGTGACAAGTGTTGCTGTCACCAACAACAGTGACAAGTGTTGCTGTCACCAACAACAGTGACAAGTGTTGCTGTCACCAACAACAGTGACAAGTGTTGCTGTCACCAACAACAGTGACAAGTGTTGCTGTCACCAACAACAGTGACAAGTGTTGCTGTCACCAACAACAGTGACAAGTGTTGCTGTCACCAACAACAGTGACAAGTGTTGCTGTCACCAACAACAGTGACAAGTGTTGCTGTCACCAACAACAGTGACAAGTGTTGCTGTCACCAACAACAGTGACAAGTGTTGCTGTCACCAACAACAGTGACAAGTGTTGCTGTCACCAACAACAGTGACAAGTGTTGCTGTCACCAACAACAGTGACAAGTGTTGCTGGTCACCAACAACAGTGACAAGTGTTGCTGTCACCAACAACAGTGACAAGTGTTGCTGTCACCAACAACAGTGACAAGTGTTGCTGTCACCAACAACAGTGACAAGTGTTGCTGTCACCAACAACAGTGACAAGTGTTGCTGTCACCAACAACAGTGACAAGTGTTGCTGTCACCAACAACAGTGACAAGTATTGCTGTCACCAACAACAGTGACAAGTGTTGCTGGTCACCAACAACAGTGACAAGTATTGCTGATCACCAACAACAGTGACAAGTGTTGCTGTCACCAACAACATTGACAAGTGTTGCTGTCACCAACAACAGTGACAAGTATTGCTGTCACCAACAACAGTGACAAGTGTTGCTGTCACCAACAACAGTGACAAGTATTGCTGTCACCAACAACAGTGACAAGTGTTGCTGTCACCAACAACATTGACAAGTATTGCTGGTCACCAACAACATTGACAAGTATTGCTGTCACCAACAACAGTGACAAGTGTTGCTGTCACCAACAACATTGACAAGTGTTGCTGTCACCAACAACAGTGACAAGTATTGCTGTCACCAACAACAGTGACAAGTGTTGCTGTCACCAACAACAGTGACAAGTGTTGCTGTCACCAACAACAGTGACAAGTGTTGCTGTCACCAACAACATTGACAAGTATTGCTGTCACCAACAATAGTGACAAGTATTCTGTCACCAACAATACCTCCCTCATGTACAGTCTCTGGGCCCACACATTCAGAACTCTTGGCATCTTTGGCAAGGTCAAACCCATTACCAGCTGGAGCAGCAATGGCTCACTTCTGGTCTCTCTCACTATTTATCAGCTTCAAAGATGGATGTAGGAAGTCGGAAGCACAAGATGCTTGGAATTTGCTGACTGACTGTGTTTGTGTGTGTCTACAAAAGCTTGAAAGAGTTCACTGATAGTGACAAGGCTCTGTGAAAATGGCCATAAACAAATACTTAACAATATTATACGAAATAGCGGTAGTGGTAGAGCGTCGGCCTGTCAATCGAGGGTTCAATCCCACCTGCCGCCGTTTTGAAACTTAGGCAATTTCATAACCCCACATTTGCCTGTGTCTTTCGGAGGAGACACCAAAAGCCGGTGGTCCCTTCTATCTGGTATATATGCCAGGGGAAGTAAAAGATCCCACACAGGGGGTAAATGTATAACCTGTAGTGGACTCACTAATTCTAGAGAATGACAACTCTAAACCAATGACACTAATGGTCATTTAATGGAAGAAGAAGAAAACAAAAATACTATTTAGCATGAGGTGATTAGCGTCCTTCTACATTATCAATGGCCCAGTAGTTTGGAACCTGGAGTGACCATGGTAGGTAGCTTTTATCTGACTGACCACCATTGAAAAATGGTGTGACAATTAAATAAGACAGTTTGGACTGGCGCCACCTTGTTTTCAAAATAACTCACGGGCTACTGGTTAGTGACAAGAATTGTTTTGAGAGGTTTGTCCACTGCAATTGACATTGTAGCATATTTTTAGTGTTAACTTTGGGATGCACAGAAATGGTTAAATATAAGGGGTAGAGTTTACTAAAATACAGATCTTTGTGTTATTCATGAACAAGAATACTGGCACTTGAAAAAGAACATGTCATCAAACTCACAGAAACCTTTAGTTTTTTAATATGGAATATTAAACGCTATTGGTCTGTAAATAGGTAATCTAAAAATAGGGTTTATTTTATTTCAACCAGAGGTCTCCAAATGTTTTCTATCACAATACAATACGTAACCCTTACAACTCATACTGCACCTGCCATGCATGGCAATTTCAGTCTGAGTGAAGCAGGTGAATCCTAATAAAAAATCACTACATATTTCATCAAAAAGACTTCAGTCAGAGCTAAGAGCATTTCTTGAAGATAGTGTGGTCAACACGGTAAATGTTATTAATTTTTACAAACTTGGAGTTTAGGAGATGTAATCTCTAATATAGGAAGGATAGCTGTTAGAGACTATTACTGTATATGATATTTGGTTTCTACAACAGCCAATGTTCACCAGACCTTTCTTAGATGCTCGAGTGTACTTAAACTGTACATGTGTCACAGGCCAAACTGTACAGTACCTAAGGTTTGCCCAACACTGAATATGCATCTTAGACACTATATGGTACCTGGTTTGCCCAACACTGAATGTGCACTAGGCTTTTCTTTGACACTATATGGTACCTGGTTTGCCCAACACTGAATGTGCACCAGGCTTTTCTTTGACACTATATAGTACCTGGTTTGCCCAACACTGAATGTGCACCAGGCTTTTCTTTGACACTATATGGTACCTGGTTTGCCCAACACTGACTGTGCACCAGGCTTTTCTTTGACACTATACGGTACCTGGTTTGCCCAACACTGAATGTGCACCAGGCTTTTCTTTGACACTATACGGTACCTGGTTTGCCCAACACTGAATGTGCACCAGGCTTTTCTTTGACACTATATGGTACCTGGTTTGCCCAACACTGAATGTGCACCAGGCTTTTCTTTGACACTATACAGTATTTGGTTTGCCCAACACTGAATGTGCACCAGGTCTTTCTTTGACACTATATGGTACCTGGTTTGCCCAACACTGAATGTGCACCAGGCCTTTCTTTGACACTATATGGTACCTGGTTTGCCCAACACTGAATTTGTACAAGGCTTTTCTTTAACACTATACGGTACCTGGTTTGCCCAACACTGAATGTGCACCAGGCCTTTCTTTGACACTATATGGTGCCTGGTTTGTCCAACACTGAATGGGCACCAGGCCTTTCTTTGACACTATATGGTACCTGGTTTGCCCAACACTGAATGTGCACCAGGCCTTTCTTTGACACTATATGGTACCTGGTTTGCCCAACACTGAATGTGCACCAGGCCTTTCTTTGACACTATATGGTACCTGGTTTGCCCAACACTGAATGTGCACCAGGCCTTTCTTTGACACTATATGGTGCCTGGTTTGTCCAACACTGAATGGGCACCAGGCCTTTCTTTGACACTATATGGTACCTGGTTTGCCCAACACTGAATGTGCACCAGGCCTTTCTTTGACACTATATGGTACCTGGTTTGCCCAACACTGAATGTGCACCAGGCCTTTCTTTGACACTATATGGTACCTGGTTTGCCCAACACTGAATGGGCACCAGGCCTTTCTTTGACACTATATGGTACCTGGTTTGCCCAACACTGAATGTGCACCAGGCCTTTCTTTGACACTATATGGTACCTGGTTTGCCCAACACTGAATGTGCACCAGGCCTTTCTTTGACACTATATGGTACCTGGTTTGCCCAACACTGAATGTGCACCAGGCCTTTCTTTGACACTATATGGTATCTGGTTTGCCCAACACTGAATGTGCACCAGGCTTTTATTTGACACTATATGGTACCTGGTTTGCCCAACACTGAATGTGCACCAGGCCTTTCTTTGACACTATATGGTGCCTGGTTTGCCCAACACTGAATGGGCACAAGGCAAGGGCTGTCACTGCATTAGCACATTGTCAGTTTTGTTACGAGGGCCACATGATGCCATCGACCACGGCTCCAGCCCTCTGTCTGCTACACTTCCCTCTCCATTATGCATCAAAGCTCCCCTCGCACGATCCAGGTCAGCCGAGAACCTGCTCCAGTTTTCGTGCAATTACTGGGAGAATTTAACATAAGATCAGAGGGATCTGGTTGGGCTGGCAGTGGCAGGAGGCGGGCAAAAACATGTGCCAAGACACAGCCAACAGGCTGGCACGCAAAAACAGCCGGGTTGCCCTGAAGAGACCGAAGCAACTGCTGCTGGCCAACTCAGGGAGGACTTGGATGAACAGCTCAGCATCTTGTGTTTTCACACTCAACTGTTTCAGGCTCTATTAACGACGATAACAACTGGCTGTAAATGTGTCACTGCCAACTGTAACTTTGCTAAAGTTAATTTAATAACAATAACCACTTCAGATGGCATGCGGTGTGGTTGTCATTTTCATAAAGAATAATTAGGCATGATAACATACAGAAGTGCATAAACTGGGAAAGAAGTGCCATTATAACTATTAATTGTTGCATTGAACAAGTTTAAAAAAATAAACACAATAAAATGCTGTTTTAAATGCTTTGAAATATATATGTGGTTACAAGCAAAGGTAGACTAACCATGTGATGTATATTGAGGAAAATCAAACCTCAGTGGCTAATCAAGCATGATCACAGTTCAGCTTAATGGTTTGTTTAGTGTATGTTGAACATGAGTGATGAACATTCCCTGTGTACATAAAAGGTGCCACATGGCAGTGTATCCAATCTTACCCTTGCAGTGTGCATGTGTGTACAGACAGTGTGTAAGTGCACACAGAAAATACACACCCTACGCAACTTACTCTAACAGTGTGTAAGTGCACACAGAAAATACACACCCTACCCAACTCAAACTCTAACAGTGTGTAAGTGCACACAGAAAATACACACCCTACCCAACTCAAACTCTAACAGTGTGTAAGTGCACACAGAAAATACACACCCTACCCAACTCAAACTCTAACAGTGTGTAAGTGCACACAGAAAATACACACCCTACCCAACTTAAACTCTAACAGTGTGTAAGTGCACACAGAACATATACACCCTACCCAACTTAAACTGTAACAGTGTGTAAGTGCACCCAGAAAATACACACCCTACCCAACTTATTCTAAAAGTGTGTAAGTGCACCCAGAAAATACACACCCTACCCAACTCAAACTCTAACAGTGTGTAAGTGCACACAGAAAATACACACCCTACCCAACTCAAACTCTAACAGTGTGTAAGTGCACACAGAAAATACACACCCTACACAACTCAAACTCTAACAGTGTGTAAGTGTACCCAGAAAATACACACCCTACACAACTCAAACTCTAACAGTGTGTAAGTGTGGTGGGTGTGCACTAAAAGACACGCCCTGCCTACACACATGCTGACACTGTGTGAGTGTGCACTAAGAAGACACGCCCTGCTTACACACATGCTGACACTGTGTGAGTGTGAACTAAGAAGACACGACCTGCCTACACGCATGTTGACACTGTGTGAGTGTGCACTAAGAAGACACACCCTGCCTACACACATGCTGACACTGTGTGAGTGTGCACTAAGAAGACACGCCCTGCCTACACACATGCTGACACTGTATGAGTGTGCACTAAGAAGACGTTCTGTGCCTTCACGCCTGCTGACATGGTGTGAGTGTGCACTAAGAAGACACGCCCTGCCTACATGCATGCTGACACTGTGTGAGTGTGCACTAAGAAGACGTTCTGTGCCTTCACGCATGCTGACATGGTGTGGGTGTGCACTAAGAAGACATGCCCTGCCTACACGCATGCTGACACTGTGTGAGTGTGCACTAAGAAGACGTTCTGTGCCTTCACACATGCTGACATGGTGTGGGTTTGCACTAAGAAGACATGCCCTGCCTACACGCATGCTGACATGGTGTGAGTGTGCACTAAGAAGACACGCCCTGCCTACACGCATGCTGACACTGTGTGAGTGTGCACTAAGAAGACACGCCCTGCCTACACACATGCTGACATGGTGTGGGTGTGCACTAAGAAGACACGCCCTGCCTACACAAATGCTGACACTGTGTGAGTGTGCACTAAGAAGACATGCCCTGCCTACACGCATGCTGACACTGTGTGAGTGTGCACTAAGAAGACATGCCCTGCCTACACGCATGCTGACACTGTGTGAATGTGCACTAAGAAGACACGCCCTGCCTACACACATGCTGACACTGTGTGAGTGTGCACTAAGAAGACACGCCCTGCCTCCACTCAGCCGGCCGGTGTAAACAGGAGGTTCCCTTACTGCTGTTGTTGAGAGCCCAGACAAGGCATTCACTGATTCAAGGACTGCCACACATCTCAGACATGTTATGCTTGGTGATAATTGGATATTCATCTCGAAGCCGTGTTACCAGCAGCAGTGACGTGACGGCAGAGACAGCTGCAGCTGGCAGTGTCGGTGTGTGTATGTCACCATGTCAGCACACTGTCACTAGACGGTGTCATGAGGTGACCATAGAGACAATGATTAATCAGCCAGATTCAATCTGTGCCAATATAACACTCAACCGAGTCTGTTTACGCAGAAACAATTCTAAAATAAAAGTGTGGCATCCCTCATTTATTGTGAAACTAAATTTTGCCTTTTGTGTCAAATATCCACATGAGTACTTATTCAGTATCATTGGCAATTTGCCAGTCTGTTTTCAAACAACGAATAAAAACTACGGAATAGTTTAGATTTCATCAATCAATCCACATCTGAAAGACAGTAAAACGAGGATGTCAAAACGGAGACGACGAAACGGTGAGCAGCCTGATGAGATGACATCAAATTATAAAGTTCGGAATGAGTGCCACCAGCCTTATGTAACATATGACATGTATCATGAAGGCTTGCACATGTTGAAACTGTAGCTTTGTGGCTGGTGTAGGATGCTGTGTTTAAAGTAACAAAAAGACACATTCCTGGTTGCTGGATTGCTGTTTGGACAGCTTATTATATTCATGGTTTAATTAGAATAGGTTGCTAAACTCCCACCCTTCTTCCTGCATAGCACATGTATTTATCGTTTATATCAGAATGCTAATTAAATAAGAGATGATTCTTTGACATTATCCTCTTAACATTGGCGCATAGAGCATCAGGAGGCTTTTCCTCCATCCTCAGTTGTGGTAGGGTACAACGTACATCGGATTTTTAGGGTGAAGAATAAATATGTATATGGGGGAGCCTTCCCTAAATAGTTGGCTGGATGTGGTTGGTTCGCCACCTTTGCGGTTTTAATATTCTATTGTTACTATGTATGCTCAGAAAATGACGACTGTAGTATGTTTTTGTCTACATAATACAGGGTGCACGATTGTTTTAGGTAGCTGCTAGTCCAACGGGACTGTTCTTCTAAAACTACTAGTCCGAGCTCTAAAACTACTCGTCCTGGACAATCGGACTGGCCTTATTTTGCAGCCTGATAATATATACAAGACTAACGAATTCAGCTTATATGTATACTTGCCTTGTTAAGTAAACGAGCCCCTTTAGTAAGCAGGATCATCACCCACATATATACAGCTATATATATATATATATATATATATATATATATATATATATATATAAAAAATTTTTACCCACCCACCTGCCCCAGCTACACCTGTATGCATGCTATTTGTTTGACATGTTGAAGAAATATTATCTTTTATTATTTGTACCAGCGGTTTTGGGGCGCTACGACGCTTTCCCTTGTTTCAACATATGTGGTGGTTGGTTTCACCCACCTTTGCTGTTTAGGTTTTCTTTTGTATTATAATTATTTTGCATAATACACAACATTTACATTGTATCAGGATTTTTGTGAATTATGTGGATTCTGTTATTATGTGTATATATGTTTGGCTTAATACAAAGCTCTTTTACAAACGCATATATGCCTTGTCACTTACAGCAAACGAGTCACGATTCCTTATAAACAAGGAGCATGGTCCCGCATAAATATATATATATATATATATATATATAATTGTAGTCTAGACAAAATATATTGATACAGTGTGAATAATGTTGGGATATTTAAACGTATAGTACTCTTGTGTTTTTGTTCTGCTTAAAGTAAATTTTTAGCTGAAAGACTACAGGATCACTAGTATTACAATACTATGAATACAGAGAAAGTAGTTAAAGGCCTGCTGTGTGTCTATTGTGATATGAATGCATAGATCTCCTTAATCAAAGACATCAAGCAACCTTGGATGAAGTCATGCAAATCTACTCAAATCTACACACCTGATATAAACAAATGATAATACATATGCAACAGATTAATTTAAATTACTGTGTCCTAAATTTGACATTTGCCGGTCGCTTTCCCTGAAGATAAACGTGAGGTGATTGTGGGAGAGGAGATTAATGTAGAGAAAGTTAATGATGGCAAGAGCTGAGTTGCAGGGCGACTGGTGGAGAAATGTGAGTGCTGGAGGGTACAGAGTGTTACAGCATCACACAGCTATCTGGCAGAGTCAGCACTCTACTGTTAAGTCATTCTCCTTGCCTTCGCTGTGTCCCATAACTAGGTCAGCACAGTCTCAGAGTTTACAGCCAACTACCAGACATCGACTGTAATGCAGCATTGAGTCACACTAACTACTATGTGATTGTTATAAACTGTGGCATATGCCAAAATTATTCAGTGACAACAAATAGACAAATACAGTGTAAAGCTAGATCTCATTTTGGGCTCAATTTAAAGGTACTCACTAAGATTCCTCAATACGATTTCATTCAATCGTCACATTAAAAAAGTTTGGGAAACCACAAACCTTGTCTGTTTCCACGTTAATTGTGTTGACTTTCCCTTATTAAATTACCCTTCATGGGTTGTAAAAGTGTTATTGCATTGCATTATGTTGACCAATTAATCAAAATTGTACATTTTTATGACTAAACTGACCGGGGGACACTGTGTAAGTAGGAAACAAATGTCAATTTATTAGAGCTCTAAGTGGAAGCTGCTAACATCTGCATGCACATGATGTTGACATCAGTGTCCCGTTGACCGCCTACCCTAGCAACAACAACCTGTTGACCACAACAAAGGCACGGACTGTCTCCATATGTCACTAGTGATGACTGTGCCGTGAAATGCCACAGTGCATAATGGCTTAATTAAATATGCATGCGTATGCATAAATAAAACCTGGCGGCTTGTTTATCAATGTTCTTTGTTCACTGTAATTACTCTGGAAATAATTTGTTTGTACTAATACTGATGAGTAGCGCATCGCACATGACAGCTGTGAGTCAATGCGACAGCGTCAGTGGGAGGAGGCGGACGTCAGGCAAACCACGCATTAAGCACCAGGAAATTGATATGAAAAAACGTCTAGGTTAAGTGTGACATCTGGCAGCAGAACTAATTATTTTAAGATAATAAATGCAAATGTGTAGAACTGTGAACAAGAGCTTGTGTGAGAGTCATGCAATACAAACACATGCACGCACGCACGCATGCTGCATGCACGCTGCAGGCATTCATGCATGAACACACACACACAGTCACACCTAAAACACAGCCTGCTTTATGAAGTTATATGTAGTGGACATGACATGATAGTTATAACTAAGGCCTACACTTGGCTAGACAGATAGAGGACATGATGATAGGAAGGCATGTTATCAAGACCGGAGCGGGCGGATGAAGGAGACAGTGGAGACAGACACGACCTGGAGCTTAGGTCCATCAGGTACTGATGGCAAGGTGATGATGCAATCACTCACAGAAGTATCTGGATAGGTTCACGGTTCTGTTCAGCATCACCACATGTCTCCTGCATCAACCAAAACCTGACATCCAACATCACATATGCAACACCAACCATGTCACCCAACCATGTCACCAGCAACACATCAGCCACAACACACCCGTATACAACAACAACCATAACACACCTGTATATGTAATAAACAATAACATACGTGTATACAACACCAGCATCAACCACAATACACCTGTACGAAACATACGTCAACAGCAGTCACAGGTGACGACATGTATTCTAGTTTACTCCAATAAATCTATACTTAAATACACACACACGACCAAATAAAAAAATGAGTTGCAGAACTATTAAAACAACACGACTATATAATAAAGTATGCTGCTGCAACACACTGCAGCATTGCCAACACCAACCAAAATAATCTACAATCCGACGGAAACTCATTGCTAAACAATTACACACTACATGACGAGTGCAACATTAAACCACCGTTTGATCACACATAAATATTTATTAATACTTTTACCTAAACAAAAAGTCGATTTATTGTCTAGAACCCGATTGTTGCTGAAGCGCAATGAAGACGCGCTGCACAGCAAAGAGAACACTCCACATCTGAAAAACCTGGCAAGCGATTTATCACCCACCCGAATACACCAAACTTATTGCTAAAGGCGAACAATTGGTTAGTTTTACTGAGCCCATTTGGTGGCGCCACCATTAAGTTTTTGTAAAGATATTCGGCACAGAGTTTATACGATCATGGTTCAAACTGTCTCCACCAAATGTCATGGTCAAGAACCAAATACGATCACCTGATGGACATTTTGTAAAGGCTACCAACTGTACGCAGTTGTTCTAAACATTGTCATCCTCTAAACGACGCACAATACATCAATTAAAAAATCGCGGTACAAACACTATAATTTACCGCATGTTAAAGAAATGGGTGTATGTTTAGCCGCATGGGGGCGCCACATGTGTCTATAGTCGGGGGTAAGCAATTCTAATAATCAGGGCGAACAATGGATGGGCGCGTCGATGACTGATCGGCTTGAGTGATGGGGTGGGAGAGTGATTGCACGCCTAAAATATGATGCACTGCCACGGACATTGTACATGCGACAAGTGCTATACGGGGGTTGCATGACATCAAGTTTTTACTCACACCGATATGTTTTTTAAAGCGCCGCCTGTGGCATGGTAGTTATTTATTGACGAGACTTACTTGCCACTTGTAGCTGCAACTTGCGACTGACGATGGTTCCTATGTGGTTGCGCAGGACGCACTGGTACAATCCCTCGTCCGTAAACTGTTTGTGGCGCACAACCCGTTTAAAATAGAGGGAGCCATTCCTGAGAAGAACACGGCGCTGGTCGTTGACGAGCTCACCGTCCTTGCGCCACGTGATGTTTACTGCGCCGTCCGAGTCCTGCGCAGAACAGTTCAACACCAGCGCCGTGTTCTTGATGACGATTACATCCTGAGGTTGGTCAGCAAAGTACAGCCCGGTGTCAAGGCTGCTGGACCCTGAAAACATGAGAAAACATGAGTGCAACAGTTGGACTACCTGGCACATGAATGGGTAATGTTTAGATATCAATGTCATCTGCCTTTGTGTCACTTTGAGCTGGTTTGTTGCTGGTGTTACAGAACTTGGAATGAAGATAGACCTCCACCAGCACACAAACATAACTTGTGATAGGTCACACGGGGTCACATAGGGGCTCTTGTATCAATCAGAAGTCTAGTAATACCCCACAACCAGGCGATGACACCCATGTCAAGAAATGCACTTTGGGAACTCGGTGGAATGCATGGCGGGCCAATATCGACAGAGGCCAAGGTCAACAGCAATCAGTGATAGCAACATGTTTTGGTTGTTCTTTTTGCAGTACGTGCTACTGAAAAAGTAAACAATACATTTTAAAACCAATATGCAAATTAACAAAACATTACATAGACATTATATCTGTTATAACATATTGACCTAACAACATGTATTTCAGTGAACTATTTTACATATTTAAATGTTTTAGGAAAAAGCTTGCTTACATTGTGTGACCTCATGTGCGAAGCCATGATTACAGTACTGACATTAGAAACTTCTCCTCTGTCCAACTCATGAGCTTCCTCCAAGCTCGACGCGAGCTGGCTAGACATAGACTAAGTAACACAGCTACTTTTTGGTAAATATTTTGGTAAAGATAAAGTTCAGTATCATTTATAAACGTTTCTAGTAATATCCTTTTGTCATATTTCAGCATTATAAATACTATAGTTTTCATTAAAACAAAACTGACATTAAGTAATATTTCTTTGTGGCATGTCTGAACTACATCATATGCTACATGCATATGTCTTACCTGCCCACTACGCTTTTGATAAAACTTGGCACGCATTTCTGACACTGACATCATATTCTCATCATAAAAATCCTGAAACCTGCATTTCAACTGATAAAAAGATACCGGTTCTATAGACAATTACATCCGATACATGTCCACATGTTTGTGTTTAGCAAGTAGCAAATACACAACGACTGGTTCGACACCCAGCCATTCATTGCAAATGGCCGCCGATCACATCTCATTTGGCAGCTCTGTCACACTACAGAAAACACAGATATATTTGCAAGTTTAATACGCATTGTACACGACACCATACCACAGTCTATGGACCAGTGAGGATATAACCAGATTAACGTGCCTCTGGTCATGGGTGTATTTATGTTGGCAGGAAGTCCACTATCTTTTTAAACATGATTGCTACTATGGAAATACCCTGTTGTTCTTCCAAGAATCTCGCGTAGGTGAAGTTCCGACGAGATAAGTAAGATATTAGTGTTTTATGGCACACACTAGCAAAATACCATATAGGTGCCATGTGATTATTTGCGCCACCGACATTCAGCGAAATAGTTCCTTTATTCTTGTTATATAGTTGTTATTCACTGGAAATTACATAAGATTATTATGCCTCAGTCATACGCCACGATCTTTGGACATGCAAACCTTGCTATTGCAAAGTGATGCCAAGATGGCTGTCAGATATGCGTTATATCTCAAATTGCTTGCTACCAATGGATTTATATTAAAATGTGCCCAAATATGCGTGCGGATATTTAATTGGTCAATGAATGGTTTCAGTTACTACCAATGCATACCACTTGTTTTGCTTGTACAGTGGCAGTAAATGGTAGGTCTCTCTGTACTGTGTATGCTAATTCACTATATGTTACTTCACTGTATGCTAAGCCACCACCTGTTTTGCGTATGTGTGATAAGTCACTGCATGCTAAGTCACTGTGTACTAAGTCACTGCATGCTAAGTCACTGTGTGCTTAAAGTCACTGCATGTTAAGTCACTGTGTGCTAAGTCACAGCATGCTAAGTCACTGTGTGCTAAGTCACTACATCCTAAGCTATAGCTAAGACACATCCTGCTACCTAGGTACATCACTGCATGCTAAGTGACAGCGTGATTGTTACTTTTGTTACTGGCGTATGAAGTATTAACTAGATGCGTGCAAGGCAATCACAACACAATGTCCCTGGTGAATACAATCGCATTAATATTAACAACTACCAACCTGTCCTGACACATTATTTAATTATGATTAGGCTTGCCTAGTGTTCCTTTAATGGCAATTCAATTGCACATCACCTAAATAC
This sequence comes from Ridgeia piscesae, assembly GCA_025642075.2. Taxonomy (NCBI): domain Eukaryota; kingdom Metazoa; phylum Annelida; class Polychaeta; order Sabellida; family Siboglinidae; genus Ridgeia; species Ridgeia piscesae. Next base: position 99,677 of record JAODUO010000004.1, read on the forward strand.
TACATAATATATTAGGGCATGTAGTACAATTTATAATGGACACAACTTTGTGCTCACTATGTAAAAACTGTTCCTGTTAAAGTTACTGACCCAACTCTGATCTGGAAATTTTAATTCATATATATATATATATATATATATATATATATATATATATATATATATATATACATATGTATATATATATATATATATATACATATGTATATATATATATATATATATATATATATATATATATATATATATATAAGGTAACATATATAATGTAGCACAAAGGCAGAGGGTTGGATGATATTGAGGGCCCACTCACTGAAGGCGTATTCATGAATGGGATGTTGACAGTTCTCTAGTATAATAAATAATGATAATCACAGAGTCAATGGCATTTCCCTAGTATCTAATTGGTTCCAGAAAAAGCAGCGTTTCCACGAATGATATATGATAGCAAGATCAACAATCTTATTAAGGAGTACGCGTGATTTACTCTGCACAGCACTGATGTTTTTTCTGAAGTTAATTAAAACAAATGTGTGTTTACAAGACGCTGATGGTGTCTGGCCAGTCGGTACTTTATTCATAGCCACCTGGAAGCATTCCCAGTTCCCTTGCCCTACATTCTTCTACGTTATATCCCTCTCTGCATCCCTCAAGTAGAAACAAACAGACGAACAGTGGTGAGCCAAGAAAGGACGGACTTTGTTGGTAATGGCCAGAGATGTAACACTCAGTGTTGACTAAGGTGGCTCTAAGACACAGCGAAGACATTCCATCTATTTTTAGTTTGCCACTACAGAAAGCATCTATTCCTAGCTGTATGTATTCTAGACATTGCCAGTGACAGATTGGATTCATACCCAGGACAACCGGTAGAATGCTTAGTATTATAACCTAACAGATAGACAATAAAATGTAAGTGCAATAAACCCGAGGGATATTCCATTCCATATTCTGTAGAATACCTATCGCAGGGTACGAATACATTTATTTCAGGTAAAAACCCATATACAATTGGTACATACATCAGAACATCTAAGTAGCCTATAAAAGATCAACTATGTTAAAAAATGAATAGATAAAAAAATAAGGTTATAAGTTAGATAAATGTAAAATTGTAGAAAAACAGATACAATAATGAGCAATATACAGGATATGATTGTATAATAAATATGCAATTAATTCATGTAAATAAACACCGTTTGAAAAGTAAGTTATAAAACAACTTACTGACTTTAAAAATATATATAATAATAAATAAATAATCATAAAGTTGTATGTGAGACATGATGACTATCTTACAGATTTACTGTGTACAACGAATTGGCCCAGCTAATCCACATTGTGCCATTTACTATTTCAAAGCAATTGTACATAACCGGCTAATCAAGTCATTATATATGTTAAAAATGCATTTTTTTAAACCATAAATGTTCTTACGCAATAGGGCGTCAAATGTATCAATAGCATTATTAGCAAACATGTTACTCGCGCTGTCCCATCGGTTATATCCCAAAATCCGTAGATTCTATACATAGAACTCATATCCCAGTGTACATATTTCCAAGTCCAATTTCTATGACAATGTGACTCAGACTCATTCAGCCTGTGACGTATCCATGACAAGAAATATTGATGGATGACAACTGAGGAGACAGACAACTCTGATATCTGTGCTGCCATGGTTGACAAACACCGACATTACACTATCAAGTAAAATGTCTAGATAACACTGAAAAAGTTTAGTAGTCGATAACTACCGATTGGGTTATTTACAGGGGTGAGTTCAGGCAAATCTCAGTAGAGAAAACTTTAATGTGGGCGACACAGAGGCAGGGTAATAGAGGGGGGGGGCAATGACAGTGTTGGCAGGCACAGGGTAATAGTCTACCTACACTACATATAACAATTCAGGCACTACGCTGGAAACCAAAGAAAGCACTCATTAATTAAGAAATGATTACTTGAATTCAGAAAATATGAAATATCATATTCAGGATGTAACTCTTGCATCCCTGCACTTAATATCAGTGTGGCACAATTCATGAATAGCTGAAGGTATTATTGTATGACCTCAGGCTCTGGTCAAATAAGAAAGACTCTTAAGCAAGGTACATACTATCATTTCACCAAGCAGTTGCTGCCTTCAGTACACCAACTCTCAACAGAGAAAGTCATTAACCTCAAATTCATACACACAGCTGAATGCCACAAGCCAAGTGAAACCTGTGTGCTTTTAACAGATCACTTGTAGTTCAACGTCCTCCTCTCCTGACCTGCTACTGTAGGAAATAAGCAATCTCAAATGCAAACCACAGCAGAAAAACATGATGCCAAAATTACACAATTACTATAATGGAGTGCTATGGATACCTCATTCCCTTACAAAGACTTGACAGGACAACCCCTCGAGTCTATTAACCAATGAATGTGCCGACTACGTGCCATACACACACGTGAACATTGAGACTACAGTTGTCAAATATGTCAGTCTCTCGAGAAAGCATGATGGGTTTAGTACCCCTTTCCTGGCATTGCTGTCACCAGCATAACACAGTGGCCTAGTTCTAGGACATGGCCAAAGAATCCAGGTGTTTGCCCTTCAGGGCATGAATGCTGGCCTTGGCAACTGGTACCTTGACAGGTATTAAATACCACACAGAGCTCAAGGGAAGGTGTTCAGTTCATCTGTGACTTCCAGCATACCTGAATAGACAAGAGACATGGCAATGACTGAGAAATAACAGGGGAGTACTGCTACGGTTTGCGACAACAACTCCGTCTGAAGAACTGCAGGAGTTAAGAGAATTGATAAACAAAGAATGTCGAAGCTGATGGAGGATGTTGGTTTATGATAAAAGAAAGTGTAGGACGTTGGTGAGAATATGACCGAAGCGAGCACGTGGACATCATCGAACAAGTTGTGTAGAATTCATTCCATAATAATCTAAATCATTCCAAAGTTTATGTTACGTAAGAAAACCTGCCGACATGACATCGTGATCTATAAATAAAACTGATAAAAACTGATATATATATATATATATGTATATATATATATATGTATGTATATATATATGTATATGTGTATATATATATATATATATATATATATACATATACACAGTGCATATAATGGTACTGTTATGGTAACCACTACATACATAGCAAGACTTGACTGAAACCGATGACAACACTGTCACTGCCACAACTGATTGCAGCAAGTTTACAGGTACACCATTCATAAGACATTATTATGATGTGTAAGAAGACACCAAAGTAGATGGATGACTGGAGTGTGTTGGTGTACTGGAGGAGAGGCATTCATTATGATGATAGAATATCTCATCGGCAACTCCTGAGTTGTTATTCACTGAGTCAGTTGGTGAACATGTTGCCCGATTCTGTTGCCAAAGTCTACACAAAGTGACGGATGAGCATACAGCTTCGTCTGTCCTACATGAGATCATTCTGTTGAGTGTCTTGTATGAGATCATTCTGTCAGTATCCTTAATCAGATCCTTTTGTTGAGTATCCTCATGAAATCCTAGGTTCTGTCTAGTATGTCATAAGCATGTTCATTCTGTCCAAAGTGTCCTCCATGAGATCCTTCTGTCCAGTGTCCTTCATGAGTTCCTTCTGTTGAGTGTCCTCCATGAGATCCTTCTGCCGAGTGTCCTCCATGAGATCTTTCTGTCCATTGTCCTTCATGAGATCCTTCTGTCAAATGTCCTTCATGAGATCCTTCTGTCCAGTGTCCTTCATGAGATCCTTCTGTCCAGTGTCCGCCATGAGATCCTTCACTCCAGTGTCCTTCATGAGATCCTTCTGCCCAGTGTCCTTTATGAGATCCTTTTGTCCAGTCTCCTCCATGAGATCCTTCTGTCTAAAATGTCCTTCATGAGACCCTTCTATCCAAAGTGTCCTTCATGAGACCCTTCTATCCAGTCTCCTTCATGAGATCCTTTTGTCCAAAGTGTCCTTCATGAGACCGTTCTATCCAGTCTCCTTCACAAGATCCTTCTGTCCAAAGTGTCCTTCATGAGTTCCTTCTGTCCAAAATATCCTTCATGAGATCCTTCTGTCCCAAATATCCTTCATGAGAACCTTCTGTCCAAAGTGTCCTTCGTGAGATCCTTCTGACCTGTTCTTCACCAGATCCTTCTATCCAATGAGTACTTAACAACATCCTTCAATCAAGTGTGTCTTCTGTGAGATCCTTCTGTCCAGTTTGTCCTAAGGTTGTGAGATCCTACTGTCCAATTTGTTCTTCACCAGATATGTGTGTCCAGCAAGTCTGTCACCAGACAGTGTCAGGTGTGCTCATTACATGTGATGTCTATGCATACATGATTGCCTCTTTAGGCTCCAACGGTCCGTGCACCTCAAGGCAATGATTGCTGCCAATTGCTGGCTTCAGAAGGCACCAGTGAAGACCCATGATTACCCACCCAACATATAGACCCTACAATTGCCTACTTAAGAACATCTAAAAACTCTCTCCGAATGAAATAGAAGTTGTTGGCTGCGTGTGTATGTGTGCGTGCGTGTGTGCACACGAGGACTTGGTGAATGCCACACAAGAAAGGTGCAGTTCTGGGTCTGTGAACACAACGTGACCTCAAGTGTCGCAAAAGATCTGCACAAAGGTCTACAGCAGCAAAATACCACCGCAGCACACCGCGCTGAAAAACCTGCGCCAAGTTGTTTGCACTTCGCATGCTACGACACATTCCATTGACAATGCACGCAACAACCACGGCAAATCACATTTGCCTGATGCCATTAAGCTTGGGCGGGAAAGTGTGGCATAATTCAAGCAGCTGAGAAGTGTTGTGTTAGTCAGCTGGGGCCTTACACCATTGCTCAACATGTGTGGAATGTGGCAGTGACATAAATCATTCACCGATTCTCAGCTGTGCTAGCACCATTGACTCAATCAGGCAAGCCGTTACTAAACATTGTGTGTCTTCATAATATTATGTGCTACCAAAGCACCTCATTTCCTGCCATCTTTCTGCTGTGTCTGAATCCCTAGAAACCAAAATGGTGATGGAGGCAACACACCAACAAAGAGTCATTCAATCTAAAAATGGATAATTAATATATATTCTGCATGTTGTCAACATATAGATGACGTGATACATTTATTGACTAATTGAAATAAAATTATTTCGTTGATTAAATTATGTAAACTTAATTATATAATTAATTACACAAACATACCTGTATAAGCAAAGTGTACACTCTGTTCGTGCTAACACTGACAATTATGACCGCCGTCAAGCTACTGCTTTCAAACATTCACACAGCCACAAATTCTACAGATTGACACCTGAAATTATTAAATTGACTTTGCAATATTATTTGAAACATGCTCCAAAGTAAGTTTAATTCTTGCTGTCAAATCAAACGTTTGACGTATGTATAGTGTTATCCATATTGCCTGAAATTATACCGGCTTACTTGCATCTATTGACATTTGCTTAAAATATGTGTATCGTATGTCAACACAACAGCAGGCGTCACTAAGTACAGAAATTCATTACAACCAGCGCTACAGGTATCATTGCCCATGTCATTACAACCTGCACCATGAGTGTCAGTGCCCACATAATTACAACCACCACCATGGGTGTCAGTGCCCATGTCATTACAATCAGCTCCATGGGTGTCACTGCTCATGTCATTACAACCACCACCATGGGTGTCACTGCTCATGTCATTACAACCACCACCATGGGTGTCACTGCTCATGTCATTACAACCACCATCATGGGTGTCACTGCTCATGTCATTACAACCACCATCATGGGTGTCAGTGCCCATGTCATTACAATCAGCTCCATGGGTGTCAGTGCTCATGTCATTACAATCAACTCCATGGATGTCACTGCTCATGTCATTACAACCACCATCATGGGTGTCACTGCTCATGTCATTACAACCACCATCATGGGTGTCAGTGCCCACATAATTACAACCACCACCATGGGTGTCAGTGCCCATGTCATTACAATCAACTCCATGGGTGTCAGTGCTCATGTCATTACAACCACCATCATGGGTGTCACTGCTCATGTCATTACAACCACCATCATGGGTGTCAGTGCCCACATAATTACAACCACCACCATGGGTGTCAGTGCTCATGTCATTACATGTACAACCACCATCATGGGTGTCAGTGCCCATGTCATTACAATCAGCTCCATGGGTGTCACTGCTCATGTCATTACAACCACCACCATGGGTGTCAGTGCCCATGTCATTACAACCACCACATGGGTGTCAGTGCTCATGTCATTACAACCACCATCATGGGTGTCAGTGCTCATGTCATTACAACCACCATCATGGGTGTCAGTGCCCACATAATTACAACCACCACCATGGGTGTCAGTGCCCATGTCATTACAATCAACTCCATGGGTGTCAGTGCCCATGTCATTACAACCACCATCATGGGTGTCAGTGCTCATGTCATTACAACTACCACCATGGGTGTCAGTGCTCATGTCATTACAACACAGCACCATGGGTGTCAGTGCTCATGTCATTACAACCACCACCATGGGTGTCAGTGCTCATGTCATTACAACAGCACCATGGGTGTCAGTGCCCATGTCATTACAAACAGCACCATGGGTGTCAGTGCCCATGTCATTACAACCACCATCATGGGTGTCAGTGCATGCATTACAAGCAGCACCATGGGTGTCAGTGCTCATGTCATTACAACCAGCATTATATGTGTCAGTGCTCATGTCATTACAAGCAGCACAATGGGTGTCAGTGCCCATGTCATTACAACCACCATCATGGGTGTCAGTGCTGATGTCATTACAACCAGCACCATGGGTGTCAGTGCTCATGTCATTACAACCAGCACCATGGGTGTCAGTGCCCATGTCATTACAACCAGCACCATGGGTGTCAGTGTCCATGTCATTACAATCAGCTCCATGGGTGTCAGTGCTCATGTCATTACAACAGCACCATGGGTGTCAGTGCTCATGTCATTACAACCAGCACCATGGGTGTCAGTGTCCATGTCATTACAACCACCATCATGGGTGTCAGTGCTCATGTCATTACAACCAGCACCATGGGTGTCAGTGTCCATGTCATTACAACCCGCACCATGGGTGTCAGTGTCCATGTCATTACAATCAGCACCATGGGTGTCAGTGTTCATGTCATTACAACCAGCACCATGGGTGTCAGTGCTGATGTCATTACAAGCAGCACAATGGGTGTCATAGCTCACGTCATTACAACCAGCACCATGGGTGTCAGTGTCCATGTCATTACAACCCGCACCATGGGTGTCAGTGTCCATGTCATTACAATCGGCACTGTGGGTGTCATTGCTCATGTCATTACAACCCGCACCATGGGTGTCAGTGTCCATGTCATTACAATCGGCACTGTGGGTGTCATTGCTCATGTCATTACAACCAGCACCATGGGTGTCAGTGTCCATGTCATTACAACCGCACCATGGGTGTCAGTGTCCATGTCATTACAACGCACTGGGTGTCATGCCAGTCATTACAACCGCACCATGGGTGTCAGTGTCCATGTCATTACAACGCACCTGGGTGTCAGTGCCTATTCATTACAACCAGCACCATGGGTGTCAGTGCCTAGTCATTACAACCAGCACCATGGGTGTCAGTGCCTTTTCATTACAAGCAGCACCATGGGTGTCAGTGCCTAGTCATTACAAGCAGCACCATGGGTGTCAGTGCCTAGTCATTACAAGCAGCACCATGGGTGTCAGTGCCTATTCGTTACAAGCAGCACCATGGGTGTCAGTGCCTAGTCATTACAACCAGCACCATGGGTGTCAGTGCCTAGTCATTACAACCAGCACCATGGGTGTCAGTGCCTATTCATTACAAGCAGCACCATGGGTGTCAGTGCCTAGTCATTACAAGCAGCACCATGGGTGTCAGTGCCTAGTCATTACAACCAGCACCATGGGTGTCAGTGCCTATTCATTACAAGCAGCACCATGGGTGTCAGTGCCTAGTCATTACAACCAGCACCATGGGTGTCAGTGCCTAGTCATTACAACCAGCACCATGGGTGTCAGTGCCTATTCATTACAAGCAGCACCATGGGTGTCAGTGCCTAGTCATTACAAGCAGCACCATGGGTGTCAGTGCCTAGTCATTACAAGCAGCACCATGGGTGTCAGTGCCTAGTCATTACAACCAGCAAGTACAGTGTCTACATTCATTAGAGGCAGCAAGCACAGGCCTCAGTGCCTACTGCCTTAAAAAGCAGCAAGCATGGGCTTGACTCCATGTCATGAAGCACATTATATAATTACACTGGTTTGGGTAATATGCTTGGGAAGGTCACTGACCTAAATGGTGCCCCTTTACGAAGGTCTCAACTCTCAGGGCAGAAGCAAACCAACCTCTTAAGGGGTGCATTGATCACTTTAACAATACGTCACATCAACCATTGACCACGTCAATGGCAGCGAATGAAGTAACACAACACCCAATTATCAACCAACTAGCTGTATGCTCAGCTTTCAAGGAAACCACACAGCAAATAAAAAACTATTAAGTGGAAAAGCTCCTGTCGGGTTCCTGTATAACTGCAGCATGGCTAGACAGAGACAAAGCAAGAAACACCAGTACCACAGCGGCATTTGGAACAATTCTCTCCTGCCAGAGTTCAATGACATATCACTTTTATTTCATTGTACAAGTGAAATGAGTTCGCCTAATGAGACAGCCACATTACATGACTGTATTCTACAAGTGAAATAACACTAATTATAATAACTTCTAATGCAACTACATCCTTTGAAAGAAAGCTTATAGGCACTTCAAGACAAAAGTATTGATCCATCTCAAAATCCATTGATATGGGTGAAGACACTAGGAAGCTATGGTGGATAAGTGAGGTTGTAAAGAATATTTTAAATGACCTAGAAGAAGTCTAAGCATATTGCAGAGTTGGCGCAGCAACAGGAAATGTCACAGTTGCGATGTTAGAGTTGGCGCTAGCAACTAAAAGTATAGGTCTGAACCAGATGATGGCAGCTGGATAAGTTTTCTTGTGTGAGTAAGCAGCGAATGCATGTAAGATCAAGAAAACTGTCTACTGGGCAGTGCCTGGTATGTAAACGTACAGCTCTTCAATACTATACAATGTTGTTGTACAAGAAGCAAATGCACACTTCAAAAGTGATACAGACCCAAAGAAAGGAGCTGTTAAAACTACACTTAGCAGACAATTGTTGACATGTTGAAGCTGAGAAATATCCTTACTACTGATATCATAAAGGAGGGAATTGGAATAAGTCAAGTAGGCTGCTAACAAGTGCTGTTGCAATAGTTTCAGCAACAGAAAATGAGATATACCGTCTCATACGGCGGAGATCATGAATATGAGAAAAACTGCAGTGACACTTTTGAGATATATGTTGTCAGAAATTAAGGTTTCTATAAGGACTGATTCCACAAACGAGCATCAGGTAAGTCTACCGAGGCAGCCATATTACACATGACTGTGTTCTACGTGTGATATGAGCAGGCCTGCTGGGACAGCCATATTACACATGACTGTGTTCTATGTGTGATAATAGCAGGCCTGCTGGGACAGCCATATTACACATGACTGTGTTCTATGTGTGATATGAGCAGGCCTGCTGGGACAGCCACATTACACATGACTGTGTTCTATGTGTGATATGAGCAGGCCTGCTGGGACAGCCACATTACTCATGACTGTGTTCTATGTGTGATATGAGCAGGCCTGCTGGGACAGCCACATTACACATGACTGTGTTCTATGTGTGATATGAGCAGGCCTGCTGGGACAGCCACATTATACATGACTGTGTTTTATGTGTGATATGAGCAGGCCTGCTGGGACAGCCACATTACACATGACTGTGTTCTATGTGTGATATGAGCAGGCCTGCTGGGACAGCCACATTACACATGACTGTGTTCTATGTGTGATATGTGCAGGCCTGCTGGGACAGCCACATTACACATGACTGTGTTCTATGTGTGATATGAGCAGGCCTGCTGGGACAGCCACATTACACATGACTGTGTTCTATGTGTGATATGAGCAGGCCTGCTGGGACAGCCACATTACACATGACTGTGTTCTATGTGTGATATGAGCAGGCCTGCTGGGACAGCCACATTACACATGACTGTGTTCTATGTGTGATATGAGCAGGCCTGCTGGGACAGCCACATTATACATGACTGTGTTCTATGTGTGATATGAGCAGGCCTGCTGGGACAGCCACATTACACATGACTGTGTTCTATGTGTGATATGAGCAGGCCTGCTGGGACAGCCACATTACACATGACTGTGTTCTATGTGTGATATGAGCAGGCCTGCTGGGACAGCCACATTACACATGACTGTGTTCTATGTGTGATATGAGCAGGCCTGCTGGGACAGCCACATTATACATGACTGTGTTCTATGTGTGATATGAGCAGGCCTGCTGGGACAGCCACATTACACATGACTGTGTTCTATGTGTGATATGAGCAGGCCTGCTGGGACAGCCACATTACACATGACTGTGTTCTATGTGTGATATGAGCAGGCCTGCTGGGACAGCCACATTATACATGACTGTGTTCTATGTGTGATATGAGCAGGCCTGCTGGGACAGCCACATTATACATGACTGTGTTCTATGTGTGATATGAGCAGGCCTGCTGGGACAGCCACATTATCCATGATTGTATTCTGCATGTGAAATGAGTACGCCACCTGCAGCAAGCACATTGATAGTGAAGTTCAGTTACTCTGGCACTAAGCTCCTTCCACCCATGTAGAGACATTGCCAAGCTGCTACACGACTTCATCAGTTGCTTCATGTCATCAACAAATCTACAGAGCAGAATGGAGGAACCTATGTTGGTCATAATCAAAGACCTGATCATCCAGCCGCACTTGAGAACACACTGAGCCGACAGGCTAGAGCTAACAGCAAGAGCACGATGTCTTGAGCCGTGATCTGTTAGGCAAGCAAGCAGAAGGCTTTATCTGTGCAATGCAACACACCAATTTGGAAATGGGGAGTGTATAATATAATGTTTATTTGGGCAATGGAAAGCAAAAAGTCATTCTAAACATTAATTTGACTGTGTTTTCTACTAATCCATAGAAGTCAATAGAATAACAGCAATAACTGCAATGGAGACAACCGCAACGTGAAGACTGATGTACAATGCACAAGTGCACACATCTACCTGGTAATACATTCGAATCCCCAGACTAAGACGATGCCACTGCCAAGACTTACCGACTGAAGCAGGACCCACCTGTTGATAAAACAAAACACTAACCAGGTCCAGTCTGATGCACTACCCTGTGGCTAACACACTGCCGGAGGTTACCGCATTGGAATGGGCAGTTATAAATTTTCTACTTTTTAAATGATACTACAAATAACTGATCAGCCGAGTGCACCTTGCAACAACCTTTGAAGTTGTTTTTGCCACGTTCGTTCATCACAGTGAGAAGGCGGGTTGAACCATGTGCCTTGTATCGCCCTCACTTCACCTACAGCTGCATTTTGCCAGACTGAAATAAGAATGGAATGGTGATTTACTGGTGCTAACTAAACCTGTACCGAGGAAGTGGGCCAACAGTGCAGCCAAGTGGGTCACGCGAATGCAGGGACTTCCCTTATTTCTTAGACGCTATCTCACTGCTGTATAGATCTATCAATGTTGCATGCCGGTTCAGTTAATCACAGTGCTGTGTGACTAGATCTCATAACTAGTATGAAAGCAGAGCACAAAAAGCAGCTTAGTGTAGTTGTACCAGGCACAAAAAGGAACGTCCTTTATATTTACTGTAATCTTATTTTGACCCAACACTTCCGCTGAACAAATATTCCATAGAATACTTTATTTATCAGCTCAACGCAATGAATAGAACTTTATTTCTTTCTTCAAACACAAGTGAAATAGATTTCATTCGCATGGTTGAACAATATTGTAATGTTGGTTTGCTGAATTAAAGGTGTGCAGTATATTCTAGGTACAGTACCCTCCAGCCCAGGTATGCTCCAGCCTTGTCTCTCTATATGGATCCCTTTGTTGTCCACGGCAAACCTTAATGCAATTATATACCTGCCAAACTACAGCTCCGAAATCAGTCACTTAGAACTACGATTCTGTGTACTCCTAATGTCTGGGTTGTATGGGGTCACTTCTGACATGATTGATGCCAAAATTACCAGCCAGATACAGACAACTAGCAAAGCCTTCACTGGCTAATGAAGAAACAGGAATGGTCACAATGTGGCCCCACATCAGCAACCAAAGTTCCATCCTTTTGACTTTGCTCCTGTCCTCCATCCCATCATAAAGACTGTCACTCAGGCAAGTCATACAGCTCATCAACTTGGGATGTCTTGGTTTTGTAACACAAACACACGCACACACACACATGCACGCACACACATGCACGCACACACACACACACATACATACACACACACACACACAAACTCACACACACCACACACGCGCATGCGCACGCACACACACCAGCACACGCACCCGCACACACACACACACACAAACTCACACACACACACTCACACGCATGCACGCACGTACACGCACACACACACATACCAGTACAGTCACATAAAACATCATCAACAGTCAATAAAAGATAATAATAAAATATATAAAACTGTCCAGAAACCTGAGCCAACACATGCCACCAGTACGTGATCAAGACCTGGAGATGATGGGTCGAAATGTCGTACGTTTCAAAAGATATGCTCCAAAGTAAGTTAATTTCTTACAACATAACCATATCTTGGAGCCTGGGATGAACAACATATTCCATATTGTCCAAAAATGATCTGCAGGTGGACACTGTGCTCAGTGGAGCATCGGGTATATCTGTCACAGGTCTCATGACAAACTACAACTGCTGAATTAAAGTAATTGTTCCGATCTCCATATAGAGTAAACAACGTACGATGTTTCCATGATGCTCACACATGACTAAGCACTCTTGGGATGTGTAAAGCCCCTGTTTAGTATGACAGACACCTGCCTAATGCCGACTATACAGTTCCCATTGTCCCGGCTACATGAAGATGAACGCTATAGGCAGGTTTCGCAATGCTGGTTTGTGCCCTGAATGGGGTAGTAGACACCCAATACACCCGATTGGAAACGAGGCCTGCAGCAATGTTTATTTGGGGTGTGAGCCAGCATTCCAGCAGCAAATCCCTGTCAGATAAACACAGGTGATAACATCTTGTGTTTGACAACAATACCCCTGTTTGCTTGGCTATTTTTTGCCCGCAGTGATAAGGGGCTGAGGCAGCTGAGTGTGCACTGCAGCAAAGCCTGGCCTCTTTGTATTCCCACCAGTGTCATGCTGGTGTTGTTGAAGACATCAGCTTGCTCCCGTGGGCGATAAGCTAACTCTCTCATCTGCCAGTGAATGCTAATAAGATGAGGCAATGCAGAAACATATGGCTCCGCGCTGCACCACGGGCCAGATGCGAGGAAAACACGGATAGACGCTGGCTATAGCAGTGCATGTCCTTGCACTATCTAGACACAGCCCGGCAGTCAATCATCACATGACTGTCACATGATACATGACCGCCTGGCATGTGCACGAACCAAATCCAGTTGTTTTGTGTTTGCATTCAGCTTCGGCTGTAGAATCAACGCAACTGGAGGCCAGCGCCTTGCGCAGGCCAACATAATGGCTCCGAAAGAAGAGATGTAGGTCAATACGTGCAAATATGTCACGATGCTCATAAAATTGTCATGCAAACATATCAACTGTATTTATGACACGGACGCAAGTACAATGAAGTTTTCCACCTGAACCTGGGTGACACTCAAGCAGTAAATAGTTTTGTTGAGATGAATATGTATACCATTGTAATATAATTCTAAAGACAGCACAAACATGAAAAAAATCGGATCTTTCAATGACAACGTACATAGGGGTGCTAGAGATGAAATGTGACACCTGGGAGTGCAAATTACAATGGATCACCGTGTGGGCATTTTTACAACCATTAAAATATTTGTCTGACAAAACTAATTAGGAATAATTTTTGCCCCAAATTAAGTACACATATGCCCATTTCACAAGCTTAGGAGGGACAGAGGAACCGACAAGCATGAAATAGCATTTTGCCTTTATACTTCAGTTTATATCGTATTTCACCAAACAATATGAATCATGAGTCGTACATAAATGTATAAGAATTAGAAATCTGACCTGTCTGTGATATGAAACATTAACCCAATGTGCTGCAACTGGGACAAAGTCCAACACTCTCCTGAGGATTGTGTGTGTGGATGCTGTAGGGGTGTCATTAAAACTGCAGTCTGATAAACAGCCTTTATCAGATGTATCTGTTTATGGGTAACGTACTTAACATAAGCATATGGAAGGTAACGCCCACTGTAGCATTCATCAGGCGTACGTTTTTAAATTGCCTGGGCAAATGTTACACAGATGGATATCTTGCCTTAATGCAAGAAAGCATGGTCAAATGGACATCATGCTTGAAGGAATCAAGACTTGGTCAATGGACATCATGCAAGATGGAACCAAGACTTGGTCAAATTGCCGTCATGCAAGATGGAACCAAGAGGCAAGACATGGTTAAATGGGAAGACTATATCAAATGGACACCATGCTTGAAATAACGAAAGCTTGGTCAAATGGGCATCATGTATGGTTGAACTTAGACGTAGACCTGGACACCTGGACACCTGGACATCATGTATGAAGGAACGCAACAGTTGGTCAACATGCATGAAGAAACCAAGACATGGTCAAATTCACACCATGAATGAAGAAACCAAGACATGGTCAAATTCACACCATGCATGAAGGAACCAAGACATGGTCAAATGCACACCATGCATGAAGGAACCAAGACATGGTCAAATTCACAACATGCATGAAGAAACCAAGACATGGTCAAATTCACACCATGCATGAAGGAACCAAGACATGGTCAAATGCACACCATGAATGAAGGAACCAAGACATGGTCAAATGCACACCATGAATGAAGGAACCAAGACATGGTCAAATGCACACCATGAATGAAGGAACCAAGACATGGTCAAATTCACACCATGAATGAAGGAACCAAGACATGGTCAAATGCACACCATGAATGAAGGAACCAAGACATGGTCAAATGCACACCATGAATGAAGGAACCAAGACATGGTCAAATGCACACCATGAATGAAGGAACCAAGACATGGTCAAATGCACACCATGAATGAAGAAACCAAGACATGGTCAAATGCACACCATGAATGAAGGAACCAAGACATGGTCAAATGCACACCATGAATGAAGGAACCAAGACATGGTCAAATGCACACCATGAATGAAGAAACCAAGACATGGTCAAATGCACACCATGAATGAAGGAACCAAGACATGGTCAAATTCACACCATGAATGAAGGAACCAAGACATGGTCAAATGCACACCATGAATGAAGAAACCAAGACATGGTCAAATGCACACCATGAATGAAGAAACCAAGACATGGTCAAATGCACACCATGAATGAAGGAACCAAGACATGGTCAAATGCACACCATGCATGAAGGAACCAAGACATGGTCAAATGCACACCATGCATGAAGAAACCAAGACATGGTCAAATGCACACCATGAATGAAGGAACCAAGACATGGTCAAATGCACACCATGAATGAAGGAACCAAGACATGGTCAAATGCACACCATGCATGAAGGAACCAAGACATGGTCAAATGCACACCATGCATGAAGAAACCAAGACATGGTCAAATTCACACCATGCATGAAGGAACCAAGACATGGTCAAATGCACACCATGAATGAAGGAACCAAGACATGGTCAAATGCACACCATGAATGAAGGAACCAAGACATGGTCAAATGCACACCATGAATGAAGGAACCAAGACATGGTCAAATTCACACCATGAATGAAGGAACCAAGACATGGTCAAATGCACACCATGAATGAAGGAACCAAGACATGGTCAAATGCACACCATGAATGAAGGAACCAAGACATGGTCAAATGCACACCATGAATGAAGGAACCAAGACATGGTCAAATGCACACCATGAATGAAGAAACCAAGACATGGTCAAATGCACACCATGAATGAAGGAACCAAGACATGGTCAAATGCACACCATGAATGAAGGAACCAAGACATGGTCAAATGCACACCATGAATGAAGAAACCAAGACATGGTCAAATGCACACCATGAATGAAGGAACCAAGACATGGTCAAATTCACACCATGAATGAAGGAACCAAGACATGGTCAAATGCACACCATGAATGAAGAAACCAAGACATGGTCAAATGCACACCATGAATGAAGAAACCAAGACATGGTCAAATGCACACCATGAATGAAGGAACCAAGACATGGTCAAATGCACACCATGCATGAAGGAACCAAGACATGGTCAAATGCACACCATGCATGAAGAAACCAAGACATGGTCAAATGCACACCATGAATGAAGGAACCAAGACATGGTCAAATGCACACCATGAATGAAGGAACCAAGACATGGTCAAATGCACACCATGCATGAAGGAACCAAGACATGGTCAAATGCACACCATGATGAAGGAACCAAGACATGGTCAATGCACACCATGCATGAAGAAACCAAGACATGGTCAAATGCACACCATGCATGAAGGAACCAAGACATGGTCAAATGCACACCATGCATGAAGGAACCAAGACATGGTCAAATGCACACCATGAATGAAGGAACCAAGACATGGTCAAATGCACACCATGCATGAAGGAACCAAGACATGGTCAAATGCACACCATGCATGAAGGAACCAAGACATGGTCAAATGCACACCATGCATGAAGGAACCAAGACATGGTCAAATGCACACCATGCATGAAGGAACCGCGGCTGTGCAACTAGACATCATGCAGGAAGACATCGAGTAATTGTCAAACGGACATCATAGATGAAGAAACAAAGACAGGTTATCGGACATATGGACACATAATGTATTTGAAGATACAATTTCTGCATAAAATGTTCAACCTCAACAACATTACTTAAAGGAAATATAAACAAGGCATTAGCTGAAATCCGTTTTCCATGTGTAGTAGCCAGCGAGGGTTTAACATTGCATATGAAAACATGTAGTGATTCCCTCAGAAAGGTGATATTTAATGAGCTAAGTGATCATGTGATATCGTGACTTCATTTGGTGACACAGCTCATGAATATAGCTGTCCATACATCAGAGCATGACTAGAATGTTAGCTTTGGTCAAAACAAGGATTAGAATGAGTTGTGTGATATTCTGATGTAATACAAACATTAGTCACCATAGAGGAACAAACAATTATGTTTTGGTTTCACAAAAGTCAAATTTTGTTTAAAAAATTAAGCCAAACACTTTCACTGAGCTTTGCAGACTTTCATCCCGTTTTCAGAGTAATAGTATCGAAAACAGCCCACAAGAGATAATCTACACTAACACACACACACACACACGAACGAACGGACGGACGGACGGACGGACGCACGCACGCACGCACGCACGCACGCACGCACGCACGCACGCACGCACGCACGCACGCACGCACGCACACATAGCAAACAGATGCTGTATTCACCTTCAGAAGGAAACATTTTGTAATTTGCATTCATAATATCACCAGAATATTGATTATATGAAAAATAATAATTTATATTTTAGTGTGCGTTATTCTTAATTACACTAGGCATACTGACTTGAGCAGCTCCAGCTTCTATTACGATACCAGTTCAATCCCGGCATAGTGCACTCTTAAAAACACTTTTTAACACTATTTTTGTACTGCTATATATTTCCTTGTCCACCACATCTTCTTGACCTTACAATAGGGTGATACATGTGACATATTCTTGTCAAACATCATCGGGAAAACTCACACACAGTATATAATGAAAGACATTCAGGCTTAGACGAGTAGACAAAGGAAGGGAAAGTTGAAGAACTTTTAAGAAGAGGGTTATAAGATCATTGTACAATTTATTGTTGTTTATGTAATTGGCATCAATGGAAAATATTATAACTAGAATATTATTTGCATCAAGAAATATCTAGCTATTACTAATGATCATATACTATTAAACATAAGTGTTTCTTTAAAAAAATATTTGATAAGCTTAGAGTCCTGGATTGACTATGTTGCTAAAATGTTATTTAATGTTTAATTATTTCTGTGAAATGGGCTACTAATCACTACGGCCTGTGACTTTGTTGAACTGTTTACATCTTTACATAATATAATGGTTCACCCCCAAGGTTACAGCCACACTGGGATATTTGTACATAACAACGGGTGAATAGACACAGTACAACAGTTGACACACTCACTGGGGTAGATATGTGCAACTGTTTGACTATTTATTGCAACCGACTTCTTCGTTTTTCAGCTATGCAAACAACAAGGACTGTAGTTGAAGTCTGCCAAAACTTGGCAAGGAACAGCTGAGCAACGTTGCTACAAGCAGCAGACACTGGAGGGTGATGACACATCAACACACTGACAAACTGTGCTGGCTGCAAGGTTGCTGCTTTAAACACTCGCTGTTGAGCATCATTCACTGCCAGAGACGAACAGAATGGCACACAGACGTTCCTGTCTTATGTTCACAAGTATCAGTTCAGACTTGAGACCTCCGTTTATTGATAACTGTCTATAAATAGTATAGATGTGGCAGAGAGCGAGAGGGACGGAGGGAGGGAGGAAGGGAGGGAGGAGGGAGGGGGGATGGAGGGAGGGGGAGGGAGGGAGGGGGAGGGAGGGGGGACGGAGGGAGGGGATGGAGGGAGGGAGGGAGGGAAGGAGGGGGAGAGATGGGAGGGAAGAAGGGAGGGAAGAAGGAAGGGAAGAAGGGAGAGAGATAGAGAGATAGAAGATGGAAGGGAGACAGGCAGGAAGGAAAGAGGGAGAGGTCCATAGATTGGATACATTAAAATAAGAAATGCCAGAAACATAGTGCCAGTAACAGAGATTCAACTCCCAAATTAAGGCTTGTCCAAGAGTTGAAACTACAAAGATTAGAAGGAAATAAAAGTGTTTGAGCCAGAAAAGGACACCATCAGCAGCACAAGTCTAATGATGTGAGAGCTAGGGTTTATATTAACAGATGCTATAAAAGGACACCATCTGCAGCACAAGTCTAATGATGTGAGAGCTAGGGTTTATATTAACAGATGCTATAAAAGGACACCATCTGCAGGAAGAACAGAAGGCGAAAAGTTTGATAGTAACAGCTATATACATGTACTAGAAAAGAACACTGTATGCTGCGGTATGCAGAAAGAACATAGCAGGCCAGAGAGACAGAAAGCGATTTTCCCTAAAATAATGCCTAATGTAATCTACCAAAGTTAAGTGTAGCTTACCGAAACTAGTACTTAGTCAAGTAGATTGTCTAGTGTACAACGATTCCTACAGTAATGCTGCCTCTACTGTAATGTGGGCACATAGAGAATGCACAGATTGCACAACCAGCTACGTTTGATGTTTTTGAGTTTTATGTTGATTTCTTGATAATGACTAAACTCTGTGTGGAAGCACTGTTTCGCATTTAATGTCAACGGTTAAGTGCACAACAATTTTGGTGCAATTATATAAATTGGACTGATTTTTTGAACTAAACTAGTTAAAATGTCTGAACATTATTCAATAAAACATTAGTTTCCACTTGTTACATGAGTGTATTCATTATTATAGCCACATTTTGCAGTTGTTTATTACATAATACTAAGAGCAATCTGACCCCATTGGTGGCAGAACATATTATGAGACATTTTAAGCACAATACATAAATGTGTTTAATTGAATTAATGAAATAATAGTAATGCATGACTGTTCACTTTTAATTATTACCAAAACTATATGACAATTTTCTGCAAACCTTGAGCTAAACTTAGCCTACAAACATTGGTAATTATAATTTTTTTATACAACAGTGTTTGTTGGCTGAGTGGTACAGTGTACCTACACATTACTATTTAAAAAAATTATTATGTGGGATCTTAATTTACATCCATACAATGTATACTTGCAACCAAGTGGCCATCATTTGCTAACAACCTGTTAAAATTTTATTAATCTTATTTTTAACGTGTTTTATAAGAAAACATTGTAGTAGTAACTGGTTCAAGATTTGTGTTTTGTAGCGCAATTATAAAAAAATCTCTCATTTGCAAGCCAACTTTCCATAGAATTTCTCTATAGCATGTTAAATTTCTTAAATGAGTGATATTTGAATCACTGCACCACCATACCCCATATTAATTAAATGTTATTACTATAATAACAGTGCTGCTCTTTTTAAGCACTAAATGACTTCCACGAAGTACTGCTTTTACTATGTCATATTTATCATTCTGCTATTTTATTTCTGGAATTTCAATAAACTATATTAATTTTAATTTTTCCATACTTTATTTCCTACATTTGGTTTCAATCAGTGGACATCATTACTTAACTAGTAAAGTAGTAATTAATATTTTTATTTTAATGATGACTACAGCTTAGCAATACTGTTGCATTTCCCTAATGTAAACTTCTTCATTAGTTTACACTCATGTACAGATCACTTCTTGAAGTATTATTCAAGATATCAAGTGCTCACTCTTAGCTATCTACTTCAGCTACAAGCATCCTCATATCACTGCCGTTTTCTACACCAACTCCTCACCGATACCACAGATAATATTTCAATGTTATCAATTATTGTATCAGCTGTATAAAACACAATGAGCAATTCAATTGCATGTTAACATATTGTTGATAAATAAACCACATACATGATGCTGATTTCTTGTTCAAATATGATATAAGCTGAAGTGCTTTGAATGCAACCTATATTTACAGGCATGCATGTAATATTCATGTACATGTTTGTACTAATTATGTTAGTTGAGTGTAGCTAATATATTATTATAAAATACTGAAAGTTTAAACATTATAAATACATATATATATATAAATATATATATATATATATATATATATATATATATATATATATATATATATATATATACAATGTGGAGTGATATATGCATACAGCAAAATAATATTTTTTCATTATTTTAAATGTTATGTCACTCAAATCTTCATCGAGATTTTTTTGTCTTCCCGGGGTTATGACCAAACAATTTTTTTTATTTAAATGAACATTTTCCAGTGCAGATGACGGGCAGTGTTTGGCCAAGTCTGTTTTACTCCCAAGAGATAACTGTATCCACCTTAGCCAGTGCTTTACCTATGACTACATTGTTCAGATGTACAGACCTGACCAATGTTTATGTCCTTGTTCTGCAAAGGTATTTAATTAATGCTTCCCTTGATTAAATACTTACGTGTTGCTAAAACAAGTCTGTAAATTTAATGGCTCGATATTATGTGTATTTTTATATTGACATACAAACACAAGTATGTTTCTTCAATTGTTAATTTTTTAATTAAACATGAATGCTTAGTTTAGGCAAACTATTGGGTTTTCTTTGGCCTATTAAGACAGTAACATAAAACTAAAAATTCCAATACACATCTATATAAGAATTTGAGGTGGACGGATAGAAAAATTAAGACGAAAACGGTCTTCAAAAATGTTCAGTTATGCCTTAAAGATGGGTGTCAAACGTGTGTTTGTACCTTAGTTTAGGTCATAACCACATCTCAACCGACATGTATGTATACCAGTTAACATCCATGTGTTCACCCAAAAAAGTGTGACAGCAAATATTTTATCCTGCACAAAGGCCTGCCTATATATACTGATCAAACAAACACCAAAGTCAAAAATTGTGCAAGTTTTCATCTCACAGATATTAAAAGTTTACATAACAATGTTTGTAATTAAATATTATAAATTTTCCAACTTTTACCATAGTTATATTTTACCATAAACATTTCATATATATATGTGCCATTTTAATATATATAACTTAGAAATATTTAAAGTGATACATAACTAAAGACGAGTAAGGTTATGTGGTGGTATATACTATATATCACCAGTAAACAGCAAATTGAGTAGGCCTACCCATCCCCAGTCCAGTCCATCCTGACACAAACTGTTTAATAGTTAAACCAATCAAATTACTAGCAATGTCAATAGATGTCATTGCAAGATGTTTTAAAATAAATTAATACCATTCATTAATGCACACCATGAGTCATTTTAGCAAACTATTCTGCAGAAATTAATAAACGCAACATATTTATAATAAACCTGCACATACATGAAACGACGGGTACTTGATACGTCAGGTCAATGACTCAATCAGGATTCAGCAGGTCAGGATAGGCCAACCAGAAAAAAATAAACAAAACAAAAGGAAATCAAGATCAGCGAAATAAACAATGATATCCTAAAAGCCGCCACCTTCATAACAATCCAATATCAATGTTGAACATGAAACATCAAGTTTCGAATTCGGTTAAATAATCATAAACCGTGGGCTTCAACCGAGAAGAAATCATCGTCAACATAGTTCAAGTCAACACAGTTCACCCTGTGCGGTCGCACTCGCAGGCAACGAATCGAATTCAGAAATAGAACACCGTACGAAATCTTTTGGTCAAAACTACAGTGATTTTGATATATATGCGCTTGCAGTATGACCCGTTTGTATTCATAAAACTGCAAGCCTAAGATAGCCAGGAATGTTATTCGTAGCGATCGCTTTGAAGCACACACAAATTGGCCGCCACTCTGCCATCTTGCTAAAAAAATCCCATAAAACACGCACTGCGACTCAGCGGTAAATGTTCTAAAAGAAATAGAAAATCTACTCACCTATAACTAGTCCGTATAGTAATATCACTATAAGCCAGCGACTGAGGTAAATAAGTTTGGACGCCATAAATACACAAACACATGAAGACAAGTTTTGTAGAAAAAATCAGGGCACAAATTCATCCAACGTATGGACCTGAGTAGGAATACATTCATCGAACCGTATCACAAAACATACTACATTATTTTTTGCACGCGCATTGGGTCCTTACCCGACAGTGCAGCCGCCTGGTGGCTAACATAGAACTATTGTTTTTTAGTATTGTAATGTTACTTTCACACAAGTCCACGAGCAAAACTGATCTACAATGTTACAGTATTTCTTTTTTTATATTAATGTGATTATAACTAATGTTATGCCATTGTTATGTGTTTGCAGTGTCGAAAGCTGAAAATGTCAAATGTTTAAAAAGTTAATTGGGCATCATAAATGTCGCAGTATATTTTAATCTTATCTAAAAGCAATCTATAAACAATTTAAAGGTTTATTTTGTGTTTTTAAGAGCATTGTCAACTTGTATATCAGAGGCCAAAATGTCTAACAAATTGATTAATCATAGAAGAGCATCTCTACCCAGGCACCTGAGAGGGGCTACTTTCACAGTGCCCCAAAGGTATGTATA
Source organism: Ridgeia piscesae (assembly GCA_025642075.2). Taxonomy (NCBI): domain Eukaryota; kingdom Metazoa; phylum Annelida; class Polychaeta; order Sabellida; family Siboglinidae; genus Ridgeia; species Ridgeia piscesae. Next base: position 123,195 of record JAODUO010000004.1, read on the forward strand.
TAATCGTATGGCAAATTTAACATGTGCCACTACACACGACATTGAGCGTTTCATGTCATCCCTACTCTGCCTCACATACAAATAGCATATAGAAAGAGTTCCTTATCATCCCTGTCATGTGTCACATAAATAGGACATAGAAAGAGTTCCTTATCATTCCTGTCATGTGTTACATACAGATAGGACATAGAGTTCCTTATCATTCCTGTCATGTGTTACATACAAATAGGACATAGAAAGAGTTCCTTATAATTCCTGTCATGTGTTACATACAGATAGGACATAGAAAGAGTTCCTTATCATTTCTCTCATGTGTTACATACAGATAGGACATAGAAAGAATTCCTTATCATCCCTGTCATGTGTCACATACAAATAGGACATAGAAAGAGTTCCTTATCATTTCTGTCATGTGTTACATACAGATAGGACATAGTAAGAATTCTTTATCATCCCTGTCATGTGTCACATACAAATAGGACATAGAAAGAGTTCCTTATCATTTCTGTCATGTGTTACATACAGATAGGACATAGTAAGAATTCTTTATCATCCCTGTCATGTGTCACATACAAATAGGACAAAAAGAGAGTTCCTTATCGTTTCTGTCATGTGTTACATACAGATAGGACATAGTAAGAATTCCTTATCATCCCTGTCATGTGTTACATACATATAGGACATAGAAAGAATTCTTTATCATCCCTGTCATGTGTCACATACAAATAGGACATAGAAAGAGTTCCTTATCATTTCTGTCATGTGTCACATACAGATAGGACATAGAAAGAATTCTTTATCATCCCCGACATGTGTCACATACAAATAGGACATAGAAAGAGTTTCTTATCATCCCTGTCATGTGTCACATACAGAGTTTTTTCTCGTCCCTTTCCTGCATCACATAGAAACAGAATCAACAGTTAAGACATGACACAACAATGTGCATATTGAAAATTATTTTATTGGTGAAAATACATAGTGCTAAACTCCCACTTTGCTTAGAACAATGGGGAAGATTTGAAAAACAAAACGTTTTACACAGAACAGGTGCTATATAGTATACACATATATAGGCTCAATTACAAAATAACTGTGAACAAAATTCTTTCATAAACATATTCCAAGTTCTATACACAGATCTATTCACCCAGTCCCTGATAAATATGAGTAGTAATAACCGAATGTTTGATTATAAACAACCTAGATCAAACCATCATCTTGTAATGCTGTGTAACAACATTGTTTACATGATTAATTTTACTCCAACAAATAATTACGTAACAACTTACAGAATTCGTGCCTGCTCTCAATTTTTTTGCTTAAAGTCTAATTCTTTCAGTTAAATTACTATAAAAGTTTAATAACTTTCTTTGATAAACAAAATGGAACCAAATATACATGCAGTTTTTGTTTTATATTATAACTATACCGGCAATATCAATATCAAATGCAATGTTATAAATGGGACATTACAATTATTTTGTAATGTACAGAGGATCTGCGTTTGTCGATATGTATCTATCCACACAGTAATAAATACCCAAAAAATTAGTGTGTCATTGCTCACCCAAGGAGGAATACCTATGTTGATTTACTGTACATACCAATATAAGGTGCAACTAAATGCCTACTTAATCCGGAAAATGAGGCAGTGTGCAGGATAAGTTTGAACTGGTATACACAATAATTCAACAAATTAAATTAATTCAAAAGCTGCAGTATGTGACTGCGCACTTAAATTTAAGTAATTTACACAAATATTGATATGCTCAAATGTTCATCTGTATTTATCAGTGTATGTCCACCAAACTCATCTTAACACATACAACGTAACACTAAGACATGCAATGAGCAATATGCCTGGTTGATGACAAGTCAACCAATTGTTTTACATCAAAAATGTTCAACCGACAACTGTTATCATCTTTATAGCCAATGGTCCAAAACATTCCTTTTTGAAGGCAATGAATAAATCAATTTTTACAACAGTCCATTATATTATTTTATTCAACAAATCCTCTACTTAACTATGCAGCAACAAGCAAAATAGAATTGCCTCAAATATAAACAAATTGTGAGACAAATAACATTAAAGTGATCAGATCTTACAGTCTGCCACTGAGCATCCTTTACAGCAATCTTCACCTGATGTTTAGTGCATAATATTACTGGTGCAATAGACAGCAAGCAACTCTCTTTTAAATGTCCTATTTCACTGAGACAAGTCCTAATTGTTATGTCTCAGTTGGGTGTCTTGAGATCTGGAACATTTGGTTTGCTAAAATATATCTGCATACCCCCGACATCGTTGTGCGTAAAATCACACAGAGCCATCAAGACAATAGCAAGTGAGTGACGCACTAACCCAAGTTCAGTTACAATAGAATAGGAGTATTTCTGAAGAGGTTTCACAGCCAATTCACAAGTCAAACAGCAGGAATAGTGAGACCATTTTCAGTGACAGTCATCTGTATGGCTTTATATCCACACTTATGCAACAAACACATATATCAAAAGGACAACAGCTGAACTGGATGAAGTAGCCTAAAGTTGGGTGCCACACTGTGGTGCCACTGGAAATGTTTCAGTCATTACATTACATTCAGCATTTGATTAAAAAACAGACTGCCTCATTGAGAATTGTACAGTTAACAACAAAGGAGGTTTGGAAATTGTAATTTGTTGTGTGTGTGTATTTGATGCTAGAATTGGTAACATGCACCCCTGAAACCAAGTGATGTTTAAACCAACACCAAACGTGTTAAGTAGTAGTTCTACTTCCCAAGCGGCAATCACTTGTATTTCAACTTTCAAGCACGCACAATGTCCTATTTACAGAGCAAGCAAGGGAAAGTCAACTATAAAAATATTGTACCAGTAAGTTGCCATCAAGAAACTGGTACAAAACACCCTACTATGCCCATACCGTATCAATATGTACAGTTGACTACAAAATCACATTCACCTGCCACAGTATACATCAGGACTGGTGCATCTATGCCGACTGAATAGATCTCTTCCAGAAAGACCTCCACACTCTGATTATTCTATCACATGGCCTATTTATTTTGATAAGGTTTCCTAACAAAGAATACAAAGTGTGAAATGGTTCAATTCAGTAAACAAGTATGTGTGTGCATGTGTTGGTGCAGAATGCACACTGATCTTTAGAAGTTTAAACTGGTCATATAGACTAAAATAAATGAAAATTCTTTAAACATAATATAAAAAAATGATGGATTTACAAACAGCCCAGTGTGCTTATATAGATTATGCTTGCACTTTATCCATAAGTTCACAGTTTTCTGTATGGCGTGTCCACAAATTAGTAACAATAAACTCAATATATAACTGAATGGAATGGAACATTGTAAAATTGCTTCATGCAACAACAAAGGAATTGTCATAAATGTACAGGTTTCATTGGTAATAAAGCTCAGTATAATACCTGTTTTGATAACTATCTTTCGGCATAGTTTGCCATGTCTTGCTGTTGAAAGAATGTTATAATATGATAGTTGTATGAGTCTTAGTTCCTGTTTATCCATAATAATGTGACATTAGCATAAGTCTGGCAAGCATCACTGCAGTAAACACCTGTTCTACCTGGAATGGTGCAGGGGACATTAGACTCCGGTGTTGGGAAGGTAAGAAGAAGACCCGTGAACTAGAGGGTTCTTTTGTTGTCCATTACCCCACACACTACACCCAGTGCCCTGTGAGCTTTGTTCTTCAGTTAAACCCCTGCTGCCAGACCAGTCCACAGATAAATCACAATCTATAGTTTGTGTACAAAGCACCTTGGAACACTGGTACAGTCGCATCTACTGCAAGAACATGTTTAACAGGGCCACAAACTGACAGATGCCTTAGCTGTGTAATCCTCCGTATCAAGTACCACTGGAGAATACAAATAACACACTTTCACACCATTCAGAAGAAGCAAGACATCTGCAGTTTGGAATCACAGTAGAATGGAGAAGACAGGGTGTCCCATTACAGCTGACCAAGCCATATGAGTGCAGTTGTGACCAGTGGATGAAGACAGAGGGAAAGAGAGAGAGATAGACAGCTGCTGGGGCAAGTCCTGTGTCTGTGGTGGTATTCATCTATGGCCGGCGGTACGGCTGCTTCATCTCGTACCCATGGTTGTATGGGGGTGGATTCGACCTGTTTACACCTCGGCTGCCTCCCTGCTGGGGCGGGCCTCCCTGCTGGGGCGGACGACCCTGCAACAATCAAGTCAACTCCATCACACACGCACGCACGCATGTTCTCACGCATGCATGCACACACGCCGCGCCGACACACACACACACACACACACACACACACACACACACACACACACACACACACACACACACACACACACACACACACACACACACACACACACACACACACACACACACACACACACACACACAGCACACACACACACACACACACACACACACACACACACACACACACACACACACACACACACACACACACACACATGTACACAACAAGGTGCACACAGACATGTCACTAAATAAACACATACTTATGCTAAGAAACACTACAAAGAATATGCTAAATAAAAAGTGGTAAATATCCACTGGCTTGATATTTACCACTGCCGTAGAACTGAACTTTGAGCTCTATTAGCGAACCTCTGGAAGATGGAAGTTTGTGTCATCTTAAAAAAATGCAAAACTGTTTTCTTTGAACCAAATAATTGCGGATTAAATCACGGTTGCGGGTGTGATATGACATGAGACTCACCTGAGGGCGGGAACGGGGGTGGCGGCGCAGGCTCAGCTTGCGAGGGGGTGGTTTATTTGGGTTGCTGCTGGGGGTATGGACGGCACACAGGTGGATGAAGAGACCCATGAAGACAACAACACCAATGGCGATGAGTAGCACCACCCACCAGTGAGTCTGTAACAAGACAAAGTGACACAGCTATGAACAGCACCACCCACCAGTGAGTCTGTAACAAGACAAAGTGACACAGCTATGAGCAACACCACCCACCAGTGAGTCTGTAACAAGACAAAGTGACACAGCTATGAGCAGCACCACCCACCAGTGAGTCTGTAACAAGACAAAGTGACACAGCTATGAACAGCACCACCCTCCAGTGAGTCTGTAATAAGACAAAGTGACACAGCTATGAGCAGCACCACCCGCCAGTGAGTCTGTAACAAGACAAAGTGACACAGCTATGAGCAGCACCACCCGCCAGTGAGTCTGTAACAAGACAAAGTGACACAGCTATGAGCAGCACCACCCGCCAGTGAGTCTGTAACAAGACAAAGTGACACAGCTATGAGCAGCACCACCCACCAGTGAGTCTGTAACAAGACAAAGTGACACAGCTATGAGCAGCACCACCCGCCAGTGAGTCTGTAACAAGACAAAGTGACACAGCTATGAGCAGCACCACCCGCCAGTGAGTCTGTAACAAGACACAGTGACACAGCTATGAGCAGCACCACCCGCCAGTGAGCCTGTAAAAGACACAGTGACACAGCTATGAGCAGCACCACCGCCAGTGAGCCTGTAAAAGACAAAGTGACACAGCTATGAGCAGCACCACCGCCAGTGAGCCTGTAACAAGACAAAGTGACACAGCTATGAGCAGCACCACCCGCCAGTGAGCCTGTAACAAGACAAAGTGACACAGCTATGAGCAGCACTGCCCGCCAGTGAGCCTGTAACAAGACAAAGTGACACAGCTATGAGCAGCACCGCCCGCCAGTGAGCCTGTAACAAGACAAAGTGACACAGGTATGAGGAGCACCGCCCGCCAGTGAGTCTGTAACAAGACAAAGTGACACAGCTATGAGCAGCACCGCCCGCCAGTGAGTCTGTAACACAACAAAGTGACACAGCTATGAGCAGCACCACCCGCCAGTGAGTCTGTAACAAGACAAAGTGACACAGCTATGAGCAGCACCACCCGCCAGTGAGTCTGTAAAAGACACAGTGACACAGCTATGAGCAGCACCACCCGCCAGTGAGTCTGTAACAAGACACAGTGACACAGCTATGAGCAGCACCGCCCGCCAGTGAGTCTGTAACAAGACAAAGTGACACAGGTATGAGGAGCACCGCCCGCCAGTGAGTCTGTAACAAGACAAAGTGACACAGCTATGAGCAGCACCGCCCGCCAGTGAGTCTGTAACACAACAAAGTGACACAGCTATGAGCAGCACCACCCGCCAGTGAGTCTGTAACAAGACAAAGTGACACAGCTATGAGCAGCACCACCCGCCAGTGAGTCTGTAAAAGACACAGTGACACAGCTATGAGCAGCACCACCCGCCAGTGAGTCTGTAACAAGACACAGTGACACAGCTATGAGCAGCACCGCCCGCCAGTGAGTCTGTAACAAGACAAAGTGACACAGTATGAGAGCACCGCCCGCCAGTGAGCTGTAACAAGACAAAGTGACACAGCTATGAGCAGCACCCCCGCCAGTGAGTCTGTAACAAACAAAGTGACACAGCTATGAGCAGCACCACCCCCAGTGAGTCTGTAACAAGACAAAGTGACACAGCTATGACAGCACCACCCCCAGTGAGTCTGTAAAAGACAAAGTGACACAGCTATGAGCAGCACCACCCCCAGTGAGTCTGTAACAAGACAAAGTGACACAGCTATGAGCAGCACCCCCCCAGTGAGCTGTAACAAGACAAAGTGACACAGGTATGAGGAGCACCCCCGCCAGTGAGTCTGTAACAAGACAAAGTACACAGCTATGAGCAGCACCCCCGCCAGTGAGTCTGTAACAAACAAAGTACACAGCTATGAGCAGCACCCCGCCAGTGAGTCTGTAACAAACAAAGTGACACAGCTATGAGCAGCACCACCCCCATGAGTCTGTAAAAGACAAGTGCACAGCTATGAGCAGCACCACCCCAGTGAGTCTGTAAAAGACAAGTGACACAGCTATGAGCAGCACCCCCGCCAGTGAGTCTGTAAAAGACAAAGTGACACAGCTATGACAGCACCACCCCAGTGAGTCTGTAAAAACAAGTGACACAGCTATGAGCAGCACCACCGCCAGTGAGTCTGTAAAAGACAAGTGACACAGCTATGAGCAGCACCACCGCCAGTGAGCCTGTAAAAGACAAGTGACACAGCTATGAGCAGCACCACCCGCCAGTGAGTCTGTAAAAGACAAGTGACACAGCTATGAGCAGCACCACCGCCAGTGAGTCTGTAACAAACAAAGTGACACAGCTATGAGCAGCACCACCGCCAGTGAGCTGTAACAAGACAAAGTGACACAGCTATGAGCAGCACCACCCGCCAGTGAGTCTGTAAAAGACAAAGTGACACAGCTATGAGCAGCACCACCCCCAGTGAGCCTGTAACAAGACAAAGTGACACAGCTATGAGCAGCACCACCGCCAGTGAGCCTGTAACAAGACAAAGTGACACAGCTATGAGCAGCACCACCGCCAGTGAGCCTGTAACAAGACAAAGTGACACAGCTATGAGCAGCACCCCCGCCAGTGAGCTGTAACAAGACAAAGTGACACAGCTATGAGCAGCACCCCCGCCAGTGAGCTGTAAAAGACAAGTGACACAGCTATGAGCAGCACCACCGCCAGTGAGCTGTAACAAGACAAAGTGACACAGCTATGAGCAGCACCACCCCCAGTGAGTCTGTAACAAGACAAAGTGACACAGCTATGACAGCACCACCCCAGTGAGTCTGTAACAAGACAAAGTGACACAGCTATGAGCAGCACCACCCGCCAGTGAGTCTGTAACAAGACAAGTGACACAGCTATGAGCAGCACCCCCCCAGTGAGTCTGTAACAAGACACAGTGACACAGCTATGAGCAGCACCACCGCCAGTGAGTCTGTAACAAGACAAAGTGACACAGCTATGAGCAGCACCACCCGCCAGTGAGTCTGTAACAAGACAAAGTGACACAGCTATGAGCAGCACCACCCGCCAGTGAGTCTGTAAAAGACACAGTGACACAGCTATGAGCAGCACCACCGCCAGTGAGTCTGTAACACAACAAAGTGACACAGCTATGAGCAGCACCACCCGCCAGTGAGTCTGTAACAAGACAAAGTGACACAGCTATGAGCAGCACCACCCGCCAGTGAGTCTGTAAAAGACACAGTGACACAGCTATGAGCAGCACCACCCCCAGTGAGTCTGTAACAAGACAAAGTGACACAGCTATGAGCAGCACCACCCGCCAGTGAGCCTGTAACAAGACAAAGTGACACAGCTATGAGCAGCACCCCGCCAGTGAGCCTGTAAAAGACAAAGTGACACAGCTATGAGCAGCACCACCCGCCAGTGAGCTGTAAAAGACAAGTGACACAGCTATGAGCAGCACCCCCGCCAGTGAGTCTGTAACAAACAAAGTGACACAGCTATGAGCAGCACCACCGCCAGTGAGTCTGTAACAAGACAAAGTGACACAGCTATGAGCAGCACCACCCGCCAGTGAGCTGTAACAAGACAAAGTGACACAGCTATGAGCAGCACCACCGCCAGTGAGCTGTAACAAGACAAGTGACACAGCTATGAGCAGCACCACCGCCAGTGAGCTGTAAAAGACACAGTGACACAGCTATGAGCAGCACCACCGCCAGTGAGTCTGTAACAAGACAAAGTGACACAGCTATGAGCAGCACCACCCACCAGTGAGTCTGTAACACAACAAAGTGACACAGCTATGAGCAGCACCACCCGCCAGTGAGTCTGTAAAAGACACAGTGACACAGCTATGAGCAGCACCACCGCCAGTGAGCCTGTAAAAGATACAGTGACACAGCTATGAGCAGCACCGCCCGCCAGTGAGTCTGTAACACAACAAAGTGACACAGCTATGAGCAGCACCACCGCCAGTGAGTCTGTAACAAGACACAGTGACACAGCTATGAGCAGCACCACCGCCAGTGAGCCTGTAACAAGACACAGTGACACAGCTATGAGCAGCACCACCCGCCAGTGAGTCTGTAACAAGACACAGTGACACAGCTATGAGCAGCACCACCACCAGTGAGCTGTAAAAGACAAAGTGACACAGCTATGAGCAGCACCACCCCAGTGAGCTGTAACAAGACAAAGTGACACAGCTATGAGCAGCACCCCCCCAGTGAGTCTGTAAAAGACAAGTGACACAGCTATGAGCAGCACCACCGCCAGTGAGTCTGTAACAAACAAAGTGACACGCTATGAGCAGCACCACCGCCAGTGAGTCTGTAACAAGACAAAGTGACACAGCTATGAGCAGCACCACCCGCCAGTGAGTCTGTAACAAGACAAAGTGACACAGCTATGAGCAGCACCACCCCCAGTGAGCCTGTAACAAGACAAAGTGACACAGCTATGAGCAGCACCACCCGCCAGTGAGTCTGTAACAAGACAAAGTGACACAGCTATGAGCAGCACCACCCGCCAGTGAGCCTGTAACAAGACAAAGTGACACAGCTATGAGCAGCACCGCCCGCCAGTGAGCCTGTAACAAGACAAAGTGACACAGCTATGAGCAGCACCGCCCGCCAGTGAGTCTGTAACAAGACAAAGTGACACAGCTATGAGCAGCACCGCCCACCAGTGAGTCTGTAACACGACAAAGTGACACAGCTATGAGCAGCACCACCCGCCAGTGAGTCTGTAACAAGACAAAGTGACACTGCTACAGTGCATGAGCTTGACAGATACAACCAGAAACACGTGTGCTGTTGCAGGAAGTGTCCGACAGTCATTTGACACATGACGTCACCCACTGTCCTCTACTATGCTAGTTTAGAACTCAACTTTCTACTCCAAATGCATGGCCCAACTGACTAAAATTATCTGTGTTTCATTTAATATAAATTACTTAATATCTTAATATTGATTGTTATAAGAATATTGGACGTGTAATATTTCGATAGCATATTGTGCGAATATGTTCATAGTATGCGTGTAGAGAAGTTTGGTAGCTCTACAATGTTGCTTTCATGGTTAGGTCGTAAAGTATGAGAATTACGGCTTAGTCGTAATTTGATGCAACTGCCAGTGGTTTCACTTCTGGACCATTGGGAATTGGATAAAACATAGCTCTACACTTGTCACAGTTGTATTGCTACAACAACCAATATAGCATGTTGCAAAGTCAACTATGTTTCATGATACACTGTATGTAGACAATATTCCACGTTTATGAAGGAACTGATGATGCATTGGAAACTTGGCCTGCTGCTGGCTCACTGGTCAACTTGATGTGTAAATCCATGATGTGATACATTAATTTTGTTACTGTGGATGTAAATGCTTAGTGTGTGTTATCTCTTTCAGGTGCATGTCATTAATTATTGATCCCTTTAATAATTAATTGATGGACAGACAAATGAATACATCTATATAGACAGAGGGATGGACAGAGAGAGAGAAGGGCAGGGTGGAACAATTAATGGATAGATAAACAGATGGACAAATGGATGAACATGACTTTTATTCATGAACATTCATTTTCATTTAATGTTGTCGCTCGATTTGACTTTTGACGTTTTCATTTAGTGGACACTGGACAGGGGATGCGGAGTTCTGTTTTGGTCAGTTTTGGTCAATTTTAATGCCAGGTGCCTAGAATTTTAGGGAAATCACTGTAGAGTTACAAAATGAAAAGAACAAAAATTCTCAAGAAAAATGAAATGGTGGCCATATAAAAAAATTCTAAATATTATTTAAATGTTTTGTTCTAATAGATCCCATGTGATAGGGTTTTTCAAATTAATCATAGTGATAGTAGATACATGTTTGTGAATCTTGACAGAAGGAAATTTGACTATAAACAGAATTTCTTTTTTTAAATAAAGATTTTTTAAATAATTGGTTGTTATTCAATGTCACATAAAATTGTAAACGTGAAATATATTCAAATTTCTTTCTGTCATGATGTTCTATATACTTTGCTGTGTGTGTGTGTGTGTGTGTGTGTGTGTGTGTGTGTGTGTGTGTGTGTGTGTGCATGTGCGCTGCGTCAAATTTCAGGTGAAAATGTCATATGTGACTTTCCATAAATTTTTTTCAAATGGCATCAAAATGAAATCAGCAAAATCAGATCAGAAAACAGCAAATAAAGACAATGTTTTTATTATTTATTTATATATATATATATATATATATATATATATATATATATATATATATTGTATATTGTTTATTTATTATTTACTTTTTTATCCTGTGCTATTTTTATTATCTTAAATTTTAAGTTCTTTGTTTATTACTATAATTATATATTTTTAATGATAATTTAACTAGACATTTGATGCTACATTTTTATAACATTAAATTTGTTTAGTGCTATTTTTATGTTTTGTAATAGCGCCTTCGAACAGGGTAACCTGGATTTAGGGCACTACAGAAATGCTTTATTACTATGAACAGATTAATGAACAAACAGATGACCGCAAAGCTGCAGAGGACAGCAGAGAATGCAACTGTTAGAGTGAAAGACTTACAATGATCCAGTCCTTCACTTTGTCGAGTGTCTCGGCACTTAGCAGTAGTTTCTTGAGGCGGGCAAGCGGACCATCAGAGTCGATGCCCCGACACTTCTGGAAGACGTCACAGTAGCCTCGATAGTTGTCACAAGGCGCACCTGTGACACACAGTGACATGTCATCTCTTTAGAGCCTTCATGTTACACGGAAACACAACAATGTACACAACGTGACAATACAATATTCATTCTAAAGAATGTTCACATTTCACATAGTAATAGCAACACGTGTGAGTGTCCGTCCATTGTAACACTTACTCCCCACTTACAAAACTATTACTACAACCCTAACCGACAGCTACAACCCTAACCCACTGCTACAACCCTAACCCACTGCTACAACCCTAACCCGCTGCTACAACCCTAACCCACTGCTACAACCCTAACCCACTGCTACAACCCTAACCCACTGCTACAACCCTAACCCTCTGCTACAACCCTAACCCTCTGCTAACTAACCACCCTGCTACAACCCTAACCCACTGCTACAATTCTAACCCACTGCTACAACCCTAACCCACTGCTACAATTCTAACCCACTGCTACAACCCTAACCCACTGCTACAACCCTAACCCACTGCTACAACCCTAACCCACTGCTACAATGCTAACCCACTGCTACAACCCTAACCCACTGCTACAACCCTAACCCACTGCTACAACCCTAACCCACTGCTACAATTCTAATCCACTGCTACAACCCTAACCCACTGCTACAATTCTAATCCACTGCTACAACCCTAACCCACTGCTACAACCCTAACCCACTGCTATAATTCTAATCCACTGCTACAACCCTAACCCACTGCTACAACCCTAACCCACTGCTACAATTCTAATCCACTGCTACAACCCTAACCCACTGCTACAATTCTAATCCACTGCTACTACCCTAACCCACTGCTACAATTCTAACCCACTGCTACAACCCTAACCCACTGCTACAATTCTAACCCACTGCTACAACCCTAACCCACTGCTACAATTCTAACCCACTGCTACAATTCTAACCCACTACTACAACCCTAACCCACTGCTACAATTCTAACCCACTGCTACAATTCTAATCCACTGCTACTACCCTAACCCACTGCTACAAACCTAACCCACTGCTACAATTATAATCCACTGCTACAATTCTAACCCACTGCTACAACCCTAACCCACTGCTACAATTATAATCCACTGCTACAATTCTAACCCACTGCTACAACCCTAACCCACTGCTACAATTATAATCCACTGCTACAATTCTAACCCACTGCTACAAACCTAACCCACTGCTACAATTATAATCCACTGCTACAATTCTAACCCACTGCTACAAACCTAACCCACTGCTACAATTATAATCCACTGCTACAATTCTAACCCACTGCTACAACCCTAACCCACTGCTACAATTCTAACCCACTGCTACAATTCTAACCCACTGCTACAACCTAACCCACTGCTACAACCCTAACCCACTGCTACAATTCTAACCCACTGCTACAACCCTAACCCACTGCTACAATCCTAACCCACTGCTACAATTCTAACCCACTACTACAACCCTAACCCACTGCTACAATTCTAATCCACTGCTACAATTCTAACCCACTGCTACAATCCTAACCCACTGCTACAATTCTAACCCACTGCTACAATTCTAATCCACTGCTACAACCCTAACCCACTGCTACAACCCTAACCCACTGCTACAATTATAATCCACTGCTACAATTCTAACCCCTGCTAACCCTAACCCTGCTACAATTATAATCCACTGCTACAATTCTAACCCACTGCTACAACCTAACCCACTGCTACAATTCTAATCCACTGCTACAATTCTAACCCACTGCTACAAACCTAACCCACTGCTACAATTCTAATCCACTGCTACAATTCTAACCCACTGCTACAACCCTAACCCACTGCTACAATTCTAATCCACTGCTACAATTCTAACCCACTGCTACAATCCTAACCCACTGCTACAATTCTAATCCACTGCTACAATTCTAATCCACTGCTACAACCCTAACCCACTGCTACAACCCTAACCCACTGCTACAACTAACCACTGCTACAATTCTAACCCTAATCCACTGCTACAATTCTAATCCACTGCTACAATTCTAACCCACTCTACAACCCTAACCCACTGCTACAATTCTAATCCACTGCTACAACCCTAACCCACTGCTACAATTCTAATCCACTGCTACAATTCTAACCCACTGCTACAATTCTAATCCACTGCTACAACCCTAACCCACTGCTACAACCCTAACCCACTGCTACAACCCTAACCACTGCTACAATTCTAATCCACTGCTACAATTCTAATCCACTGCTACAATCCTAATCCACTGCTACAACCCTAACCCACTGCTACAATTCTAACCCACTGCTACAATTCTAATCCACTGCTACAATTCTAATCCACTGCTACAATTCTAATCCACTGCTACAATTCTAATCCACTGCTACAATTCTAACCCACTGCTACAATTCTAATCCACTGCTACAATTCTAACCCACTGCTACAATTCTAATCCACTGCTACAATTCTAACCCACTGCTACAATTCTAATCCACTGCTACAACCCTAACCCACTGCTCAACTAACCCACTGCTACAACCCTACATGCTAATCCACTGCCAATTCTAACCCTGCTACAATTCTAATCCACTGCTACAATTCTAATCCACTGTACAACCCTAACCCACTGCTACAATTCTAACCCACTGCTCAACTAACCCCGCTACATTCTAATCCACTGCTCAATTCTACCACTGCTACAATTCTAATCCACGTACACTCCCACTGCTACAACCCTAACCCCTGCTACAACCTACCACTGCTACAATTCTAATCCACTGCTACAATTCTAACCCACTGCTACAATTCTAATCCACTGCTACAATCTAACCACTGCTCAACCCTAACCACTGCTACAACCTACCACTGCTACAATTCTAATCCACTGCTACAATTCTAACCCACTGCTACAATTCTAATCCACTGCTACAATTCTAATCCACTGCTACAACCCTAACCCACTGCTACAATTCTAATCCACTGCTACAATTCTAACCCACTGCTACAATTCTAATCCACTGCTACAATTCTAATCCACTGCTACAACCCTAACCCACTGCTACAATTCTAATCCACTGCTACATTCTACCCTGCCTAAGCACAATTCTAATCACTGCTCACTACCAGTCATAACCACTGCTATCTACGACTGACACACCCTGCTACAATTCTTCCACTGCTACAATCTAACCTCACTGCTACAACCCTAACCCATGCCAATTCTACCACTGCTACAACCCTAACCCACTGCTACAATTCTAATCCACTGCTACAACCCTAAGGGAGAGGAGAGGAGAGGAGAGGAGAGGAGAGGAGAGGAGAGGAGAGGAGAGGAGAGGAGAGGAGAGGAGAGGAGAGGAGAGGAGAGGGAGGAGGACGAGGAGACGAGACGAGACGAGACGAGACGAGACGAGACGAGACGAGACGAGACGAGACGAGACGAGACAGACAGACAAGACAAGACAAGACAAGACAAGACACCTGTCGAAGCACTGTCAATGTGTCCTGATGACCTCTTCTTATGCCACAAGCAGACACAGGTGAACATAATAGCATCGTTATCAATCAGAAGAATCTTATATTATTTATATTTCTGATGCTCTGTGAGAAGACAGTTATGTAGACATTATTAAGTCTGCCATACCAGGTTGAAGTTGGATATTCTCCTTCTTCAAGTTGTCCAACAAATCCTTGAATTCTTTGTTCGCTGGATCATCTATGGCTGTCTTGTGTGCTGAACTGACGCAGATGTCAGTGGTAGGGTCTGTGACAGAACAAGCACTGTCAGAAGTCACAACATCATACAATGTACAACAAGCACCGTCAGAAGTCACAAAGTCATACAATGTACAACAAGCACTGTCAGAAGTCATACATTGTACAGCATTATCAGAAGTCACAAAGTCAGACAATGTACAAGGATTGTCAGAAGTCATAAAGTCATACATTGTACAACAAGCACTGTCAGAAGTCACAAAGTCATACAATGTACAACAAGCACCGTCAGAAGTCACAAAGTCATACAATGTACAACAAGCACCGTCAGAAGTCACAAAGTCATACATTGTACAACAAGCACTGTCAGAAGTCACAAAGTCAGACAATGTACAACAAGGACTGTCAGAAGTCACAAAGTCATACAATGTACAACAAGCACTGCCAGAAGTCATACATTGTACAACAAGGACTGTCAGAAGTCACAAAGTCATACAATGTACAACAAGCACTGCCAGAAGTCATACATTGTACAACAAGCACTGTCAGAAGTCACAAAGTAATACAATGTACAACAAGCACTGTCAGAACTCACAAAGTCATACAATGTACAACAAGCACTGTCAGAAGTCACAAAGTCATTCAATGTACAAGCACTGTCAGAAGTCACAAAGTCATACATTGTACAACAAGCACTGTCAGAAGTCATACAATGTACAACAATCACTGTTAGAAGTCACAAAGTCATACAATGTACAACAAGCACTGTCAGAAGTCACAAAGTTATACAATGTACAACAAGCACTGTCAGAAGTCACAAAGTCATACAATATACAACATCATGATGTTTTGATACATGACAAGTAGAGCATGTAACCAAACTATATTTTGTTATATCCATTACACAACACATACAATGACAGGTCATTATCAATCACTGACAAAAGTACACCACTGTATATAAAACCTATAATATTTTGTAATTGGACAACTGTCAAAAGTTAAAAACAATTAAAAGGAGAATTCAAGATATCGTTGTTATCATATATTAAAACGTTTTTAAATATAAAGGGAAGACCTTGGTGGTGTTAGACATAAGTAAATACATTTAAATAAAACAAATAATTGTTAAATTTAAATAAAACAAATAATTGTTAAATTTATCTCAACATCAGCAGAGCACATTTCTTGCAAAAATTTACTAAAACGAGCAGTAGACTGTTATTAATGCTGGAGGAAGTCTGGAGGCACCCTTCACTCACTAGTGCATGCGACGTAGCACATGTTAGCTCTGTCCACCTTCTCCCCTGGCTTCTCCGTGATGTAACACTGCTCCCAATTATGTGAACCAATCCTCTTGCAGATGGAACCAGAACAAACCTACAGACACAGGCAGAAAGTGAGGGTCGTGTCGGAAGAGACCTGTACACATAGTTATGGCTGACAGACAGGTGCATAGAGAGATGGCAACAATTAGACAAAGACAGACAGGTGCATAGAGAGGTGGCAACAATTAGACAAAGACAGACAGGTGCATAGAGAGATGGCAACAATTAGACAAAGACAGACAGGTGCATAGAGAGATGGCAACAATTAGACAAAGACAGACAGGTGCATAGAGAGATGGCAACAACTAGACAAAGACAGACAGGTGCATAGAAAGGTGGCAACAATTAGACAAAGACAGACAGGTGCATAGAGAGGTGGCAACAATTAGACAAAGACAGACAGGTGCATAGAGAGATGGCAACAACTAGACAAAGACAGACAGGTGCATAGAGAGGTGGCAACAATTAGACAAAGACAGACAGGTGCATAGAGAGATGGCAACAATTAGACAAAGACAGACAGGTGCATAGAGAGATGGCAACAATTAGACAAAGACAGACAGGTGCATAGAGAGGTGGCAACAATTAGACAAAGACAGACAGGTGCACAGAGAGGTGGCAACAACAAGACAAAGACAGACAGGTGCACAGAGAGATGGCAACAATTAGACAAAGACGGACAGGTGCACAGAGAAGTGGCAACAATAAGACAAAAGACAGATATACGGGGATGACTCCTGAAAGATAGACAGGTGTACAGAGACAGATGTGACACCCACAAGACAGATAACTCACCCCATTCAGACAGATCTGTGTGTTCTGATTGCAGGCAGTGTTGTTAGGCTTTGGGTTAGCCAATGGACATGTTGCAGTAGAGCCAGTGACAGGTGTCAAGGACAACAACATGACACCAGCTGTACATGACACCAGCTGTACATGACACCAGCTGTACATGACACCAGCTGTACATGACACCAGCTGATCATGATACCAGCTGTACATGACACCAGCTGTACATGACACCAGCTGATCATGACACCAGCTGTACATGACACAAGCTGTACATGACACCAGCTGATCATGACACCAGCTGATCATGACACCAGCAGTACATGACACAAGCTGTACATGACACCAGCTGATCATGACACCAGCTGTACATGACACCAGCTGTACATGACACCAGCTGATCATGACACTAGCTGTACATGACACCAGCTGTACATGACACCAGCTGATCATGATACCAGCTGTACATGACACCAGCTGTACATGACACCAGCTGATCATGACACCAGCTGTACATGACACCAGCTGTACATGACACCAGCTGTACATGACACAAGCTGTACATGACACCAGCTGATCATGACACCAGCTGATCATGACACCAGCTGTACATGACACAAGCTGTACATGACACCAGCTGATCATGACACCAGCTGTACATGACACCAGCTGTACATGACACCAGCTGATCATGACACTAGCTGTACATGACACCAGCTGTACATGACACCAGCTGATCATGATACCAGCTGTACATGACACCAGCTGTACATGACACCAGCTGATCATGACACCAGCTGTACATGACACCAGCTGTACATGACACCAGCTGTACATGACACAAGCTGTACATGACACCAGCTGATCATGACACCAGCTATACATGACATGTGGACAATGTAAACTAAAACACATTTATTTAGAATATCATTTAGATGAACATTAGTAACGTGATCCATTGAACTTCTTTATATTAGTAATATTTTAGACATATACGTTTGATTTTACACTGTGTATAGTAATTAATTTAGGCATTATAACTGATTACATACATTATTCATGACATATGGTGTACCTACTGTAAAATGCCACAAACAGTTGTTGCGACTTTTTTATTATTATCTTCATAATTTTATGTATCTCATCTCATGTACTGGCACAATCTGTAGTGTATTGATTGTACAGAATGATTTAAATGTACTGGTACATGGTTTACTTTAATCTCAGTAATACACCCATCCCCTAATTACAGTTAGCCATGTACACTCCGACAAATGTATAGGAAATTGTTTCCACCGACCCAATCCTGAAGATGGAGTTAGCAATAAGTTCCATTGTACTTTAGTAAGGATAAAATTGGGAACAATAAGATTTTTTTAGTTAATCATTTTAGGTAGTCCAGTAATTTTTTTTAGATAATTACCTGCGGTTTTATGAGGAATTCTTGTGCTACATAAAACCTCTTGTAGCAGGAATCCTTGTGCTAGATTAACCCTCTTGTAGCAGGAATCCTTGTGCTATATTAACCCTCTTGTAGCAGGAATCCTTGTGCTATATTAACCCTCTTATAGCAGGAATCATTGTGCTATATTAACCCTCTTGTAGCAGGAATCCTTGTGCTAGATTAACCCTCTTGCAGCAGGAATCCTTGTGCTAGATTAACCCTCTTGTAGCAAGAATCCTTGTGTTAGATTAACCCTCTTGCAGCAGAAATCCTTGTGCTAGATTAACCCTCTTGCAGCAGGAATCCTTGTGCTAGATTAACCCTCTTGTAGCAGGAATCCTTGTGCTAAATTAACCCTCTTGTATCAGGAATCCTTGTGCTAAATTAAACCTCTTGTAATCAGGTAATGCAAATGAAACTTTCAATCTGCTGTCATCACTGAATGTTCGATCTAATGAGAAAGTAAATGACAATAAAGTGTCTGTGTGACAGACAGGGCTCACACTACTCTGGCTCGTGCTCACACTGATGGCATACAGTTTATTAGGGAATGCACGCTAAACCTATTTGGAAAGGATATTTGCAAGACACGCGGTAACTGCACTCGTTCTCATCCGCACAAGTTAAATTTGCAGCTTCAGGAATCATTCCACATGTGGTTGCATTGCAGCATGGACCTTGAGTACCACTGGAAACAGAAATCAACACTTGTGATACGCTGGCCTCCAGAGTGTGACTGCTCAATAGTATGTACATACTATGACGCAATGATCACACACGTTATACAAACGTACCTAAAGCTGCAAACAAACCCATAAATGTTTCTCATTGACGATATTCATGCAGCACAAAACCTCGTAGTTATATAAAACAAACTACATCACATCTATGGAAATCAAATATCCACTATATCATTGTAGCAAAAACATGATGCATTCATGTTTAGATAATTTAATTAAAGCCCAATGCATTGTTTGTGATGAACATAATGCTTATGTATTACATACGTTTTTATAAGTAGGACGTAAGTTTACCTGCAGGATGCAGTTTCTTTGAGCTTGCAGCTTTTACTAGGTTCAGCATTTCGTGGGTGGCAGCATTTGATTTCCGCTGCCCCACAGTCAACTTCGTTGTAGCCACAGTCACAGCTTTCACCATCCTCGACTATCTTGTTGCCACAGAATGGGGCGTTGGTCTCACGGAAACACTGTCGCTTGCCGTGTTTCTCCTCCACAACAGCATCTATCACGAGAGTCATGTTCCTGATGCTGCATGGAGAGAACTGGTCGTTGTTGTCCTTGTCACCACTTGTTGCACTGGCGTACATGATGTAGTTACCCTTGGGGTCGCGGGGCGTCTTGGAGTAGGGTGTACACTCGTCTCCACTGTCATGCTACAAGAGGTAAAGGTAAAGGTAAGTTCGAGTGGGTGACATAAAGTCACCAGTGCTTGTTAGCAACACAGGTGTGCCTCAGGGTTGTGTTCTGAGTCCATTTTTGTACACCTTGTATACCAATGACTGTCGTAGTGTTGATTCATCTACCCAATTTGTGAGGTTTTCTGATGATACAGCCATGCTCGCTCTTTTGAATGATTTTCCCTCATACCAGTCATATCTTTCTTCAGTGGTGCGTTTCTCTAGTTGGTGCAGTAATAATTTTCTGCATCTGAATGTTTCCAAAACGAAAGAAATGTGCATCGACTTCCGTCATAATAGAACTGTTATTAGTCCTATTGTCATCAACGGTGAACCTGTGGAACAGGTTGATTCATTCAAATACCTCGGTGTTATATTAGATGAAAAATTGTCATTTACAGAGCATGTTACAGCCGTGCAAAAGAAGTCTCAGCAGCGACTGCACGTTCTTCGAAAGTTACGAGCTTTCTATGTTGATCCACTACTTCTTCTACGCCTTTACCGTAGCATAATTGAGCCTCTCTTAACCAACTGCAGCATTTGTTACTACCCTGCTCTTTCTGTGAAAAACCGTAACAGGCTTCTGAAAATCTCACATGTTTCTGCCAAGATCATGGGTTTACCTACACCAAAGCTCTCCGAAATAATCGACCATGCAATTTTGAAGAAAGCTCGTGCTGTCGCTACTGAGTCTGATCACCCGCTCTCTACGTTCTTCCATGTACTTCCGTCTCAAAGGAGATACCGTTGTATAAAATGTAGTATATAGTTCTTGTAGAGCGCAATGGCTCAGGGGTAGAGCTTCGGACTCTTGACTATGAGAACCCAGGTTCGAATCCTGTGCTGCGGTGTTAAAAACCTTGGGCAAGTTTTTTCTCTCACATAAATGAGTCCTGGCTATAGACAGTAGTGGGTATGTGTATGAGCAGCCTTCGCGCATTAATTGTAGCATATGGGTGGATGCTTCCCAGAGAAGCCGAGATGGTGTCTGAGTGAACAGGTCTGTAAGGGAAGTAAAGCGCTTTGAACGGTCCTGAGGACTGGATACTGCGCTATATAAGAACTTACCATTACTTTACTTTTTTTAGTTCAATATTGAGTCCTCAGGACTGATCAAGGCGCTTTAATCTTTACTCCCAGACAGACCTGTTCAACTGAATGCCATCTCAACTTCTCTGGGAAGCACATATGTCTGGCTATGTAAGCAAACATGCACCCACAACACAGGCAGACATGTTAAGCACACACAACACAGGCAGTCATGTTAAGCACACACAACACAGGCAGTCATGTTAAGCACACACAATACAGGCAGTCATGTTAAGCACACACAACACAGGCAGTCATGTTAAGCACACACAACACAGGCAGTCATGTTAAGCACACACAACACAGGCAGTCATGTTAAGCACACACAATACATGCAGTCATGTTAAGCACACACAACACCGGCAGTCATGTTAAGCACACACAACACAGGCAGTCATGTTAAGCACACACAACACAGGCAGTCATGTTAAGCACACACAACACAGGCAGTCATGTTATGCACACACAATACATGCAGTCATGTTAAGCACACACAATACATGCAGTCATGTTAAGCACACACAACACAGGCAGTCATGTTATGCACACACAATATGCACAGTCATGTTGTGTACACACATGCCTATAGGTAGTATTAGGTATGCACACTTAAAAAATTTGTCGGTTAAAACTCATTCTCTCATAATTATTTGCACGACTATCGAGATAGGTTTTATCAGAACTGATTGAAAGGAGATCACCAGTTAAACCATCAGATAACATTTCCATTTTAAATTACTTCTTATTATATAAATGTTAATGAATACTGTCATTATACTGACCAGTCAGCACATCCACAAACATATATCAAAAATTCCCACTGCTTCTGGCAAATCAAATTGAATTACCATATGAAACTATTATTACTAATAACCTGAACGCATCATCCAGCTTAGCCTATGTCAGTGTACAAAATATGACATACAGGTGATCCAAAGTTGTGTCCGACTTCATGTGCGAATGTGAGCGTGGAGATGCGTGGGGGCACTCGCTGGCCGTAGTTGAGCAGGGTGATGATGCCAGTGTTGAGACTCTTGTGCACCTTCTGACCATTTTCATCATATAGCTTGTGTTGATCACAGATACCTCCTGATGCTCCTGCAAGCACACCACCACTGCAGTCAACACACGTGTATACACATTAGAGAGTATTAGCTCCTGCAAACACACCACCACTGCAGTCAACACACGTGTATACACATTAGAGAGTATTAGCTCCTGCAAACACACCACCACTGCAGTCAACACACGTGTATACACATTAGAGAGTATTAGCTCCTGCAAACACACCACCACTGCAGTCAACACACGTGTATACACATTAGAGAGTATTAGCTCCTGCAAACACACCACCACTGCAGTCAACACACGTGTATACACATTAGAGAGTATTAACTCCTGCAAACACACCACCACTGCAGTCAACACACGTGTATACACATTAGAGAGTATTAGCTCCTGCAAACACACCACCACTGCAGTCAACACACGTGTATACACATTAGAGAGTATTAGCTCCTGCAAACACACCACCACTGCAGTCAACACACGTGTATACACATTAGAGAGTATTAGCTCCTGCAAACACACCACCACTGCAGTCAACACACGTGTATACACATTAGAGAGTATTAGCTCCTGCAAGCACACCACCACTGCATGGTCAACACACGTGTATACACATTAGAGAGTATTAGCTCCTGCAAACACACCACCACTGCAGTCAACATACGTGTATACACATTAGAGAGTATTAGCTCCTGCAAACACACCACCACTGCAGTCAACACATGTGTATACACATTAGAGAGTATTAGCTCCTGCAAACACACCACCACTGCAGTCAACACACGTATACACATTAGAGAGTATTAGCTCCTGCAAACACCACTACTGCAGTCAACACATGTGTATACACATTAGAGAGTATTAGCTCCTGCAAACACACCACCACTGCAGTCAACACATGTGTATACACATTATGGAGTATTAGCTCCTGCAAACACACCACCACTGCAGTCAACACATGTGTATACACATTAGAGAGTATTAGCTCCTGCAAACACACCACCACTGCAGTCAACACACGTGCATACACATTACGGAGTATTAGCTCCTGCAAACACACCACCACTGCAGTCAACACACGTGTATACACATTAGAGAGTATTAGCTTCTGCAAACACACAACCACTGCAGTCAACACATGTGTATACACATTAGAGAGTATTAACTCCTGCAAGCACACCACCACTGCAGTCAACACATGTGTATACACATTAGAGAGTATTAGCTCCTGCAAACACACCACCACTGCACAGTCAACACATGAGTATACACATAAGAGAGTATTAGCTCCTGCAAACACACCACCACTGCAGTCAACACATGTGTATACACATTAGAGAGTATTAGCTCCTGCAAACACACCACCACTGCACAGTCAACACACGTATACACATTAGAGAGTATTAGCTCCTGCAAACACACCACCACTGCAGTCAACACACATGTATACTCATTAGACAGTATTAGCTCCTGCAAACACACCACCACTGCCGTCAACACACATATATACACATTAGAGAGTATTAACTCCCACAAACACACCACCACTGCACGGTCAACACACGTGTATACACTTCAGAGAATATCATGTATACACATCATAGAGTATTAGCTCCTGCAAGCACACCACCACTGCAGTCAACACACGTGTATACACATCAGAGACTCTTAGCTCCTGCAAACACACCACCACTGCAAAATCAACACACGCATGTTCAAATTACAGACTTCACTTAGAGACTCTGATCGAGGCCTAAATGGAGACACAGCGAGTGACCCTACCAGTGGGTGAGCCGACCCAGGCGAGACCGAGGGTGCCGCCAGTGAAGTCTCTGTATGTGAAGACAAAGGCGAGGCAGAAGTCGTGGTGGTCTGTGAGGGAGTGCAGGTTGAGGAAGTTGCTCACATCAATGTGTTGTTCACAGAAGCGTGGATCGTCTGCGTTACCACTGCACACCTTGGCTGTGTTGTTTACCTGTCAACAAACAATGCCAGCGTCAACTACAAGTAATACCAGTGACAGGTAACAAAACATCGTCCAAACTTGTTAATACACCTGCTTTTAACCAGTGCCATACTGACGTATTTATTTAGTGCAAAAAACATATGTATCTAGCCAATATTATCATATTGCCATAATATTATCATTGTATCAGGTTTCAGAAAGAAGTTTTATGAAGTAAACGTAGCTTTAAAACAAACAAGTCTGCGCCTATGTTTTGTAATGTCTTAGTTTCAAAACAAAATTGGTTGGCAATACTGCTGAGGTGTGCTGAGTTAACCCTTTGATGTTTAACTTTCCTACGTTATAGACAGTAGACTTCCTGTTACAAATTACTGCTCTGCCAATTCTGGGTAGAGGGGCTGGCACCCTACCTTTCATGTGACTTAATTGATGCAATACTGTAAATTGATTCATTCAAAATACATTCACATGCATGCACATACACACACGGCCATCACATGCACATGCGTACACTCACATAGACTTACCTGCATGCGGTGAACCACAAAACTGACTGGCTTATACGACAGGGTGTTATATTCAAACATTGTGCCTTCATAGATTGTTTTGATGCCGCTGACGTGTGATGACAGCAGCGATGTGATCTCTTCGTTTGCCCGAGCTTCACTCTAGAAACCAGTAAGGACACAATAATACTATCAGAGTATTGCTATACACACAACATAGTATCAATTGTATTTGATGAACTGTAAATATTAGACAACCCTGGAAGTTGATGGCTGTGATACAGCAAAATAGAGACTTGCAAATGCACAATAAAATGACCATAAAGCAAATGTCCTTACATAAATGGCCGTGAATGTATGCACTCAAAATCATTAATAGCATATGTATACATTATTATATCAGAAGATATTGCTGACAACTGGACGCAACAGAAGTGAAGAAACAGTCACTGTATTAAAATGGGTGTGAGCACTTCTAAAACAAACTAATATACAAGTCATTAAATAGCAGACGTTATACGTAATAAGTAACTGAATTTTGAATGTTGACCTAGTGAGATTAACCGACTCAAAGGAAGATATTATTTGTAAGAATCTCTACATGTATTTCCTGATAAATGAGCACCAGGATATTGTACTAACATAACAACGGAATTGTGTATATCACTAATAGTGTACAGGCTCCAGACATCGTATTCCTTAGTTACGGAACAACTGGAAACTGTTGAATGAGTTGTATTTCAGTCTACATTTAGCACCCACCAACGTAGGTGAGAATACAGTGTTCATGTACGGCAAACCTGAGCCAGTGTTGTGTGAAGTTACGAGAGAAGAGTATGTAGCAAATACTATGTACGCACATAGCCGAGACCATTCGGTGCACTTTTGGTCATGTAGTTCCACAACTCCGGGTCAGACTGGAGGAACATGTGACAGGTGAGCTTCGGTGGTTTTGTGGCTCGTTTCTCGCGGTTAAAGGCTTCTGTGTAGATGTTGGCGCGTTCCTGCCACCTCGCCTGAGCACTCTGGCCCACGTCTCGCTTCTCGACAGGCTTCTAACAAAACCACAGATGCATCATTGTCAATCTGCTTCAAACACAACCATATGTTAACCTATCAGCTTAAAAAAACATAGCTATATCTATCGATATAAAAAGAATACAGCAATGCATGTACTTCTTTAAACACAACCATGCTAATCTGCTTTGTATGCAACTACAATTACATCTATCTGCCTCAAACACAATCACAGCTACACCTACCTGCTTTGAATACAAAATAAAAATAAAAAAGTAAAGGTTCTTTATAAATATAGTGCAGTATCCAGTCCTCATGACTGCTCAAAGCGCTTTTACACTTTACTTCCCTGGCAAACCTGTTCAATCAAACACTATCTCAACTTCTCTGGGAAGCATTCAGCCATATGCTACAATTAATGCGCGAAGGCACATATCCACCATTGTCTATAACCAGGTACTCATTTATACAGGTGAGTGAACTGGAGCAATGTAGACTGAAAAAACTTATCCAAGGTTTTAACACTGCAGCACAGGATTCAAACCCGGGTTCTCTTAGTCGAGAGACCAAAGCTCTACCCCTGAGCCATTGCGCTCTACGATATAAAAACATAACTATACCTAGCTGGTTCAAACTATCTCTAACACTACAGGGTGTACTACAGTTGCATACATATGTTGCATTCAATGACATACTGTATACACACTGCAATATTACTTAGTACCTAATTGTATCGTTAGGTGATTTAATAATTTCTTCCCTTGAATAAAATGCAAAATAATTAGAAAGGGCAGGGTTATTCTAATGCACGAACTATCAATGTTGAACGAAAACACTTACTTCAACGATGGCACTATTTTGCACAGATTCCATCCACTGTCTGATCTTTGAGTTTGTGGATCCACACGTTCCTCGCTGTGTGTCCCGTTTGTGTCTGCAACAACAGCAAACCAACAATAGACCCACAAATGTCACCTTCACCAAATGAAATATGTGAAGAGACCCAGAAACAAATGTTCTTCTCCATATGAAATTAATGATAAGACCAAGAAACGGTCTGAGTTTTTCTTCATATGAAACTAGGAAAAAAACCAGAAGAAAACTGCTGTTCTCCTCCACAAGAAACCAGGGATAAAAACCTGAAACATGTGTTCTTCTTCTCTGTATGAAAGCGGTGACTTGACCCAGAAACAAGGGTGGTTTTATTGACACACAAAAGTTCAAACCAATGACAAGACACAGAGACAAGCATTCTACTTGTCCACATGAAACCACAGACAACACCCAGAAAGATGTCTTCTTCTTCTCTGCATGAAACCAGGGACAAAATCAGGTGTTCTTGTTCAGATGAAACCAGAGATGAGACCCAGAAAGATGTGTTCTCCTGCTCTTCATGAAACCAATGTCAACAATTTTGCCCATTTCTGCATCACTTATGACTGACCAGTTATCACAGCAGTGTAGTGTGTAGCTGTAACTAATCTGGTGCTGGCTTATTTCATTGTGTACTTTTTTACAACCATGCTTTTCCAAGTTAAGCACAAAGTACACTGTACTTTATGAAACTTGTCAACAGACAACATGTTGAAGTGACAAGATCGTAACCTGCAAGAAACGAGGAATTCAGGGAGACTGGGTAGATAAGTAGACACACGGTTTGGTTTGGGGAGCAGGCAATATTTCCATACATGTTAAGTTTCAGAAATGCCAAAACAGTAGATTTATACGTAAATCCCTCCGGTTTACGTATAAATCTACTGTCTCAGAAAACCGGGCTTTTATACGTAAATCGAACGGTCTCGGAAAATCGGGCTTTTATGCGTAATTTTTTTTACCATAACTGCGAATAATAGCATTTCAAAAAAAGATTACATTTTATTTATTAACATATTAACACGAATTTGTATTATCACTAACAGTTCACCAGTCATATAATACACCATACATAATTTTTAAAAATTCCCTGTTAATCTTATATATAAAAGTGTTGTTGTTTATCTCTCGTCAGTTAAAAAGAAGACATGGTCATAAATGAATAAAAATACAATGTTCAGTAATTTACTTGTGTTCTTGCCATCTAGGTATAACATTAGCATGTTTGTTCAACTTCTGATATGCATCATATTTTGCAAAGAATCCCTTACATGAAAAACAGCAGCATCTACATAATATTTTATTACACAACTATTTTATTACACAACTAACTTCATCTTTAAATGTAAAACTTGAACATAGCATTTGATATTTATAAGCCAGTCTGAGCCATGGAGACAGAGGCATGATGGGAGACATATTAAAACAAGCATGCATTCATTTGTTAAGAAGAATGTTTTTCATTTACATGTCTAATATACTCAAATGATAATGCTTCGCAAAAAGGATATATACTTTAAAACGTACACATGTAGTGTAGATGTATGGATGGGCATTATTTGTGTAGATGTGAACAGATTGAGCTTTGCAACAATGTCAACAACAGGCAAGGGGTAGGCATTGCACCTAGCTATTTATTAGACTGTTTTCAATGTTCAGTCATCAAAGTAAGATGTGATTTAAATAACTCCAATTCAGGCCATTGTTCAATTTGTTGTCTGCACCTCTGGTGTCTCTGTTTGTACTCTGACTTTGTAAGCATTAAATTAGCTCAGTCTCGGACTCGATTGCAATTATCAGAATCATTGTGAGGTGACACAGAAAAATATGCCAGACAATACCCAGCCAGAAATAAAACCAACTATCCACACCCAGTTGGGTAAGCTAGGTAGAATTTATTTGTTTGGGTGTCATTGAAAACTGGGAGATTTGCTGCTCCAGCCGGGAGACCAGGAGATGTAGTTCAATACCGGGAGGCTCCCGGCAAAACCGGGAGACTTAACATGTATGTATTTCATGCATATCAACACAAATGAATTCACACAGTAGTTACCTAAATGGATCAGTGTTCATGTTGTCTTGTGAGTAGATGACTGAGTGGAACTTCTGGGGCTTCTTGAAGTACAGTTCTGATTTGTCGACGTAGTACGTCGCCCGCTGCGTTCGTATCTTCCCTGAGAAGATGCCTTCAATGATGGAGCCATGGACATAGGAGTTTGGCTCACCTGGACACAGCAAACATTACACTGTACTCTGTGTCACAATCACATCTCATCTACAATGATGTTTACACTAACTGTCTCATGCCTGTATGGAGTGATCAAATAAAGGTAAATAATTCTTTGATCTATATGAGTGCTCAAAGCACTTTACACTTTACCATCCTCCTAAACTGGTGAGAGCACTTTATCACCCCTCCACCCAGAGGCTCTGCTAGCAACAGTTTGCCCTGTCAAACAGTTGGGATTGTACCAGATGACATAAAAACAGCAAAATCACAAATGTTTTGTGGAATTGGAATCACTATGGTGTGAATAAAATCAAAAAGGTCATTTGGAATCAACTATTACTATTGTTCAGTGCTGTCTAAACAGTAGTAGTAGTGATAAGTTATTTGTTTGACAACCTACCGACCACGTGTCCTTCATAGATGTGGGACACATCAAGATCAACTAAGCTGCCATCAGATTGTTTGAGCTGAGCATCGGGAGAAAATGTTGACGTGTCTCTTCTTAATCTTAGGTTGAATTCCCTGAAATGACAAAGTAGCATTCTATAAAGTTTAGTTATAGTTTGTAATTGGACGACAGGATAAACGTGAAAGGGAAAGCACTGTGTATGTGTGGAGGCAATCTATATAGGTGTGCCTGATAAGTAGCTAGGTTTATAGACAATATTCACAAATGAACAAGGTTCCTTCTAAAAAGGCAAATCCCAACTACACTAGAGTCGTTTTGCCTTTTGGTACCCTCAGCTTTACATATACCTGGTAGTAATAATTTTGTTTCATAATATAGCACTTTTTAAGTAATTAAATACCAACCAAAGTGCTTCACATTAACATGACATGTTGACTAAATCTAGAATATAAATTAATTAAATACATAAGCTAAGATGAAAATTAACATAGAAATAAGCTAAGATAAATAATTAAGTTAGCTAAGATAAATAAGCTATGCTAAGATAAATAAATTAAATTAAAATAAATAAATTAGGGTGTAAAACTAGTTTCAAACACTGTTTATAACACAATTGTTGTCTTCGGCTGCTTAACATTTTCGGGAAGCTGTTCTTTTTCGCACTTTCCTTTCAGCTTTTAGGTAATTTGCAGTTCTGTGTAAACCCTGATGAGGAACAGTGCTCAACATTTCTGCGCGATGGATCCACTGTGATGCACTATCATTTTTACTGCTCCAGAGATTCTACAATTTTAAAGAAATGGTTACCTACGATGTGACACTACAGTAATACATGAAACGTTGATGGTGAATGTTTTAACACACCTTCCATGAGAAACGAAGTGTAGATTGACAGCAGTGTTGAGTGACCTCTTGGCACGCACATGTTTGCTGTGTAGTGTCTCTGTGCTGTAGCTCAGTCCCTCGTAGTGCTCTATGTACTCATTCAAAGACTGCTTGCCTGGAACACAATCCACAGTCATCTCACACGGCCATCCAGACACAGCTCATCTCAACATACCACTTCCCTGTGTAAGAACTAACCTGAGGCACACACCAGTCTCAGAACTGACAAGTGACATAGATATAACATCATGTACATGGCCTGGCGAAAAGCAGGAATTCGTATAAAATATCTGTGGTCATTTGTTTTGTTTTTTAAAGTGGAAACATTAAGATTAATGTCAGTAGTTGAATATGTGTTTGATGATACGTAACATGTACAACAGTCTTAATAGTTAATGACTGTCAGACATCGAGTAGTGCCGCCCGCCAAACCAGAGCCTAGTTTTGGACACATCAATAGCTTAGCATGTAAAATTACTGGCCAAAGAATAATCTTAAGTTGAAATCGGATTTGGCAAGCATTGGATAAGTTGCTCTAAAGCTTGTATTTATACATACGGCCAGAGATAATGAGATGGGAGGTTATGTAGAGTAGATGGTATTGTGACAGGGAGCCACACCTCGCACTGCGGGCCAGTTACAGCTGACAAACAGGATGTGTTTACCCACCTAGGCTTACATTATCTCACTGAGTCGTGACACTCACACAAACACCAGGCAGTTCTACAGCCTGACCCGGCTCACCCACACGGCCGACATGGTCCAGTGACTTATGGGTGGCACCAATTAACACAGCACATACTTGTGAAGATTTACATGACTTTGTAAAACATTTCAGTTATCTAGAGAAAGTTGTAAAACCTAAAATGCACGCTAGAATTCTTTTATGACTAAAATTAAATAGCTACCATGTATGACCATTGTGTATGTGATATACTGTACAAAATGACCATGTGGTTAAGTTAATGGCTGTTTGGCTGAGAAGTAGTTGAGGAGACTACCAAAGCTCACACTGGTTACATGGACTGACTGACTCACTGTCTCTCAAACTACCTGGGTACACTCTCTCTCTCTCTCTCTCTCTCTCTCTCTCTCTCTCTCTCTCTCTCTCTCTCTCTCTCTCTCTCTCTCTCTCTCTCTCTCTCTCTCTCTCTCTCTCTCTCTCTCTCTCTCTCTCTCTCTCTCTCTCTCTCTCTCTCTCTCTCTCACTCTCAGTTGTGAGTTGTGAGTTGTGAGCTGTGAGCTGTGAGCTGTGAGCTGTGAGCTGTGAGCTGTGAGCTGTGAGCTGTGAGCTGTGAGCTGTGAGCTGTGAGCTGTGAGCTGTGAGCTGTGAGCTGTGAGCTTTTATTATTCCCATCATTCACATTACTGATGCCCTCTCTAGATTGGTCTGTCTTGGTTTGATTAGATTTTACATGTTTTAATTCCCTGACACTGGCCGAGGGAAACACCAGTTCCTGGCGCTAAGCTGTATTGAAACAGTGACTCCAAAACCCCACTGCCTCAGCCAATTTTGAGGGGTAAAAACCCACCCCAACTGGTCTGCAAGATCTCACATGGAATGTTAGAATCATATAACATACTAAGCTGATAAGCTATACTGAAAAGGATAAGTACCATTAAGAAAGTGACACACCACAAGAATGACTGAATTTCTAAACAAATATAAATCCATGAACAACCCAGTGGACCTGATATTGACACACATACGCACAACTAACAAAGATATGGGTCCGTAGACTGCAGTGTATATCAATAAATCATTTCCACGTTTGCACATCCAGTTGACAATGCTGGCAAACTGGTGATGTTGCTAACTAACAATTAATATTTAACTGTAACACCGATGTGTTATTGACATTTACCTATCACTGAAATATGATTACAGGTCGGGTGAAATGAGTCATGCTGCGTGATAACCTGGGTGGTTACGTGATCTGACGTCATGTCACAATGACGCAGGGAGCATGTTGTGGGTGGCTGCACAGATGCTACTGATACATAGTTACATACCTACTCTTTGTACTCAACAACTGACATACTCTGCTACATTTCTATGATATCTCTAGGACCATTTCCTAACAAGTTTGTATTCCTAATCTACACTCAATATTGGTAAACATGCATTCTCAGGAGCAGTGTCAACAATCTGGAATCAACTGCGTATTACAATTCAATCTTTTGAAACTATAGCCACTTTCATAAAAAAACTTGAAACATATTTGTTTAAAATTGCTTTCCCACCACACATTTTTGGCGGTTCCATGCTCCAACGACGACTTTTACCTGGCCTCGTTTACGATTATGCCAAATGATTTTGTTTGTCTCTGAGTTTGAATTAGACATGTAACAATTAATATTACTCACATACTGCAGTTTTGAACTGCAAACATCTACCGTACACAATTACAGTAAAAATGTGTTACAATACACACATGAGGAAGTGACTGCTCCACCACACACTAGGTCACGACTGGACTAGGAAGTAGAGCTATCACATTAAAATCTACACACAAGGAAGTTGGGATGAAAAGACTGCTCTTTTCCAAAACAGTACAACAAAGTTTTAGTTAAGTAGATTTGATCACTGATCTGCCCAAAAGATATCCTTATTAAGAATATGTGAAATACATCCTTGATGATGGTGTTTGTTTTATTGCTGTGCTGTGCTGTGCTGTGCTGTGCTGTGCTGTGCTGTGCTGTGCAGTGCAGTGCAGTGCAGTGCAGTGCAGTGCAGTGCAGTGCAGTGCAGTGCAGTGCAGTGCAGTGCAGTGTTGTGCCGTGTTGTGTTGTGTTGTGTTGTGTTGTGTTGTGCCAGATGTGGTCAAGTACAGAGGAAACAATGAGTCTTCTAGCATGCTATGGATCCAGTTTCAGTGGGCTAAGTGTCTGAGAGGTAAAGATAACAATGGCAGCGTCTCGGCAAGTGCTTCCATCCATACAAGTGCACTGCACCAATGGTTTCTAGGTTGATTCATACTGTTTTAAAACACACATAACACAACTTGCTGCATATATCATCAACATTTTTTTAAACGTCTCAATAAAACAGAGTTCTGTGAAGCTGTCAATATAAACATGATCCAAGAGACTCTAGAATGCCAGCATTGATGGTATCGTGATGATGTACTCCGTGACTCAGCCCATGACCACACCCACCGGTAGTCTGCAGGAACTATCCCACACTTTCACATGGACGCATGACCATGACTCGACACTATCAGCCCATCTACAAGTGCTGGTTATGTCAAGTCAGATATTCATGATAGGCCTAATTAGTTCACTTTGGACTGGTCTGTTTGTGTGTGTGTGTGTGTGTGTGTGTGTGTGTGTGTGTGTGTGTGTGTGTGTGTGTGTGTGTGTGTGTGTGTGTGTGTGTGTGTGTGTGTGTGTGTGTGTGTGTGTGTGTGTGTGTGTGTGTGTGTGTGTGTGTGTGTGTGTGTGTGTGTGTGTGTGTGTGTGTGTGTGTGTGTGTGTGTTTTGTGTGTGTGTGTGTGTGTGTGTGTGTGTGTGTGTGTGTGTGTGTGTGTGTGTGTGTGTGTGTGTGTGTGTGTGTGTGTGTGTGTGTGTGTGTGTGTGTGTGTGTGTGTGTGTGTGTGTGTGTGTGTGTGTGTGTGTGTGTGTGTGTGTGTGTGTGTGTGTGTGTGTGTGTGTGTGTGTGTGTGTGTGTGTGTGTGTGTGTGTGTGTGTGTGTGTGTGTGTGTGTGTGTGTGTGTGTGTGTGTGCGTGCATGCGTGAGTGCATGCATGCATGCATGCATGCATGTGTGTTACAATGCTATACACACACATTACATATGCATCCATTTATCAGGTTTGCAAAAGCATGCTAATCATGAACAAGTGCTCACACTATGATCTTCAATAAACACTATAATTCGTTCGCACTCTTTGTCAATAAATATTATTATCCTATTGCTAAGCTAAAAATCATGACCAATTGGCAACTGGGTAAATCTTCAGTAAGTAAGTTTGTGCCCTGTGAGTGAATAAATACAGCAATGTATGTATTAGTGGCACACGCCTGCAGTGCTGGGGGGGGGTCTGCTGCAACACAAACAGCGTTCTCAGAAGCAGTAGTCTGGGGTCAAGTGGTTGGGGTATATTCTGGTCATGCATGTACACATTTTAATCATAAGTTCAAATCCTGTTTTATTTTGAATATAGTTTTTTTTTATATAAAACAATCAAAACCGTAGTCACTATCCAAAACATACATTAAAATGCAACTGAAAGTTAAATATAAGTCACCATAAAATGATAAATCTGACCTATGATGTGATCGGAATGAGAGAGAAACAGGCCAACTGTTGGTAAACAAACAGCACACTGGTAGTTCTCTTTGTGGTGGTGTCAGGAAGCATTGTGTATGATGAGACTAGCCTAGTGAGAGTCAATTGGGGGCAATAAGTGTGTGCTGGGTATGTCATGTGAACAGGGTGGAGCCCACATTTATGACTACCAGAGTGGAACCTTGCTATGGGTGGATAAATCAACAGAATGCTTTCAGAATCTACGACACTTATAGAATACCCAGAAAAAGGAGGGACAGATAATTGTTTACAAAGACAAATGGTTGCCAATTACCCAGTAGAAAGTTATGTAAAACAACAGTTTGTTTATTAATAGACCCTGTGGGAGTGTTCTGGGGAAGGTGTGTTGGTGTCACACATGCAGTGTCAGTGACATATCAGGTAATGACTGAGCCTGAGTGGATGACACATGACACATACAGACCACCACACACAGCCACACTGTGTCAACAAACTGTGGTGAAGCCCCAGGCTCAGACAGCTGTGTTCTCACTGTGTGAGTAGCTAAACAATGACTGGTTTATAGGGTGAGTGAGACTGAGAGTGAGACTGAGTGAGACAGTCCAGCTGGCCTGCTCCACTCACTACCCACCAGTCAGCCAGTGGTCTTAAGCCTGGCAACCAGCTAGCACTCTCTGTGGCATCACAGATCAATAACTACAGCTCACCAAACAAGTGAACCATGTTTCAAAGGCCCTATTAAATGGCACAGGATTAGTGACATTGCTAAATTCAATTTCATGCAAACGAGGAAACCGTGGCTTGAGTATTATTGACTTGAGACAGGGGACACCAGGACAAAGCTTACTGACCAGGTTTGAGGACAAACGGTGTAACCAAACAAATGTTGACTGGCATAAATCAACTCAATCAGAGGCCACTATGAATGTTACTGCTGTGTGTACTCAGATAACTTTGCTTAATTATTAATTACTACTTTACATGTAATGCATATATTCTATTGTGCACCTAATCTAATGCGTCGTCATAGTACCAGGTAAACTATATAGGTCGGGTGAGAGGCTGCTGGTCTACATTTTACTGTCCTTTTCATTTTAAATGTCTATCCTCAATTAAAATAATAGTGTTGCTTTTATAATTTCAAATTAATTTTGCCAAAAAATCACTGATCTAGTATGGCTACAACAGGCTAGCTCTAGTAACTCACCCAGATAGATTTAGTTATTTGTCATCACACAAACTATGTCATTTTTGACAATCTAGTCAAAATTTTACTGGAGACAGCATAAAGGTGATTAGAGGTTTGGGTGTAGTGTGGCTTAGATTGGTTAACAAAACAATTTAAGAACATTCATTAGCTAATAGTCATAAAGAAATAAGAACATTGTTAAGAGCTGTTAACCCGATTTTGCACTTTAAAATCAGTTTTGATCCCCAATCTTGAATATCTGAAAACTGTTCAACACCATGACATGTCAGCGGGACATTATCACTGGTGTGTCCTCTCCCCATGGCATAGTTTTCGATACCCGACCACCCGTCGTTTGGATGGGTAGAAATGTCACTGAATGGGTGGTGAACAGGCAAAGTTCTTCCCAAATTATAGATATTGTTAGTTGTGCTTTGAAAATGGGTGTCACACCTGTGTTTGTATTTTAATTTAGGTAATAATCAGACTTTGACTAGCTTGTGTATATATGAGTTAACACCTACATTACATATCTACCAAAATATGTATGGCTGGCAACATTTCTATCCTGCATAAAATCCTGGTCCTCGGAATAATGGCTATTTGCGTTTTGGAAAAAAATCATTTAGTTTAGCAACGGATTGTGTTCACTGATGAATTTTCATAAAAAGCCATTTATCTTAGTGAAACAATCCAGGAGACTGCTGATCTAGAAGGTGGTGGAAGAGGTGTGAGGACAAGAGGAAGACAAAGAAGACTAACAGAAGCATGGCCAACTTCACCCCAGACTACATAACATAGCTTTATGCAGAGACCCGTCCACCCGTCATTTGGATGGGTAAAAACCACTGTGGGTGTGGGTGGACGGGAAAAAATGAAGGAGCAAAAAAGTCTTCCAAAACCATAGATATTGTCATTTATTCCTTAGAAGTGAGTGTAAATGGTGTCACGTGTGTGTTTGTAGTCCATTTCAGGTCATCTGACACATTTTAAAGTTTATAAACTGGCCTAACTGTTAACATCCACGTGTCCACCAAAACATGTGTGACTGGCAATAATTTGGTTCTGCATAAAGCCCTGCTACACAACACACACTGCAGAGGAGAACAACTTTAACCAACCATATTTTTGACAAACACAAGCGCCAACAAGTTATTTCATGGTCAATGGTCAAACATAAGCAAAGTAAATCACCATAATTATTGTACAAACTGTACACGTTAGTGTATGTGCATCCTGTTTCTGGTCCAAAATAATCACCACGTTACTGTGTTATTGTGTATATGTGGGGACTTAGTCCGACCATACTCTTCTGTAAGATGGCAACCAAATATAATGCATTGAACTAACACCAACATAAAGGACCCACACAGAAGGCAGGTCAGCAACTAACAGTCCAATTTATCTGACAGATCTATAAAGATACTCAAGCAGGATTACTCCAGGCAGTAATGACCTTTAACAGATTAGCATAATTATATTTCAAAGTACACCTGTAATGCTACGTAACATAGCTCATAAAATGATCTGAACCTTGACATCTAACATTGGGTTTTTCCAAGGAATACAAAATGTTATTAAACTAAAATGTACATATATAAAATTAATAGTGACAGTGTCCAGAACAATTGCAGATAGTTATAATATCCTTTGATAAAGTGATCACAATCATTTCTTGACTATTCTAATACATGATAACATTATTATTAAACATATTATCAATCATAACAATATTACCTGGTATGTGCCAATATATCTAAACTTTAAAATTTATAGTCCAGTGTTAATTCTTAACTTTTGTGGATTATTTTATTACCCTACTACTAAAACACTTCACCAAGTCTTCCTCCACTAGTTAATTGCACATGATTATTCTACACCAACATGGACCTACTACACCACATGGCTACATGGAATCAGGGTATTACACCACATGGCTACATGTAAATGAACTGGTCAGCATTCATGCTGTGTCACTGACTCACTGTTGTATTGTCACCTGTGACTGTGACAAGGAAACAGGTGACATGACACATGCCATTCTTGTACTGCTGGTTGTAGTTGCATGTTGACCTAGAAAATGTCCAACAACTGGTTTGACCACTGTCCACTGTTGAGGTTCACTTTGGTACAAACAACCCATAGACATGCTGACCAACTCGTTACATCCAGTTACACTTGCACTAAATACTGTAAACAGTGTGTTACTCTGACCCATGTTACACTTGCACTAAGTACTGTAAACAGTGTGTTACTCTGACCCATCTTACACTTGCACTAAATAGCCCTACTGTAAATAGTGTGTGACTCCAACCCATGTTACACTTGCACTAAGTACTGTAAACAGCATGTTACTCTGACCCATCTTACACATGCACTAAATAGCCCTACTGTAAATAGTGTGTGTCTCCAACCCATATTACACTTGCAATTGTTCCATAACATTAAAAACAGAACACTTTAAAGGGGAATCCTATCCATGGTACTTAGAATCATTATTGGGACACAAGATAACACCAGTCTGCCCAGCCATAATGGCAGCCAGGAACCAGACTAGACTTGTATCTGTAATCTTCAGGAAATCTATGCCTCTTGTGTGGGCAGTGTCTCTTTCATTGCACAAAGAAATTAACATAATTATTACTATAGACACGGGGGATTGCAATAAAATATTTACACCTAGAGTAGAATGTGAACTACCACCATCTGTGCTACCAAACTGCTTCATCACAGCTTTTGCAGAATCTGATAGCAGGCATGTGGCTGAGTATAGGGCTGTGTACCTTTAACATTTACTCAAATGCTACAGTTTAAAATACACAGGGCAATACCCAAAGCTGTAAACAGGTGCAATTACTTTTTAATTGAGTAACTGAATGAGTCAGGATGCCATTGTTCTCCCCCCACCAAACAAGTTCCTTCTTGTAACACACACCTTCACATGTTATTATATGCCACGTAAGCCAACAGGATGTAACCAAAACAATTTACCATTGACTTTTCCATGAAGCTAGCATATTTCTACCCATGCTGTGAGGCAGCTACGTACTATAGGAATAGACTGTAAGATTCAACCCTCCCTCGTGTAACATTTGACCAACACCACTAGACTCATGGGACACTGGACAGGAGCTATATTCTACATGTTTTTTACAATCTCATTAAGAATTTCTCAAATGGTGGGGCAGGGCATTTCCACGTGACTCGCGTTACATATTTTGACCATTCCATGAACACTATTTTGACATATCTCTTATAATAATGTATTTTAAAAGTTCAACTTATGCATGGAGGAACTTAAAGGTATAAGGTATTAAATGATGCCAACAAATAAAAATTTGATTACATAGTATGATTTTTATTTGAATCTAATCTTAGCGTGACTCGCGTTACAGCAAACGGAAAATCCAAAAACGTCACTTGATACATGACAAGTTTCTCCTCAAAGTATAAATAATAGCAAACAATGAATACCGTTGTGTGAAACACAAATAAATAAGGTTTCAAAAAATGGCATTAGTGATTTGAAATGTTCTCAATAACATACAAATATATTAGATAATCAGCGTGACTCGCGTTACTGTGACTCGCGTCACATGAAATCCATTATCATAGATAAGTCATTATGCATATTTTTGATTGAGGGAAATCAATTTTTCAATCTGTAATTAAGTAACACACAATATTACATTTAAAAATACATTAACCTTCTAAAATATTGTATAATTTTAAAGGAAGTAATGCACACTTGAACTTGGTGTTTTAATTCCAGAAAGATTTCATAGTTTAAAAAAAAATACACCAGGTGATTGTTTTTCATAAAAGTTGCCTTTACAATTATTTTGCAAGACCACTTACATGCAAGTTTTATTTAAAAAAACTAACTAAACATGTTGTTATTTCTAGCATAGAACAACTTGACTGCTTCTCAGTGCTTCAATGTGGACCACAGGAATAGCACCTTTGTATTAATCTGGCTTTGTCATAGATAAGCTTATTTTTGATCAGGTGATGCCTCAATTTGAACTGTACTGTACAGTTTTCGCATGACAGCTTTCCTCCCTTTCACAGTTGGTGGGAGTGACAGATCCTAAACAGTCTCTTTGTTTTTGTTGTTGCTTTTGCCAACTGGCATTGTTATTTACTCTTGCCTATTTCAGGGCTCGACATTTGGCTACTCAATTCCTCACACTCTCTTGTCTCTTTCTTCATATTCTTTTGTTTAGACAAAGGCAGGTCCTGTTCCGTTGCCTTCTTTGCATCATGGATCTTTGTACTCATTTCATTCTGATGTTGACAGTAATCTTTATATTTACCTTGAGTACAGAGCTTCAGATGTCTCTTTCACTGTCTTTCAGCGAATGTGAATGTTGTGAAAAAATCTAAAGTCAATTTGCCAACTGGCATTGTTATTTACTCGACATTTGGCTACTCAATTCCTCACATTCTCTTGCCTCTTTTTCTTGATATTCTTTTGTTTAGACAAAGACAGGTTCGGTTCCTTGCCTTCTTTGGATCATGGCTCTTTGTACTCATTTCATTCTGATGTTTGCAGTAATCTTTATATTTACTGCAAGGAAAGAGCTTCAGAAGTCTCTTTCACTGTCTTTCAGCGGTTGTGAATGTTGAGAAAGAACCTGAACTCGGTTCCAGTGAATATGTCAAATGTTTATCAATAAACATACAAGAAATAATTCTGAATGTTGTTTTATTTAAGAGCAACAATTAATATCTTAAACCTCTTATGAAAAACCCATTTTCATCGCCAATTTAACATCTTTCATTAATTCATGCTGATATTTTCACCTACCTAGGTATACAGGTAAGAAGTTAAGCTTACTAAATAATTCCTACAATGACTGCTATCTAGCAAAACAAAACTAAATATTTTTATATGTAAAAACTTAATCGAAATTAAACATGAACACATTTATATGAATAGTAGAACAATTGTGTATACGTGAGTCTGGCATGCATTCAGCACATCTCCATCCTGTGTGGGGATAATGTACACAGCTAACTAGTTAATTTGAACCCTTTTGTTTGTAATTTATTTATTTTTTATGAACATAAGTAATTTCTTATTATTTAATAATGTTGGAAACTGGTGACAGATGAAATCAGATTCAAAATCTTTTGTTTTTAAAGAAGCATGTGATTTAATAATAAACTGGACCATAAAAGGCTTATGGAATATATATGTAAACAAATTAATTTTCATGGCAGAATTATCACTAATGAAAACATTAATACGGCAGTCTATATTATGCTTTTGCAACAAATTGATAAATGTCTTAGAATAAGTTAGAAAAATCTAACAAATGCATTGTGACTCGCGTTACAATACCTTATTTTTCGTGACTCGCGTTACATGTGACTCGCGTTACACATATTCAGTGTCCAATATCACAGTATAGATTCACTAGATATGGATATAGTTTGTATCATTTAATAAGCTATAAAAAGAAGGAGGAGATTTATAATGGGCAGTCTCAGACTACCAAAGGCTGCTGTATAAAATTTAAAATCTATAATTTTGTGACTCGCGTTACACAAAAATCACCACCTCAGTGTAGAAGCATATCTTGAAAAATGCAGAACAGACTCAGAAATGTTATTGTCATAATACATGTCATAAAAAAACAGCAATTGAGCAAACCAAGAAAGTAACAGAAGATAGGGCTATAATGGGCCACTAATTATTGACATTTTAGATGAGCGTAATGTTATAATTTCAGTGCTAATGGTTGAGTGTAGCATTTTCACATAAAGCATTGTGCAAATATTGAATTTTATTCTTTCCTATAACTTTAAGTTATGTCCTATCAAAAACATGTAATATTCCATTGAAATTCAATGAATAAAATTTCAGACCATTTTCCAAATTTTCATGGAAATGCCCGGGCACAACCCTGGGGAGGTGGCTGCCTGCCAATGTCAGTCTATAGAAGGGGGTTGTAACCTGTCACACTTCATAGACAGAGAAAAAACAATTACTGTACGAATGGCAGTTAAACAAATTTCATGGGGTATACAATCCGTACATATGGTTTTACCCCCCTCCAGTAAATCCCAAATAATGCTGAGATGGGTGCAAAAAATATGTGAAGAGTATACACACACACATACAAAAATGTCGGAAAACATGGTAATTTGTTTGGCAAAGTGGCCAAGGAAATTGTTTGGGGATCAGACATAATGAAATGATGGTTGCCCATCCAGTGAGAAACACGGCAGCAAGGTGAATTTTCTGTGCCACCATGACAATTTTTTACAACAGCAACTGAGCCATCTTGGGTGGTGACACACGCAGCCAAATTTGGGGTGCAAACCAAATATTCAACACCCTATTGTCCTGAGCCCAAGTGACACATGGAAGGGGGAGTCGTACTGACGCACCAATGGTTCCCACCTCACCCAAAATGAAATTAGTTCCTGTGTGACTGTGTCACTGACAGTGACACTGTAAAATATAGTATAATCTCCAGGTATGCATTTACACCAAAGAGAGGGTGACATGGTGTCACATGTACAGGGAAGAAGGCAAGGCAAACAACCTGATGAATGGAAGCACAATAGTACATGCCTTAATGATGCAACCGACTCAAGTCAAACATTTTATAATGACTAAACATGTATTTATATAATGATCTAATTCAGTAATAATTTTATAAAATAGTTGCTTTACCACAAAAAAATTGACCATTTCAAATAAACAGATACTGTTGCATAAAAAGGTCACATTTTTGCAGCAAAGTCCACAAAAATACCTGGTACACATGTAGTAATATTAAGAGTACTTTTATACGAGTACTGCTAATTAGTGTAATGCATACATGTTACAGGTTTTGATCTGTGTGTGTAGTGAATCAACATAATTAGTCCTTTTAAATTGAAGACTGCCAGAATAAACTGTAGGAGAGTCAGCCTGTGTCATTATGTGACAACAAATCAGTGAACTCAGCTAGCAAAGCCAAACATCACACCAGCAGTTTGTCAACAAACAAAGAAGCGACAGAGAAAAGGCCAAATGAGGACAGCAACAGATGCCTGGAATCATGGTATATCAGTGTACATGGTGTTGCTTGGACAACTGTGTAAACATGCCTGGCCAGCTGTCCACAATTAGGGCCATAAAATAAGAACAAAGGAAAACTGCAAAGTTGGGGGAATATTTCTGCTTAATGACAGGTGAACTTAACAGGCTGCTTAGTATTTCACATCAACAGTATTGATGTGGTATTTTATCACAAAACATACAATTTTTAAATCAAGTATATATATATATATATATATAATCACTTGTGATCTGTCTTTCACACGGATGACATGCAGATACAATTATGTCTGACATAATTAGCACTAAATATTGTTTGCTAAAGGGAAACAGACAAAAAGGTATGCATTTTTTAAATGTCACACAGTACGTTGTATAACACAAATATTGATTTAATTACTGATTTACTTTTGGATAAATATTTTATAATGTCATATAACAGATTATGTTAGTGGTATTAGAACAGTGCTAATGCACTGTTGTACATGTACATTAAATGATTGATGGCCATGTACTTCATGGCATAATAGCAGGCTTGAAGCTAAGCATATGATGGATACCCATTTTAAACAGCAGTCCACATACAATTATGAGTAAGATTTACAAATAGATTATCTAATGTAATGGACAAAGTTCTGCATAATTTTTTGGACTTATGTAAAAGAAGTACAAATTGCAAGCATTGATTGACATCTTGATCAAGAAGAGATCTAGATCTGTGATAGCCGACAGGAGAGACACTCTAAAAATGCAATGCTACATCAAAACAATACAATAATCACAACTATTTTCATTTAACAGATCAAAGTCCATTTTAGTCCATGTGATTCTACTGGAAACTGGCCACAGTTGCCAGTTCCACTAGTTACCAACATGTGTCAATATATCAAACCTTTTGCAGAGCTACATTATATAAATATCCTTTAAACCTTTGATAAAATTACATATTTTATTAGTATGCACAATTTGTACTCACACCAGTACAAACAAACACAAACACACAAACACACACACACACACACACACACACACATTTATATATGGATAATTCATGTCACTAGAAATTGTGTCTTTGAAATCTTGCGTTCTATTCATTCTTAGCCTATTTTATCTTGGCATACCTGAAAAAACACCTGATATTGTACTGACCCAGTGACACCCACAGGCCATAGAACAATTATGCAGATTGTACTTTAGTGATATATGGCCTTTGTTGGTCTAATTTTGTAAATAGTTTACTAAAAACGACTTCTTTAAACTGAGTCTATTTTCATAACACTGAACATATTACCTTTCATATTTACCACATGGCTATGCTATAAAAAAGTGTTAGTTTTTTTTTAAAACGACATAAAACACAGGACATGTGATTTGTAACCAACCCCGAAAAATTTGGCAATCTTCTAGTTAACTGGCCTAAATTATTATGGCCTTATCAAATCAGTTTTACCATCTCTTTTCGATGTGTATGTGCTCAGAATGTCATTCTACGTCACTTCCGGTATAAAGAGGTGATATATAATTTCTTAAATTGTGTTTTAGACGAATTTAATGCCGTCCAGTTGACGTAAATAAGCTGATATCATAGGGAGTGAGCAGTTAGCGCATCCCAGGTGCATCTGGGCCGCAAAGGCAATGTCTTGCATGTGCATTGTGAAGTCGAATTATACAGAAAAAAATAAAGTGTAGCCTTAGTTTTTAGGACATTTTAGCTAATCACAAGACATCGCCTTTATGGTTGTGATGCGTCTGGGGTGTGCTAATTGGTCACACCCTGTGGCATCGGTGCATTTACGTCGACTTGACACCATTAAATTAATCTAAAACACAATTTTAAATATCATATCTTACTTCTTTGTA
Organism: Ridgeia piscesae; assembly: GCA_025642075.2. Lineage (NCBI taxonomy): Eukaryota > Metazoa > Annelida > Polychaeta > Sabellida > Siboglinidae > Ridgeia > Ridgeia piscesae. Next base: position 167,929 of record JAODUO010000004.1, read on the forward strand.
CTGGAAGTGATGTAGAACGACATTCCGAACACATACACATAGAAAAAAGGTGTAAAACCGTAGCATAGGGCAGTTAACTGGAAGATCACCACAATTTTGTTCATGAGTGTTGACTGATCATTTGTGAACATACACTCATCATCATTTGGCAAGTTTTATTTTGGTAGTACCAGTACCTTCAATTCTACGTCTGTGCGTGCCCCACAAACTACAAAACAGACAAAAATGACACACACTTTCATTGACATAGGGGAAGCCATCACAACATTGTGATTGTTATCGTGTCACTGCTGACTGAGTGATTGTGATTCATTCACTCACCTGCACAGCAGAGTGTCAACTGAATTCCTGTAGTCACGACGAACAACAAAATCCGTTCTAGTTTCATTGTTAAAACTCGTAGATCACGATGACCCACGATCACGGGGACTTTCTTTTTCGAAATCAAACTCACGACAGTGTAAGTAGAGGAGAAAGGGCGTTGGTTGTTGTTCTTCTCAACGCGCTATATCTCAAAATTCGACACAACTAAGAATTGACGACTGCGCCTGCGCCAATCGTGGTTTCCGTGACAGAAATAGTGCTCGTTGGAAAGAGTGGGTGGGTCAGATCACGGGCGTGTCAGTTCGTGCCCATCCACGATACGGCGCCACCAGAAGCTATAACAATCTGTGTGATCACCAGGTGGCGTTGCGAGTGGTCGTGATATACAATAATTTGAGATCAGACCCGCGTTTGCCAAAGAGCAAATAAACAAGTATGGAAATTGATTTTTAATGACATTCTGTAATTCAATCGATGTCGACATCGATTGAATTACAGATTAAAAATAATATTTTGGTTGCATTTACACTGACATTGGCAGTATGCACATTACACACAGAGCCAAAGGTTCTTCGGGTACGCAGCTACGCATATAAGCACATGCACGCATACGCACGAATACACACACATACCTAATGAACATTATATTATAAATAATAGCGTAACATAATGTATGAAATGCATAGGGCTATTAAAAGAGGCGACATCTGGCGAACAAAATAAACGAAATCATCTCTACAACTATTGGCTACCTTGGGTTGCGCAAACGGCCAATCACCATAAAGACAGCATTCTGCGCGTTATGCTATATAAACAACATGGCGAATGACGGTATGTAGGATTGAAAGAACCAGTTAGTCGTTTTGGGTTATAGTGTACATTGTAGTCGGTTTTATGCACACGCTGCCGAACACCATTTTGTATGTGTTGCTCCATATCACATAGTCGTGTTTTCCCTAGGTTTTGTGCAAGATCTAGTACGTGTTTGAATTTCCCGGCTGATTACTACACACGATTCAACTTGTTTTGTTGTTATTATTGTTTTGTTGTACAAACAATCCAGCTTTGTCAAAAATTGCTTCCTTTGTTTTGTTTCTCAGTGACTGATATTTTAAAACTGGGCATTGTATAAAATGCACTGTGTGTGAAGGTCTTTTCAGCTACAAGGTTGCTTGGGTATGTCAAACGATCGAAATATTTTTTTTTGTATAAATAAAAGACATAATATAGAGCACAATAGGCTCATTATTTAACAAGATTATAGCTAGTCCTGAACAACCGTGATGATATACTGAATACTCTGAATTGTGCACAGTAGAATTAAGGCACATCTATAGAATAAAATGAAGATTGGTCAGTCTGAAATGTAAAAACAGGCCAATGACCAGCAAACAGCCAAACACTTACTGCAGCGCTGCCCACTATAGGAAGACCACTGACAATATGTGTGGCCAGATGAGCCCCCTGATTGAGAAGCTGCATGGCAATCATGAAGCACTGAGGATTTAACAAGATTGCCACCTAGACATTCAACTCTAGATGGCAGGTGGACTAGGAAGCCATTTGGCTTATCGAGAGTCCAACCTATCTATCTAAGTATACCCCGCCCGTCTTAGGTATATGTCGATTTTATTTTTAAATATATTAACACTACTAGCACCTACACAATCAGCTGATAATCTGTTCCATTCGTTTACTGTTCTTTGTGAAAATGAAAATTTTCTAATATCTACCCCAGGGTAGTCTACACTGCTTCTTTGCTAATGTAACTCCATGTCCTCTAGTCCTTCTCTCTTCCTTGAGGAAGATGGCAATATAAAATGATAGGACACTTGTGTGGAATTCAGGCTCACATTATTATTATATCTATAATATAATCTAAAATATGGCACATAAGTGGACGGATTCCAGACATATTATAAAAATATTGTGTCAATTGCAGTGACCTGAAAACTATTCAAAGTATATGTATCCTTTTGATACTAAGATCTCTTACCACCTGAGACTGGGTGAAATTGAAAACAAGACCACCCTAATGGGCCTGCTAGCACAACTACAATATGTCACCACTGTACACAGTAAGAGATGTGCTAAGAAAGTTGTTTGGTATAAACCAATGTATGTTGTAGCAGATGTTGAAGAACCTTTGGGAAAAACAAAGAAAATCAAAATGAAGAGAGACAAGTCAAAGGGAAGAGCTGCTAAAATGGATGAGACACCACTTTGTAAGTTTGGCACATGTTTATTACTAACAGTCACAGCATTTTAAACATGCATTTTCTATGTCTTTATACTTCATGTATATAATTACATTTTAGTAACAGTAATATAGTTTCTATGTTACAAGCTGTTATTGATACACAATTTTAGTGCAACATACTTGACAGTATTTATCATACCTGGTACATGTGTATCAACATTAATGGTGTGCATTTGTTTGAATTGTAATTAAGCATATTGTTTTCCAGTGGAAAATGCTGAACCAGGTAATACTTCATTTACTGAGCGCCACATTTCCTCATCAGCCATTTTTTCTTATGCATGTGCAGCATGAATCATTATATGTTCTTTGTGTATTTGGCACTGTAGCATTCTATTATGGTCATACAACCCACACTCTCTGTCTGGGAACACCTGCTTACAGTGTAGGTTTGTAAGTGGTCAATTCATCAATTTATTGACATTAGGCGGGTATGACAAAGATTGCCTGTGTGCATAAACAGGTGTGTATACAATGGCGGCAACACAGTTTGCATCGGTCAAAGGCAGTACAAGACAACATCATGTGTAGAAATATAAGACTACTAAAAGTGTACAATATAATTCATTGAAAGGATAGCCCAGATATTAATACTTGAAGTTACAACACTGATAGTTTCTGCTGTAGGATAAGGGCATAGCACTTGGTGAACATGGGAAATATATACTATATTTAGAGAATAACACAACATAAAAGTGTAACAATACAAAAACGTACATTATTTACAACTTTGTACCATGAAGTAGGAAGGCAGTGATATTGTTTGTCATCGCAGTCAACACAAGTACAATGTGACTAGTGGGAGGAGTCAAATGTTGTCACATTAATTAAAGTACCTTGGAATAGTGATACACTGTATGCCAATACCAGGAGGCGAGTTATGCAAATTAAGGGGGAAAGTCCAGCATATATTTTTACCCAGCAGAACAAAAGCATTTCCACTCTAAAGATGCAAAAATCTAGTCTGCATGGAGAAAGTCACCTAAAAAAAATTTCTCATGGAATGTTATCACCTGTGTAACTTGCATGGCTTTAGTTTTCTGCAACTATTAGAGTCTTACGTTTTACAATTATATCTATTCTAATGACTATGATATTATATGTAATATAGTCATGCATATATTAGTAAATGCATCTTTTGCCTTTGTTCTTATGATGGAGTCATATGTTCCTTTTCAAAAGCATGATAACAAACTGACTTAGTTGCATCTTCACACATCAAGTGCATATGTGTACATAGACAAGCTAACACTTCTTGTGTCAACTATTTTCAATTAATTTTTAATATTGACATATATAAAGTTAGTATGCCACTGATTTTGTATCTATGGTCAAGTACCAAACACTATACTTATTGATATTTGATAATAAAAGAATAACAATTTAGAGTAAACATATATTTCAACATTTTGAAAATATAGAAACTATTATATAATTATATAAAGTATTTTTTTAAACAATTGTTAAATTATATACAGAGTAATAGTTTTAAACTTATGTACAAATACACACTCTGCCAATAATAGTCATGAGGTCTTTAAATGTTTTAAATACTAATATTTGATACATTCTTTCTTTCAGCACCAGAAGATCCTAACGATAAATCAACAACAAAAGTGATCTTTGACAAGTACTTAAATTCCTACTATGGGAATGAAAAACAGTAAGTCTATAAAGTACATTTATCTTTGTGACTGTATAGAGAAACGTTATTGGTACTCATGCCTGTAGTAGTTGCGTAATGTTATGAAGCTTTCATTGCAGAGAATTTAAAAACAAACGTATTGTGTATTATTGACTCCAAAATAATATTGATGGTAATAGTGAACATTATGTGACACATCTTAACAAAATGAGTCACATGTTGGTAATTTTCAAAATTGAGTTATTAGTACCATTGGAAAAAGCACAGTCAGTCTCAACTTTCACATGATATATCAATTATAAGTGAAGTTACGGCTCGCCAAACCTGTGTGGGGCAAAAACCTTCAAAACTGAGAAAACTACCTTGAAAGTTTCCTAAGTTTGTTGCCATGTTTCATGAAATGTACCTTAGTTACCAAGGACAGATCTTACTGAAATTTGGAACATGAATAGATAATGGCACGCTGAAGACATTATGTTAATATGAAAACAAGATCTTTGTTAGAAAAGAGTAGCGGTACAATTAATTGCTGAAAATTCCTGTACCTTCATTGGCATCAACATAAGAATCACAACAGACAGTCATATTTAAGAAGCTTAATATTAAAGAATAACATAGCTACATAATGACAAGAGATCTGTGACAGTGTCCAGATAAATCATCTGTAGCTTCTAGACCGGCCACGTCCTCGCTGGCGCTGTGTTAGCACAGCACTCACAGGTGTGGGTGACAGTCCCCGGGCATGCCGAAGTCAAGACCACCTTGTCTTCCACCAGGCCTGCAGCTTATAGTCTCTCTTTGTATCTTATGTTTGTAAATCAGACAGTAAATCAACTGTAGCAATGTCCTTGCCTTGCGATGCCTTGTAACACAGGTAGTTTATACAGCTTGGCTTTGACAAAGAAGCTACGCCATTGTCAGACATCAACTAGCATCTTTATTTACATATGAAAATATCTTGATCATATAGACAGCAATTTGTATAGTCACATGCATTTCCACCGTGTGCCTGCACATGAACAAATTAGTTACATAACCTTCTCGCTCTACCAATCAGTAGCGCGATCTAGGTGGTAACCAGTGATCCAGATGACATTGCTATGTTTTTGTTTATGCAGCTGATAGAAACAGGCCACCCCTTCAAGGCCTTCTGTGGGTCACAATTCACAGTTATTAACATAAATTTGCCCATATATGGACTGATGACATGCCAAGCTTCCTTGTGATGCCCGATTTGTAAGGGATCGTCCCAAATTTAGCAGCATAGACCGCGTGCAGTTAGCGGCTTTTCCGTGTTGATTCATGAAATTCTTCGAACATGACACCAAAATACATAAAACTTACTTAGACAGTGCCAATAGTGAAAACTAATAAAATGAATTCTGAAGAACTACTAAATTCAGAGAAAATCTCAAAATTGTTTTACCAACATCTGACTCATTTCATGAAGATGGGTCACATATAACATATGGGTGAAATTCAGATTGCATTAAATTCTATTTGATTTGCAAATATATTTTTGTTCTGCAAGAGAGAGTTAATATTTTTGTCATCTGGTAATCCATTTCATAGTAAAAGTGATGATAACATTAATGGGCAACTGTTTTCTTTGTATAGAGTGGTGTTGTTTGATAGCTGTTCTAAGCTGACCAAGTTTTATAGAGAGGTAGCCATATATATTGAAAGAAAATATAATTGGTATGAAACTATGTACCAAATTGTCATGTATGTCATTATTTATAACATGCAAATCTTGTTTCTTTTTCCAACAGAAGTGACAAGAAAAAGAAGAAAGCAGTGAGTATATAATTGATACTACACATACTGTATGTTTATATGTATTATTTTATTGTATTTTTATAGTGCCTACACTTTTATTAACCTCATGGATCCTGAGTCAAGGTTTTATACTAATGTGTACAATAATCGGTAGATGTCACGATTTTTTTGCAGAAACTTTGTCAAATTATACCCGGATGTAGACAGGAGATTTACCGACAGTATGACACCAAGTGTACTAATATCTATAATAAAACAACGGTACTTTCTTGCAAAATCAAATCAGCAGTCAATCTTAGATGTTTCACTATTCATATTAGCGATGTTCATGAGCAAGAATTGCACTTGTATAGTTAGCATGTCCGATGATGTGGATGAAAATGTGAAAAGCAGCAGCGATGTTGACAGCCATGTTTGACATCGGCAATATTTCAGTCAATTCTGAACTATCAAATAATTGTGCATTAGCCACACAAAATAAAACTGGTTTTCATGTATCTTAGCATCCATCTTGTTTCTTGTCTGGATGGTTGACATAAATAATATTCTGATTATTTTCAATATTTTTTGTAGTCATGCAACAGTAATTCTGATGACACAGTGTAGGCAAAAAATTATTCTGATTTATACAATATAATTTTGTTTTGTACTTGCATGTGCTATATTCCACATAGCACTTGTGATGACAGTGTCATTTGCTGTACGTACTATTTCAATCCAGATTTGAGAAAAAAGGACCAACTTTATGAGTGACATAAAATATAATCCCAATTGATGTGTGAGTGTTAGTTTTAGTGTTACTTATAGAAGACACCTTGCGTCTTGCAATGATATAATAATTAATAATATAATTGCTTATAATTATGGAGGAATCAACAAAACAAAACTGGTTTTCATATTTACTGTCAGCTATCTTGGATTTGTTTTATGTAACGTATATATAAATTAGTTTCAGTTAGTTATACAACAATGATGTGTACATCAATGTGTACATAATTCCTTTCAGGTTCAGATTATTTACACTTTTATATAATTGTGATGAACAATTTTTATGATACGGTTCATTATGTGAACCCATGTCTGGTCATAGTGTTGAGTCCCTCAGAAAAAAATCAGTTTTATACAGATTTCAGTTTGTCTGCAGTGCAATTGTGCTGTTGTATTAAGATATTTCTCCATTGTCATATTGATTGTAAAATGTAGCCTGTAATAATATCATTTCAAACATTTCCCTGTGTTCATGTTTCAGATGGAATCTCTCAAGAAGGGGGACTACATTCGGAAAGATAAGCAAGATGAGAAAACCCTCCTGGCAAACCTTTATGACCCCGAAGCCACAAAAACTGGCAAAAGTAATAAACGAAAAGAGGTAGAAAAGGGGAAAGGAAAACACACAGGTATAGTGACCACTTCCTGTCTTGTATGTTCCTAGGTCAGGAAATGAATAGTAACACTGCATTGCAAGAAAATAGCATGAATAACTAATAGTTAATTGACTATTTGCTATTGACTATTTGTCACATATATCCCGACTAGGCAATTTTTGTGTTGTTAGACACAAACAGTAAAATATTACCTTCAAAGCACCTCTGAGCAAAAGCAGATTTGTTTTAGTGGTGTTTTTTAATTCTAAAGTTTCCTTTATTAGAAGTGATATAATTTAGATTTTTACAGCTGCAATCCAGTTATTTCCTCCTCTGCCTTCTCTGCCCGACTTTCACACACCTTGGATGCACAAGCTTCTCGTCTCATGCACACATTGCGGTGTGTCTCGTGTTATTGTGTCAGTATCTCTGGCCTCAGCTTATCTTCCTCCCTCTGATGTAAGAATAAGACTACTTTATTTAATCCCGGCAGGGAAATTGGTTCTGCTTGTATGCTGCGTGCAAATATAGATATGCAAAGGTAAATGTCACAATAAAAATAAAACAAAATAAAATCACACTTAACATTAAACATTAAACATTATTGAAACATTAAATTGCACAAAAGTATAGATATGAACAATTAGAATCATCCGCATACACCCTCATCCATTCATTAATTATCATTTCTGGTTTTATCTTTCCTCATGGTAAACCCTGTGATCGCCAAAGACAAAAACGAATGAGCATATCATGTTATAATCCTTGTCACTCTAAAATGTCCACTGCATTGAATGATCTTATTGTCTTCAGTGGGTGTTTGTCATCATGAACTATGTCTGTCGTTTTGTTTGTCAATCATCTCTGATAGTGTATGTCAAACTCTTGCCTATGACACTTTGTGCCTCCTTTATGATCTTACCCAGTCTGTCTCTATCCTGTTTTGAGACCCATCTTCCTCCGTCTTGTTCCTTTGGTCCCAGTCTCCTCCCCGTGGTGTCCATCCCTCCTGTTATATGTCCAGTCTCCTCCCTGTGGTGTCCACCCCTCCTGTTACATGTCCAGTCTCCTCCCTGTGGTGTCCATCCCTCCTGTTACATGTCCAGTCTCCTCCCTGTGGTGTCCACCCCTCCTGTTACATGTCCAGTCTCCTCCCTGTGGTGTCCACCCCTCCTGTTACATGTCCAGTCTCCTCCCTGTGGTGTCCACCCCTCCTGTTACATGTCCAGTCTCCTCCCTGTGGTGTCCACCCCTCCTGTTACATGTCCAGTCTCCTCCCTGTGGTGTCCACCCCTCCTGTTACATGTCCAGTCTCCTCCCTGTGGTGTCCACCCCTCCTGTTACATGTCCAGTCTCCTCCCTGTGGTGTCCACCCCTCCTGTTACATGTCCAGTCTCCTCCCTGTGGTGTCCACCCCTCCTGTTACATGCCCAGTCTCCTCCCTGTGGTGTCCACCCCTCCTGTTACATGTCCAGTCTCCTCCCTGTGGTGTCCACCCCTCCTGTTACATGTCCAGTCTCCTCCCTGTGGTGTCCACCCCTCCTGTTACATGTCCAGTCTCCTCCCTGTGGTGTCCACCCCTCCTGTTACATGCCCAGTCTCCTCCCTGTGGTGTCCACCCCTCCTGTTACATGTCCAGTCTCCTCCCTGTGGTGTCCATCCCTCCTGTTACATGTCCAGTCTCCTCCCTGTGGTGTCCACCCCTCCTGTTACATGTCCAGTCTCCTCCCTGTGGTGTCCATCCCTCCTGTTACATGTCCAGTCTCCTCCCTGTGGTGTCCACCCCTCCTGTTACATGTCCAGTCTCCTCCCTGTGGTGTCCACCCCTCCTGTTACATGTCCAGTCTCCTCCCTGTGGTGTCCACCCCTCCTGTTACATGTCCAGTCTCCTCCCTGTGGTGTCCACCCCTCCTGTTACATGCCCAGTCTCCTCCCTGTGGTGTCCACCCCTCCTGTTACATGTCCAGTCTCCTCCCTGTGGTGTCCATCCCTCCTGTTACATGTCCAGTCTCCTCCCTGTGGTGTCCACCCCTCCTGTTACATGTCCAGTCTCCTCCCTGTGGTGTCCATCCCTCCTGTTACATGTCCAGTCTCCTCCCTGTGGTGTCCACCCCTCCTGTTACATGTCCAGTCTCCTCCCTGTGCTGTCCACCCCTCCTGTTACATGCCCAGTCTCCTCCCTGTGGTGTCCACCCCTCCTGTTACATGCCAGTCTCCTCCCTGTGGTGTCCACCCCTCCTGTTACATGTCCAGTCTCCTCCCTGTGGTGTCCATCCCTCCTGTTACATGTCCAGTCTCCTCCCTGTGGTGTCCACCCTCCTGTTACATGTCCAGTCTCCTCCCTGTGGTGTCCACCCCTCCTGTTACATGCCCAGTCTCCTCCCTGTGGTGTCCACCCCTCCTGTTACATGTCCAGTCTCCTCCCTGTGGTGTCCACCCCTCCTGTTACATGTCCAGTCTCCTCCCTGTGGTGTCCACCCCTCCTGTTACATGTCCAGTCTCCTCCCTGTGGTGTCCACCCCTCCTGTTACATGTCCAGTCTCCTCCCTGTGGTGTCCACCCCTCCTGTTACATGTCCAGTCTCCTCCCTGTGGTGTCCACCCTCCTGTTACATGCCCAGTCTCCTCCCTGTGGTGTCCACCCCTCCTGTTACATGTCCAGTCTCCTCCCTGTGGTGTCCACCCCTCCTGTTACATGTCCAGTCTCCTCCCTGTGGTGTCCACCCCTCCTGTTACATGTCCAGTCTCCTCCCTGTGGTGTCCACCCCTCCTGTTACATGCCCAGTCTCCTCCCTGTGGTGTCCACCCCTCCTGTTACATGTCCAGTCTCCTCCCTGTGGTGTCCATCCCTCCTGTTACATGCCAGTCTCCTCCCTGTGGTGTCCACCCCTCCTGTTACATGTCCAGTCTCCTCCCTGTGGTGTCCACCCCTCCTGTTACATGTCCAGTCTCCTCCCTGTGGTGTCCACCCCTCCTGTTACATGTCCAGTCTCCTCCCTGTGGTGTCCATCCCCTCCTGTTACATGTCCAGTCTCCTCCCTGTGGTGTCCACCCCTCCTGTTACATGTCCAGTCTCCTCCCTGTGGTGTCCACCCCTCCTGTTACATGTCCAGTCTCCTCCCTGTGGTGTCCACCCCTCCTGTTACATGTCCAGTCTCCTCCCTGTGGTGTCCACCCCTCCTGTTACATGTCCAGTCTCCTCCCTGTGGTGTCCACCCCTCCTGTTACATGTCCAGTCTCCTCCCTGTGGTGTCCATCCCTCCTGTTACATGTCCAGTCTCCTCCCTGTGGTGTCCACCCCTCCTGTTACATGCTCAGTCTCCTCCCTGTGGTGTCCACCCCTCCTGTTACATGTCCAGTCTCCTCCCTGTGGTGTCCACCCCTCCTGTTACATGTCCAGTCTCCTCCCTGTGGTGTCCATCCCTCCTGTTACATGCCCAGTCTCCTCCCTGTGGTGTCCACCCCTCCTGTTACATGCCCAGTCTCCTCCCTGTGGTGTCCATCCCTCCTGTTACATGCCCAGTCTCCTCCCTGTGGTGTCCACCCTCCTGTTACATGCCCAGTCTCCTCCCTGTGGTGTCCACCCCTCCTGTTACATGCCCAGTCTCCTCCCTGTGGTGTCCATCCCTCCTGTTACATGCCCAGTCTCCTCCCTGTGGTGTCCATCCCTCCTGTTACATGCCCAGTCTCCTCCCTGTGGTGTCCATCCCCTCCTGTTACATGCCCAGTCTCCTCCCTGTGGTGTCCACCCTCCTGTTACATGTCCAGTCTCCTCCCTGTGGTGTCCATCCCTCCTGTTACATGCCCAGTCTCCTCCCTGTGGTGTCCATCCCTCCTGTTACATGCCCAGTCTCCTCCCTGTGGTGTCCATCCCTCCTGTTACATGCTCAGTCTCCTCCCTGTGGTGTCCATCCCTCCTGTTACATGCCAGTCTCCTCCCTGTGGTGTCCATCCCTCCTGTTACATGCTCAGTCTCCTCCCTGTGGTGTCCACCCCTCCTGTTACATGTCCAGTCTCCTCCCTGTGGTGTCCATCCCTCCTGTTACATGCCCAGTCTCCTCCCTGTGGTGTCCACCCCTCCTGTTACATGCCCAGTCTCCTCCCTGTGGTGTCCATCCCTCCTGTTACATGCCAGTCTCCTCCCTGTGGTGTCCATCCCTCCTGTTACATGCCCCGTCTCCTCCCTGTGGTGTCCATCCCTCCTGTTACATGCTCAGTCTCCTCCCTGTGGTGTCCATCCCTCCTGTTACATGCCCAGTCTCCTCCCTGTGGTGTCCACCCCTCCTGTTACATGCCCAGTCTCCTCCCTGTGGTGTCCACCCCTCCTGTTACATGCCCAGTCTCCTCCCTGTGGTGTCCACCCCTCCTGTTACATGTCCAGTCTCCTCCCTGTGGTGTCCATCCCTCCTGTTACATGCCCAGTCTCCTCCCTGTGGTGTCCATCCCTCCTGTTACATGTCCAGTCTCCTCCCTGTGGTGTCCATCCCTCCTGTTACATGCCCAGTCTCCTCCCTGTGGTGTCCACCCCCCCTGTTACATGCTCAGTCTCCTCCCTGTGGTGTCCATCCCTCCTGTTACATGCCCAGTCTCCTCCCTGTGGTGTCCACCCCCCCTGTTACATGTCCAGTCTCCTCCTGTGGTGTCCACCCCTCCTGTTACATGCCCAGTCTCCTCCCTGTGGTGTCCACCCCTCCTGTTACATGCCCAGTCTCCTCCCTGTGGTGTCCACCCCTCCTGTTACATGCCCAGTCTCCTCCCTGTGGTGTCCACCCCTCCTGTTACATGCCCAGTCTCCTCCCTGTGGTGTCCATCCCTCCTGTTACATGCCCAGTCTCCTCCCTGTGGTGTCCACCCCTCCTGTTACATGTCCAGTCTCCTCCCTGTGGTGTCCACCCCTCCTGTTACATGCCCAGTCTCCTCCCTGTGGTGTCCACCCCTCCTGTTACATGTCCAGTCTCCTCCCTGTGGTGTCCATCCCTCCTGTTACATGCCCAGTCTCCTCCCTGTGGTGTCCACCCCTCCTGTTACATGCTCAGTCTCCTCCCTGTGGTGTCCATCCCTCCTGTTACATGCCCAGTCTCCTCCCTGTGGTGTCCATCCCTCCTGTTACATGTCCAGTCTCCTCCCTGTGGTGTCCACCCCTCCTGTTACATGCCCAGTCTCCTCCCTGTGGTGTCCACCCCTCCTGTTACATGCCCAGTCTCCTCCCTGTGGTGTCCACCCCTCCTGTTACATGCCCAGTCTCCTCCCTGTGGTGTCCACCCCTCCTGTTACATGCCCAGTCTCCTCCCTGTGGTGTCCATCCCTCCTGTTACATGCCCAGTCTCCTCCCTGTGGTGTCCACCCCTCCTGTTACATGCCCAGTCTCCTCCCTGTGGTGTCCACCCCTCCTGTTACATGCCCAGTCTCCTCCCTGTGGTGTCCACCCCTCCTGTTACATGCCCAGTCTCCTCCCTGTGGTGTCCATCCCTCCTGTTACATGCCCAGTCTCCTCCCTGTGGTGTCCACCCCTCCTGTTACATGCTCAGTCTCCTCCCTGTGGTGTCCACCCCTCCTGTTACATGTCCAGTCTCCTCCCTGTGGTGTCCACCCCTCCTGTTACATGTCCAGTCTCCTCCCTGTGGTGTCCATCCCTCCTGTTACATGCCCGTCTCCTCCCTGTGGTGTCCACCCCTCCTGTTACATGCCCAGTCTCCTCCCTGTGGTGTCCATCCCTCCTGTTACATGCCCAGTCTCCTCCCTGTGGTGTCCACCCCTCCTGTTACATGCCCAGTCTCCTCCCTGTGGTGTCCACCCCTCCTGTTACATGCTCAGTCTCCTCCCTGTGGTGTCCATCCCTCCTGTTACATGCTCAGTCTCCTCCCTGTGGTGTCCATCCCTCCTGTTACATGCCCAGTCTCCTCCCTGTGGTGTCCATCCCTCCTGTTACATGCCCAGTCTCCTCCCTGTGGTGTCCACCCCTCCTGTTATATGTCCAGTCTCCTCCCTGTGGTGTCCATCCCTCCTGTTACATGCCCAGTCTCCTCCCTGTGGTGTCCATCCCTCCTGTTACATGCTCAGTCTCCTCCCTGTGGTGTCCATCCCTCATGTTACATGCTCAGTCTCCTCCCTGTGGTGTCCACCCCTCCTGTTACATGCTCAGTCTCCTCCCTGTGGTGTCCACCCCTCCTGTTACATGTCCAGTCTCCTCCCTGTGGTGTCCACCCCTCCTGTTACATGCCCAGTCTCCTCCCTGTGGTGTCCACCCCTCCTGTTACATGTCCAGTCTCCTCCCTGTGGTGTCCACCCCTCCTGTTACATGTCCAGTCTCCTCCCTGTGGTGTCCATCCCTCCTGTTACATGCCCAGTCTCCTCCCTGTGGTGTCCACCCCTCCTGTTACATGTCCAGTCTCCTCCCTGTGGTGTCCACCCCTCCTGTTACATGTCCAGTCTCCTCCCTGTGGTGTCCACCCCTCCTGTTACATGCTCAGTCTCCTCCCTGTGGTGTCCACCCCTCCTGTTACATGTCCAGTCTCCTCCCTGTGGTGTCCACCCTCCTGTTACATGCCCAGTCTCCTCCCTGTGGTGTCCACCCCTCCTGTTACATGTCCAGTCTCCTCCTTGTGGTGTCCACCCCTCCTGTTACATGTCCAGTCTCCTCCCTGTGGTGTCCACCCCTCCTGTTACATGCTCAGTCTCCTCCCTGTGGTGTCCACCCCTCCTGTTACATGTCCAGTCTCCTCCCTGTGGTGTCCACCCCTCCTGTTACATGCCCTTGTTAGAGCAGTCACTGCAAAGTAGTAAGATAAATCTATATTATACTTATTACAACACTTCATTTAGCTGTGATTTTGAAGTAACTAGAGTCCATACTTTTGAATGATGTTGTTTGCAGGCAAATCAAATGAAGCTTTCATTGATGATGCTGGCTCTAAATCAGCTAAGGAAAAGAGAAACAAATCACCAGAAATTATTGAAAATCTGTCCAGGTAAGTGAAATATAGCATTTTACAGTGAAATACATCAGGTGAGACAGTGATACTGTAGTGAGATGTTATTGTGTTACTTTGAGTTTAATTTATCTGTGGTTATTAATTTTTTGTAATTGCATTTCTTAGGTAGTTCACGTCAGGAAACCACCAGCTTGTAAGGTTACAAATCCTTTGGTTATGCAAAATGTGGCAGTTTTGGTAATTCAGTCATATCATCTTATCGCTGTAGCTAAACTCTTGCACTATGGCTACGATCACACATAGTCATTGCATTAAATTTATTTACTTTAATTAATTGTACATGATTTCGCATTGACCTGATGTTTTTGACAAAAATCAAGGACTAGTATAAATAACTTTTTGTGTGTTCATTGTCTGATAGGTTATTTTCACATTTGCAGAAATAACAAGAAGCAGGCGCCATTTCCAGGTCTTGTGAAAAAGGTATGTTTTATTTCAGAATGTCTGTAATAAACTCAGCATAGTTTCCCTGCCATTAAGACAAGTGTCTGCATGTGGCAGTTAACCCCTTCATTCACTTGCTGGGGTGGAAGGGGTTTGTCTGATGAAAAAGTGCCCCAATCGAAATATTTCAAAACTATCTTTAACTACTTTTTAACCTGAATACAAGGTATGTGAGCTGAGAGGCAGTGATAATCACACACAAGGTAAGATAACGTCACAATGACTCCACATATATGTGGACGTTGTATGTTTTTGAGCCTTCCAACAATTTATTACTTTCTGCACTGTATGTTTCCAGATAAAATTATTTGTCTGTGGCCAGTTATGTGCAGTCTGTCACCACTGTTTCTTTGGACAGTGTATGTTTTCAGGTGCAAAAATATTGTTATTGTTTTGTATGGTTTATGACATATTTGATTATTTTAGGCATCTGAATACATTATAGTCATTGCAATAATCCATTGTTACTTTTGATGGAATTTTTGTGATTTCATTCAATTCTTCAACATTATTACTCTGAACTGTTTTCAGTAGTCATATAACTTTGTTTGTTGTTGTCAAAAGACAGCTGTTTTAGGAAGGTAATGGGAAGGTCATATCCCCATTGCTGTTGATTAATGATAATAATGAAACTGGTCAACTTTTTTAGTTAAACTATGCAAATGCAATGTATTATTTTGCTAGCAATAGTGTGTTAAACCACAGTACCATTATGTTTTATCCAAATTTATGTTTTCAGCAAAGCAATGAACGGGAACAAAAAGCAAGTCCCCGCGGACCAAAGAAAAAGGGAAAACAGTTGGCACATGGAGATGAAGGTAACAATTATGTATTTATTGATAACAACACTGACAGCAGGAAGGTACAATATGTTGTCAGTGGAATAACCAAAATAACAGTTAAGCTATCAAAAATGATGTTTGCTTGTCAAATGTATTTTATGTCATGTCTTCAGGATTTGCATGAAACCATGAATAAATCACTTGGTATCTTTAAAGAATCGTTAAATTATAATAAAATAGCATTGCCCATTTTTTGGCAAATCAAATGAACATCGCACAATCGGTTTTACTTTGTTTTATGTTAACATAAACTTTAAACAGAATCTGAACACCTTTGAAAAGATGACCAGGAGACCAGAAAAAAGACAAAGAAGAAACTGCCTGTGTTCAATGTGTTATCTTAATTTATATAGTTATTTTTCGACATCTGACTTATACCTGAATTCATTGTGATTTTGTATACTTTCAATTTTGTTTACAGGGACAGATTGATTACACCTTGTAATAAGAATGCAGCAATGTTAATAGTCAAGTGATGCTTATTGTAATACAGAGGCTAGCTAATCCAGTCATTTTATGAAATCTTGTGTCATTTCAATTACTCATTCACTACCTGAATTGTGGGTGAAGGAAGTTGATTTTAAAAATCCAACTGCCTGATTGGTTTTAATGAGACATACGCCACAGATTCCTTCTTTCTCAATTATGTCTCTGGTGAAATAAAAAACCTTGCACGGTGGGGAAAAAACGAGTAACCTGCTGTAGATTTGCAATCTCAGACACAGGAAAGCATAATCCAGACCAGAAATGACCACTGTGTGGCCACGGGCACAGATACACATGAAACAAGGGTAAAATGACAAAATAACAAATGGTCGTGTTGTAACTTTCAGGTTCTGACAATGAGTCTCCGCCCCAAGACAGTGATGTGGGCGTAGTTCGCAGGAAGAAGAAGCCAAAGACTAAACCTCCAGGTTTGTCGAGATATCTTGCTGCCACATAAGTGTGTTCGGATTTTAGAAAGTTCTGTGGTACACTTGAAATGTATCCCACAATTCCACAGAGGCAAAACTGGTAACAGAAATCTATGAGTGAACTGGCATCATTATTTTGTGGAACAAGAATATGTTGATTGATTTAATTTTGAGAGACTTTGGCACAGATGAATTCTCATGGCTAGGGTATTCAGAGGAAGCAGTGTCCAGTGGTGTTTTAACTGATGGTTCGCATGGTGGGTGATAAACTCCAGCTGCATCCCATAATATGTGTAAGCCACAGTCATTGATTTGCATTAAAAAAGTAAATATTCATGAAATTGGCAAAGACAACTGTTTTACCATCTGTTGTTATTATTTGGATCAGATCCGCCAGTTCAGATTATAATTAAACTTTTTTGCTTTCTCGGAACAGGGCAGCTGTAGTTGCTTCATGTAGTCACCTGCTGTGCTCCCAGTTGTCTGTGGCTATGTTGTTTGTGTGGTAAGATACACTGGTGTATGGTGGTCCTAGAGGAGGTGTGTTCTGTGTCTCCAGTGTCAGAGAAAGAGACATGGACAGGGGAGGATGAAGACAGCGAGCCAATAGTCCGGAGGAGGAAGAAGAACAAGTTCAAGCCACCAGGTCAGCCCGTCATATCAGGAACCATGAGATAGTGAGCCCATGACAAAGATCCACTATTTAACAGAATACATTGCTAAATTAAGTTGGGGACAATATTCCTGTGACACATCAGCCAGAATATCCCAGTGGTGCTTCCTGGTGGTGACAGTTCATTATACAAGATCACTGTTAAAGGTGTGATTTGGAATTTAAAGAGCAAAATTAGGATTATGAGCTAACATATCCATGTGAGAACATAATCCTAATTTTGCTCTTCAAATTCGATATCACACCTTTAACAGTGATCTTGTATAATGAACTGTCACCACCAGGATGTGCCACTGGGTTATTTTGTGAATGAAATGGCCTTCTGCTATCTTCCATCACAGACACCATGTCTTTAAAAAATTTCACTCTCAGTTGAGAGCCCTTGTTCAAAAATTAGGCGGTATATTTACATATGAGAATGGCAGATTCTGTAATGAAGTGGTCAGGAAATTAAGTGTTGTGAGTTTAGCCTATATGATTGTGCATTAACAGTTTATAATAGCAGTTAATATTTTATTTTGAACGGTAAATATGGCAAATTGTGTTCCTGATTATCGCATTTATTACAAAATTAAACATCATAAATACATATTTGGGTGAAACTCATACAGCATGTCAATGTGTTACATGTTGCTACAAGATATTTGCTAAGATAAGTAGGAAGATTTTTCAGGAAATGTAATTTATCGTTTCAAATAAATAAAGTCCAATCAATAGTTTTGTGCTGTGTCTTGCCATTACTGTGTCTGATAAAAGATGTTTTAAATCTTTATTAAAGGCATTTGAAGCATGATCGTTTGTGTGTTCAGTGTCTGACAAGGAGACATGGACAGGAGATGATGAAGATTTGGAACCGGAAGTGAGGAGAAAGAAAAAGAAGAAGATCAGAGTGCCAGGTGTGTGCACATTCACTGTGGCCCTTCTCACAGAATTTAAGATGTCTTACTTGCCGTTTAAAGCACGACAGTCCGTATTAGATTACACCGTGTTTTTTGTCAGCGTCTGGTGGAGAGTTACACTAGATTTGAAGCTCAGTGGTGGATGATAGGAGGTGAACAGTTACATAAAAGGTGTCATATTTTACAGTATTCTAGAATGGTTTTACCTGTATGTGCCAGTCGACGGTTTACTGACGCGGCTATACTCAGTGTACACATGGTGTTTATTTTGTAGATTACACACAACAAAACCCTGCCTCGTTCACTGGTACTGGCAGTCTCTTGACTTGTTTTCAACTTGTGATAGTCATGATGAGAATGAGTTGGTCCACCTGAGAGAACACATATTTACAAGGGAAGTGTTGTTTGTGTCCGTAGGCTCAGACAAGGAGACAGGGATGGGAGAGGAGGAAGACGCAGAGCCCGGAGTGAGGCGGAAGAAAAAGAAGAAGATTAGAACACCAGGTAGGTGCTGCCATCTGTACTGTTTTGTGGCAGGTACAACACAAATGTTCAGACCAAAAGCATTGATTACACTTGTTGGAAATGGTAGCTGGTGTTGTAATGTTAGCTGCTGTGTCGTAGTGTTAGCTGTTATTCAGTGTTAGGTGCTGTGTTGTAATGTTAGCTGCTGTGTTGCAACAATGTTAACTCTCCTGTTTGAATGTTAACACATAAATAACACAGTAATTGGAACAATGCCAAGTAGATTGGAGACATTTGATAATGTTACCAAGAGAAAACCGTGAGAAGTGAGTTAGCCATTATGATTTGTATATTAGAAATTAATTACTACACAGGCACTTTCTGTGAGTTAGTCAGCCAGTGTGAGTCAGAGTATGAACAGTCTAGGTGCAGGTTTCACTCTGGAAAGTCATCTATTCTTCCATATCCAGGGGATGATGAAGCAACGTGCACATGGGATGATGAGGAACTTGATCCAGGAGTGAGGAAGAAGAAAAAGAAGAAGCTAAGAACACCAGGTAAGTGCTGCCGTCTGTAGTGTTGCATATCAACCATAAACGGGTATAACCATTGTGAGCAAAACATTAGTGTGGAAGGTTTGCAGTCATTGGACAACTTGCAGACTCATTATGGTGAAGACAGGAGTGAGGCAAGGTTGCCTTCTCTCACCATTCCTATACCAGCTTGACATAGACTGGATCATGAAAAGGACTACAGAAAACAGAAGAAATGGGATCCAGTGGACACCTTGGAGCCAGTTGGAGGACCTGGACCTTGCGGATGACCTCGCTCTCCTCTCCCACAGCCATCAACAGATGCAGGAAAAAACAGAGTTGTTAAACACAGTGTCAACACAGCCAGGACTCAACATCAACAGAAGCAGGACAAGGATTATGAAAGCCAACACAAAGAACAACAACCCCATTACAATGAACGGAGAGCCACTGGAAGAGACAGACTCATTCACATATCTGGGCAGTACAATCAACAAAAATGGAGGCACAGAAGAAGACGTCAAAGCAATGATACAGAAAGCAAGAGTTGCATTCATTATGTTGACCAAAATTTGGAAGCAAAACAAACCAAGCTTAACACCAAACTGAGACTATTCAACTCAAATGTTAAGGCAGTTTTACTCTATGGATCGGACGGAGACATGGCGAAGTAACCATAACCATAATATTTATTGACCCCAAGTAGGTATAGAATTTGTTGAAAGTACATCAATTTCGTTAGTACATTTATACCAGCATACATACATACATATTATATCATGTTCACATACTATTATAAGTCTATAC
This sequence comes from Ridgeia piscesae, assembly GCA_025642075.2. Lineage (NCBI taxonomy): Eukaryota > Metazoa > Annelida > Polychaeta > Sabellida > Siboglinidae > Ridgeia > Ridgeia piscesae. The sequence continues at coordinate 187,869 of JAODUO010000004.1, forward strand.
GTTAAGGCTTACAATACATACAAATGTGTGTACTTATAGTAATTCTGATTGTACCAAAATAAAAACCCGCAATCATATAACATTTACTAACTGGGATCGGTAGCTCCTATTAAGACAATAATGTCGCTGTCATAGGAGCCACCATAATTTCATGGAATAAAGTAGTATGGTCCTTAGTATACAAGATGTCTAACTCAAATGTTTATTTGGAAGTGTTAGCTTTAAGTAAGAAAGTGTGATGTGGTGTGGAAATGGGCTAATGAACATTAACATATACTGTATTTATTAATTTAGTTGACATATGTAACAATGTGATAGAGTACATATATCACTGTAGTTATTTAGCAAACATGTTTTTATATAAATTATAAAGCCATGCAAGCTGTGAGTGTATATTTTGTTTTTAATTGCATCAGGAGTCTCATTTATAGTATTTGGGAGGCTGTGTCTGAGACATTTCATTGCAAATTCATGCTTAGCTCTAAAAGTATGTATATTATCTTTTGCACGAGTATTATAATTGTGTATATTAATACTTGGTATAATTTGCCAGTTTAGTAAATACGAAGGTAATTGTTTATGAATATATTTAAAATAAAATTTTAATTCTTGTAACTTTAACATATCTTCTATTTTCAGTAGTTTAAGATTTTTGAAAAGTGGTTCTGTATGTGAATTATATGTATTTAAGGTTATTATTCACATAACCTTTTTTTGGATGCTTGTAATTCTATTTCTTTGATATCCCCAAATCATAATACAATAATTTATATGTGATAATATTAAGGTGTTATATAATAACACTTTTATGTCTAATGGTAATACATATTTTAATCGATTTAATACGCCAATTGTTTTTGAACACTTATTTGATATTTTCTCCGTGTGTTTTCTCCAATTTAGATTAGTGTCTAAAATCAATCCTAGAAAATTAAATTCATCTACTCTTTCAATATATGCATCATCTATTTTAAGTGTAAGTGCTTGTATACGTTTATTAGGCATATGGAAAACCATATATTTAGTTTTGCTTTTATTTAATAATAATTTATTAATATTTAGCCATTCATTAATTTTACAGAGTTCTTCATTTATTATGGTTTCTGTACTTTTATTATCGAGTGTCGTTTCGCGCAGAGAATTTAAAGAGGTAGATAATGTAGTGTCATCGGCATACATAACAAAATTAAATAATTGTACACAGAAGACACTAAAAAGAATAAAGACCTTCGTCAACAAATGCATGCACAGAATCCTACACCTGAAGTGGTTAGACAAGGTTACCAACACTACACTCTGGAAATGGACCAAACACATAGAAAATTAAATAAAGAAGAGAAAATGGAGGTGGATAGGACACATGCTTAGGAAACCTCCAGAAGCCATCGCCCGTCAAGCCATCACATGGAACCCCCAGGGAAGAGGCGAAGAGGAAGGCCATGAAACACCTGGCAAAGAGACATGGAAAGAGAAATAGAGGAGTTGGGATACACCAGGAGAGAGATGGAGAGGATGGCCACAACAGACAACAGTGTCATTCCTTGGTTGATGGCCTATGCTCCCAGAGAGCAAACAGGAATAAGTAAGCGAGTTTGCAGTCATTTATCTGTTGTTGTTTTTATCCAGGAGATGACGAGGCTACCTGCACATGGGATGATGAGGAAGTGGAGGAGGGAGTGAGGAAGAAGAAAAAGAAGAAGATCAGAACACCAGGTAAGTGCTGCCATCTGTAGTGTAGGATATAAACCATAAACGTTACAACCATTGTGAGCCAAACCATTAGTGTGGAAGGTCATTTATCTGTTGTTTTCTTTGTCCAGGGGATGACGAGGCTACCTGCACTTGGGAAGACGAGGAACTGGACCCTGGAGTGAGGAAGACGAGAAGGAAGAAGATCAGAACACCAGGTAAGTGCTGCCATCTGTAGTGTTGCATATCAACCATAAACATTACAACCATTGTGAGCCAAACCATTAGAGTGGAAGGTCATTTATCTGTTGTTTTCTTTGTCCAGGGGATGACGAGGCTACCTGCACTTGGGAAGACGAGGAACTGGACCCTGGAGTGAGGAAGACGAGAAGGAAGAAGATCAGAACACCAGGTAAGTGCTGCCATCTGTAGTGTTGCATATCAACCATAAATCGGTGTAGCCATTGTGAGCTAAACCATTAGTGTGAAGGTTTACAGTGATTTATCTGCTGTTGTTTTGTCCAGGTGATGATGAAGCAACCTGCACATGGGAAGACGAGGAACTGGAGCCCGGAATGAGGAAGAAGAGGAAGAAGAAAGTCAGGCCTCCAGGTGGGTGTGTCTCAAAGTCCATGTGTAAATGTCACACTCTAGATGGGTGGATGGGTGTCTCCTAAGCAATTGCCAGACATTAAGTGTACTTTCTGTTGGTATCATGTCCACTCACACCAACAATTTATTCAAAAACAGCTTGTTTCTTTTTGACCAAAGCATAACGTCAGTCTAGACAGATGGCAGTTGGGTTCTGTGGTCTCTCTGCACCTGTCATTATGTCACCATTGATGTCGTCTGTGACGCAGTGACAGACAAGGAGACGTTGACTGAGGGAGAACCAGAGGAAGCTGAGGAAGACACAAAGGGAAAGAAGAAGAAAAAGAAGAAGAAGAAACCACAATGTAAGTCAGTCTGCAATTGTGTGTGTGTGTGTGCGTGAGCGTGTCTGTGTGTGTCTTGTCTTGTCTTGTCTTGTCTTGTCTTGTCTTGTCTTGTCTTGTCTTGTCTTGTCTTGTCTTGTCTTGTCTTGTCTTGTCTTGTCTTGTCTTGTCTTGTCTATGTATCTACCTGTGTGACATTTACATAAATATTACTTGTGTGTTTCCGATTGTGTTCATTTATGTGTTTCCCTTTGTTGTCAGATATGAGTTACCTGTGTGTTGTATTACCTATTCATTATGTGTGTGTGTTGTATGATTTACCTGTTCATTACCTGTGTCTCAACTGAAAGTTACCTGTGTCGTATCACAGCACTACCAGATCATAATCTGTGTCACCTTTGACTTTCCTGTAGAGTACCAGCATCATACCATTAATTTCCTTCCTGTGTCTTACCATCTTCTTACCTGTGCCTCACCTGTGCATTACCTGGTGTGTCCTGGCAGTGGTGGACCAGGACACGGCCACAAGTAACACTGTCATCAGCCCTGACGTCAAAGACACGGGGGAGGTGTTTGCAGTGACCATCCATCGCACGGACAAACTCAAGACGGACTTCATCATCTCCCACCCCGTCGTCAGGGTGCACATCGTTGACGAGGAGACTGGGACACTGCTCAAGAAACAACACCAGTGAGTGAGGCGGATGGGGTCCCGTGGGGTGGAGGGGGTTGGAATGGGTGGGGAAGATGGGAGTGGTCGGGTGTTGGGAGGGCAAACACAATAGTTGTGCGGATAGCTAAGGATAAGATAAGGTTGTGAGGTTTTCGGTTAAGGGATGAAGGAAGATGCATCAAGGATTGTGGTACAGTGGTGTGTGGGTGGCTTGGGTGGGGAGGAATGAAGGTCTCAAGTGGAATAAAACATTTTATAAACATCCATGTCGACAGTAACATCTTCCCAGGGGTGGTATAATGTTAAAATATAATAACATTGTAATTGTAAAATGTCTAATGTTGTTGTTATTCTTGCACATAAACTTTGTTTGTCCTGCTTCTCTCCAGCTAAGCATATGTTGGGTAAACAGCGTCGTTTCATTGTAATCTTTTGACTACAGAGATCGACCAGTGACATCATTTTACGAGAAAGACAGGAAAAACATTGACGTCATTTTGCCCATCATGACTCTGCCATTTGACTTCAAGAAGAACATGTATGTGACTCACTCACTCACTCACTCACTCACTCACTCACTCACTCACTCACTCACTCACTCAATCAATCAATCAATCAATCAATCAATCAATCAATCAATCAAATCAATCACTCAATCACACACTCACTCACCCACTCACTCAATCAATCACTCAATCACACACTCACTCTCACTCACACAGACACACCCACTCACTCACCCATTCACTCACCCACTCACTCACCCACCCACCCACTCCCACATTGACTCACTCATACACTCCCACTCAACTAGTCACTCACTCACTCACTCATAAAACTTGGCATTAACCAAATGTGCTTGAGTTCAGTCAAATGTAATGTTTAGGATTTGTCCTCACATAGATTAGATTGACTTCACTGTATAGTCATAAATAAATACCAGATTACTTTCTTCAGGATATTTCATTTATGAACTGTATTAATTACAAATACATTATTATATTTCACGATATATGTTATACTGGATTAACATGTATGATTTGTTATGTAAACTGACCACAAATCTATTCTTGAAATAATTTTTCACAAACAGTGTAGATAAAAACAAATTCAGCCTTATAGCAAGCATGCTTGTTAAACTACCCATGAAACAGGAAGAAGTGTGAAAGAATAACAACATAGTTACGTCTCTGTTAACAGGTGGTCAAGAGAAAGTTATTTATAAATGTGTTAACTGACTTACCCCTATGTGAATGTTGTTCAGGTCAACTCTGCCTATCTGGGAGGACTTGCTCATGTTTAATGAGAACTACAATTACTTCATCCAGAAGAAACCCAAAGTGATGCTGTTCTTTGAGGTGAGTGTGTACTGTAGGAGAACATGGAAGAATTACTTCAGAGCATAACATGGTAACGAAAATAATGTTTTGCAGATATCTACAATTTTAATGTAAATACATCTTCTTACTTACCAACTTATGTTTTTATGCCCTGGTGGGTGCATGTGACAGTGTTGTCTTCTGTGTGTCATGAAATGCCCCCATCATCAGCTGATGGTGAAGGTTGGTACGGGCTGTATAATGGCCACTGTGCAATGTTGTTTCAGATCCTCGACTTTGTGAGCATGCACCGGGCGAGTGAGAGGTGGAACACATCAGATGGAGGCTGGCACAGGATCGCCTGGGCCTTCCTCAAGGTCATTGTCTCTGTCAATCTCTCTCTGCCAATCTCTCCTCTCTCTCTCTCTATCTATCTCCTCTTTCTCTCTCTCTCTCTCTTCTCTCTCTCTCTCTCTCTCTCTCTCTCTCTCTCTCTCTCTCTTTCGCTCTGTGTGTCTCTTCTCTCTTTCTGCCTATCTTCTCTCTCAACATATATTCTCTCACTCACTCAATCACTCACTCACACACACACTCACTCACGCACACACTCACTATATATATCTCTCTGCCTCTCTCCTTCCCTCCACCCCCCTTGCATATTAATAGGTTTTAAATAATATATATATATATATATATATATTATTTAAAACCTATTAATAGAAGTTATGGGGTATGATCATTGGTCTGACATATTTAACTTGTTTATGTAAGAAATAAAAGTGCAGCTAGAAGAGTTTGTAAATGTCAGAGGGTTCTTGTTGCTGCAGGTGGTCAGTGAGACCGATGTACAGAACACTGGACGCAGGCTACGTCTGCAGCTGTTTGAGTCTCCTACACACTTCCACTCCCGCTCAGACACTGTCGATGTAAGTGTTTGTAGCCATGTTTGTTACATGATGATGAAATGGTGTGTTTTGTGAATGAATCATGTTTACTTATCCAGATGACATTTCTTGCACCATTTGAATGATTTTGTGTTTGATGTTTTTGTTTTACACTTAGAAGTAGATTTGTGCACCTACTTTTAAAATACCTGCACATGTATAATACAATTCACACATGTACTTGTATACAAATTCTGTTATTGTGGATCACAGAACACATGTAGTTGTGCCCTGTGTTGTGAATCACAGAACACATGTAGTTGTGCCCTGTGTTGTGGACCATAGAACACATGTAGTTGTGCCCTGTGTTGTGGATCACAGAACACATGTAGTTGTGCCCTGTGTTGTGGACCATAGAACACATGTAGTTGTGCCCTGTGTTGTGGACCATAGAACACATGTAGTTGTGCCCTGTGTTGTGGACCATAGAACACATGTAGTTGTGCCCTGTGTTGTGGACCATAGAACACATGTAGTTGTGCCCTGTGTTGTGGACCATAGAACACATGTAGTTGTGCCCTGTGTTGTGGACCATAGAACACATGTAGTTGTGCCCTGTGTTGTGGATCACAGAACACATGTAGTTGTGCCCTGTGTTGTGAATCACAGAACACATGTAATTGTGCCCTGTGTTGTGGATCACAGAACACATGTAGTTGTGCCCTGTGTTGTGGACCATAGAACACGTGTAGTTGTGCCCTGTGTTGTGGACCATAGAACACATGTAGTTGTGCCCTGTGTTGTGGATCACAGAACACATGTATTTGTGCCCTGTGTTGTGGATCACAGAACACATGTAGTTGTGCCCTGTGTTGTGGACCATAGAACACGTGTAGTTGTGCCCTGTGTTGTGGACCATAGAACACATGTAGTTGTGCCCTGTGTTGTGGACCATAGAACACATGTAGTTGTGCCCTGTGTTGTGAATCACAGAACACATGTAGTTGTGCCCTGTGTTGTGGACCATAGAACACATGTAGTTGTGCCCTGTGTTGTGGACCATAGAACACATGTAGTTGTGCCCTGTGTTGTGGACCATAGAACACATGTAGTTGTGCCCTGTGTTGTGAATCACAGAACACATGTAGTTGTGCCCTGTGTTGTGGACCATAGAACACATGTAGTTGTGCCCTGTGTTGTGAATCACAGAACACATGTAGTTGTGCCCTGTGTTGTGGACCATAGAACACATGTAGTTGTGCCCTGTGTTGTGGATCACAGAACACATGTAGTTGTGCCCTGTGTTGTGGATCACAGAACACATGTAGTTGTGCCCTGTGTTGTGGACCATAGAACACGTGTAGTTGTGCCCTGTGTTGTGGACCATAGAACACATGTAGTTGTGCCCTGTGTTGTGGATCACAGAACACATGTAGTTGTGCCCTGTGTTGTGGACCATAGAACACATGTAGTTGTGCCCTGTGTTGTGGACCATAGAACACATGTAGTTGTGCCCTGTGTTGTGGACCATAGAACACATGTAGTTGTGCCCTGTGTTGTGGATCACAGAACACATGTAGTTGTGCCCTGTGTTGTGGACCATAGAACACATGTAGTTGTGCCCTGTGTTGTGGATCACAGAACACATGTAGTTGTGCCCTGTGTTGTGGACCATAGAACACGTGTAGTTGTGCCCTGTGTTGTGGACCATAGAACACATGTAGTTGTGCCCTGTGTTGTGGATCACAGAACACATGTAGTTGTGCCCTGTGTTGTGGACCATAGAACACATGTAGTTGTGCCCTGTGTTGTGGACCATAGAACACATGTAGTTGTGCCCTGTGTTGTGGACCATAGAACACATGTAGTTGTGCCCTGTGTTGTGGATCACAGAACACATGTAGTTGTGCCCTGTGTTGTGGACCACAGAACACATGTAGTTGTGCCCTGTGTTGTGGACCACAGAACACATGTAGTTGTGCCCTGTGTTGTGGATCACAGAACACATGTAGTTGTGCCCTGTGTTGTGGACCACAGAACACATGTAGTTGTGCCCTGTGTTGTGGACCACAGAACACATGTAGTTGTGCCCTGTGTTGTGAACCATGAACACATGTAGTTGTGCCCTGTGTTGTGACCAGAACACATGTAGTTGTGCCCTGTGTTGTGGATCACAGAACACATGTAGTTGTGCCCTGTGTTGTGGACCATAGAACACATGTAGTTGTGCCCTGTGTTGTGGACCAAGAACACATGTAGTTGTGCCCTGTGTTGTGGATCACAGAACACATGTAGTTGTGCCCTGTGTTGTGGATCACAGAACACATGTAGTTGTGCCCTGTGTTGTGGACCACAGAACACATGTAGTTGTGCCCTGTGTTGTGGACCACAGAACACATGTAGTTGTGCCCTGTGTTGTGGAATAGAACACATGTAGTTGTGCCCTGTGTTGTGGATCACAGAACACATGTAGTTGTGCCCTGTGTTGTGGACCATAGAACACATGTAGTTGTGCCCTGTGTTGTGGACCATAGAACACATGTAGTTGTGCCCTGTGTTGTGGACAAGAACACATGTAGTTGTGCCCTGTGTTGTGAATCACAGAACACATGTAGTTGTGCCCTGTGTTGTGGATCATAGAACACATGTAGTTGTGCCCTGTGTTGTGGACCATAGAACACATGTAGTTGTGCCCTGTGTTGTGGATCACAGAACACATGTAGTTGTGCCCTGTGTTGTGGATCACAGAACACATGTAGTTGTGCCCTGTGTTGTGGACCATAGAACACATGTAGTTGTGCCCTGTGTTGTGGACCATAGAACACATGTAGTTGTGCCCTGTGTTGTGGATCACAGAACACATGTAGTTGTGCCCTGTGTTGTGGACCACAGAACACATGTAGTTGTGCCCTGTGTTGTGGACCACAGAACACATGTAGTTGTGCCCTGTGTTGTGGACCACAGAACACATGTAGTTGTGCCCTGTGTTGTGGATCACAGAACACATGTAGTTGTGCCCTGTGTTGTGGACCATAGAACACATGTAGTTGTGCCCTGTGTTGTGGACCACAGAACACATGTAGTTGTGCCCTGTGTTGTGGACCATAGAACACATGTAGTTGTGCCCTGTGTTGTGGACCATAGAACACATGTAGTTGTGCCCTGTGTTGTGGATCACAGAACACATGTAGTTGTGCCCTGTGTTGTGGACCATAGAACACATGTAGTTGTGCCCTGTGTTGTGGACCATGAACACATGTAGTTGTGCCCTTTTTACCAAGAACACATGTAGTTGTGCCCTGTGTTGTGGATCCAGAACACATGTAGTTGTGCCCTGTGTTGTGGATCACAGAACACATGTAGTTGTGCCCTGTGTTGTGGATACAGAACACATGTAGTTGTGCCCTGTGTTGTGGACCATAGAACACATGTAGTTGTGCCCTGGGTGGATATGAACACATGTAGTTGTGCCCTTTTTATCACAGAACACATGTAGTTGTGCCGTGTGTTGTGGATCACAGAACACATGTAGTTGTGCCGTGTGTTGTGGACCACAGAACACATGTAGTTGTGCCCTGTGTTGTGGATCACAGAACACATGTAGTTGTGCCGTGTGTTGTGGATCACAGAACACATGTAGTTGTGCCGTGTGTTGTGGATCACAGAACACATGTAGTTGTGCCCTGTGTTGTGGATCACAGAACACATGTAGTTGTGCCCTGTGTTGTGGATCACAGAACACATGTAGTTGTGCCGTGTGTTGTGGATCACAGAACACATGTAGTTGTGCCCTGTGTTGTGGATCACAGAACACATGTAGTTGTGCCCTGTGTTGTGGATCACAGAACACATGTAGTTGTGCCCTGTGTTGTGGATCACAGAACACATGTAGTTGTGCCCTGTGTTGTGGATCACAGAACACATGTAGTTGTGCCGTGTGTTGTGGACCACAGAACACATGTAGTTGTGCCGTGTGTTGTGGATCACAGAACACATGTAGTTGTGCCGTGTGTTGTGGACCACAGAACACATGTAGTTGTGCCCTGTGTTGTGGACACAGAACATTACTTTTGGCATGTAGTTGTGCCTGTGTTGTGGACCACAGAACACATGTAGTGTGTGTGTTGGGGACCAACACATGTATTTCCGTGTTGTGGACCACAGAACACATGTAGTTGTGCCCTGTGTTGTGGATCACAGAACACATGTATTGTGCCTGTGTTGTGGATCACAGAACACATGTAGTTGTGCCCTGTGTGTTGTGGATAACAGAACACATGTATTTGTGTGTGTTGTGACACAGAACACATGTAGTTGTGCCTGGTTGTGGACCACAGAACACATGTAGTTGTGCCCTGTGTTGTGGATCACAGAACACATGTAGTTGTGCCCTGTGTTGTGGATCACAGAACACATGTAGTTGTGCCCTGTGTTGTGGATCACAGAACACATGTAGTTGTGCCCTGTGTTGTGGATCACAGAACACATGTAGTTGTGCCCTGTGTTGTGGATCACAGAACACATGTAGTTGTGCCGTTGTGTTGTGGACACAGAACACATGTAGTTGTGCCCTGTGTTGTGGACACAGAACACATGTAGTTGTGCCCTGTGTTGTGGATCACAGAACACATGTAGTTGTGCCCTGTGTTGTGGATCACAGAACACATGTAGTTGTGCCCTGTGTTGTGGATCACAGAACACATGTAGTTGTGCCCTGTGTTGTGGATCACAGAACACATGTAGTTGTGCCCTGTGTTGTGGATCACAGAACACATGTAAGTTGTGCCCTGTGTTGTGGATCACAGAACACATGTAATTGTGCCGTGTGTTGCCAGGTCTATGAGTGGTGGAAGCGACTGCGACTCAACAAGTATCCCGCCACTCTCTACGTCACCATCAAAGGCATCATTCCAATAAGAGAAATACAGCCAACTATGAGGTCCATCTTTGCCACACAAGGGGTACAGTGCACTTCCATGTTACGTCTTTAATACACTTAGTTTTTATTAAATGACGGATTGGTTTTAATCATACTGTTTATAACGTAATTGCAGAGCAAGAATGACAGTTTCACAAGTCCCAGGGACTGAAAATGCAACGTTTATTCAGTCTGAGTTCATTATTATTGATCAACAATTGCGAATGCATTCTATAAAGACTACATCTAATCATGTGTTTGCCTACATTTGCAGGAGCGAGGAACTGTGGAGTTAAATGACAGACTCGAGGAGTCATTAAAACACAGGTAGATATACCTGTTATTACATCAAATGGTACAGTGGAGTTGAACCAACTAAATGAGTCATCAAGACATAAATGTAAATTTTTATTAATTTCTATAGCACCGTATTTATACAGTAATATTCTATGATGCTGCACAGTATACGAGTCAATATAAACATACAACATAATACATATATATTGATATAATATAAAATAGTGAAATAAATTACCAAATAAATATATAAATACATTGTTTAATTAATAAAAAATAAATAATAAAAATTATATTAAATAAATAATAACAATCATTTTTTTATAGTACAAACGTCCGACGTAGACTAAGTAGTTGTCTAACAATTGTAAAACTAATAAAATGTGCAACCATAAGTTAGCTACACCAAAATAGTGAGTCTAATTTACTATTAAAAAACACCAACGTCGTTGCAGCTGCGCACATATTTGGGTAGTCAGTTCCACACAGGTTGTTATACATATCAGTATATTAAGAGGTCACAACTAGCAATTGAGGTTGCCTTGTTGTTTTATACATTGATAGAGAACAAATTCTTTCAACTGGTAATTGTGAAGCTTAAATTTATGACAGATATGATAGCTATTTGACATACAGTATGGAAGCACTTTCCATGTAACACATTTAAATGTTTCCGGTAATTTTGATGAACATTATAACATTATAGAAAATCTTTGTTTAACGGTCATCACTATTACTGGTTAACGTTGAGGCAGTTGTAATCGTGTTGTTGTGCCTGTTTATCTTTTCTATATAGCTTATTTATTTAATCCTCAATATTTTGTGGTTTAACAATACTTCTGCGATTTACACTTTTCACAGGAAACTTCAGTGAATGTTCCAGCCATCATGTTAGTTTTTATAATGTTTTGTACCATAGAACATAACCTGGACTAAACTGACTAATGTAAATGTTTTATTTTTATTAAAATATTTGACTATTTTTCTAAGAATGTGTCTTGATATAGGAAAATATTTCCATGTGACACAGGTCATCATCGCTGGCCCAACTGGAGCCGTCTCAGTGGACTCGACTGCCAGGCCAACTGTGTCGAGTGCCAAACTGCCTCAGTTTGAACCTGCCAGCAGGGGGCGGTGGCTGCTTTGTCATTCGCTTCTCGCATGATGGCAAGTAAGTATCCCACAATTCCCTTGCGGAAGATGATGATATTTAACATTGATTTGATATATTTTGTTTTACCTTACCTTGGGACTGTTCTTGTAACAGGATCCTCCCAGTTCCTCAAATGTCAGATTTTAATCCTTTGTAATTCATTCGTAATTCAAGTTGTTTCGTCTGGCCATTCACCAACTCTCCCAGTCTCTGACCCTCACCTCTGTGATATTTATTTTGTTTCATTGTTTTTATAAGTAAGATTTAAATAGACCAGAATCCAAAATAACATAATTGACCATTTAGTAGAATCAAGTACTTTGGGTGGAACAGAATAAAGTCGTATTCCCACGGCACAAAAATGTGTCACATAACATAATCAGCATTGTAACAGAATCAATTAGTTTTAGCGTACTGTTATTCTGTTAAACAGGGGTCCACTTAACCAATAATAATATGTTTTGCAAAAACATTGTATTGTTTGTTGATGTATTTCAGTGCTGTAATCTGGTGACAAATTTTAAGACAACATTTTAAGCCAAACAATATTTTAAAGACAAAATAAAAAAACAATCAGTATGTTAACTTACTGTATGTTTTCTATTTCTGTCAGGACCTTGGCATGTGGTTGCCATGACAAAGATGGCTTCCCAATAACTTTGTATGAGGTAAGTAATGACCAGTAACCGCTGTAAGTGGACAGTCCTTTAAGCGTGCAGAATGTGACAGTTACTGTGGTCAGTCCTTTGAACCTAGTGGTCACTGCAGAATGTGACAGTTACTGTGGTCAGTCCTTTGAACCTAGTGGTCACTGCAGAATGTGACAGTTACTGTGGTCAGTCCTTTGAACCTAGTGGTCACTGCAGAATGTGACAGTTACTGTGGTCAGTCCTTTGAACCTAGTGGTCACTGCAGAATGTGACAGTTACTGTGGTCAGTCCTTTGAACCTAGTGGTCACTGCAGAATGTGACAGTTACTGTGGTCAGTCCTTTGAACCTAGTGGTCACTGCAGAATGTGACAGTTACTGTGGTCAGTCCTTTGAACCTAGTGGTCACTGCAGAATGTGACAGTTACTGTGGTCAGTCCTTTGAACCTAGTGGTCACTGCAGAATGTGACAGTTACTGTGGTCAGTCCTTTGAACCTAGTGGTCACTGCAGAATGTGACAGTTACTGTGGTCAGTCCTTTGAACCTAGTGGTCACTGCAGAATGTGACAGCTACTGTGGTCAGTCCTTTGAACCTAGTGGTCACTGCAGAATGTGACAGTTACTGTGGAATCCTTAAACTGTGGCCTCAAATTGTCTGTCCAGCTGTAATAAGCTCTTTCCTAAAATGCAACTGTGTGGTTTTATTTTTGAGCCACCAAGTAACTTGCTCAGTGGAGCATTATATGGAGAGAAAAATACATATCCACAAAAAGACATCTACAGTTGATTAGAAATTATTTTACATCACATATTTTATTGTAAAGTATTAAGCCATTTATATTATTACCTTGTTAATTTTCAGATTCCTTCTGGTGAGGTCAAAGGTCAGCTGCAGGGTCACTTTGGCATGACCTATGACCTGTGTTGGTCAAAGAAGGACAGGCAGCTGGTGTCAGCTTCAGCCGACGCCACTGTCAGGTACAAGTGTCAACTGTCATCCCATGTCATCACAAGTCAGCACCCGTCACATAGTTACCTCAGCTTTAAAATGGCAGCCAGAATATTTGAACCCTGATTATATTCGTAATAGGTCTGACATTGCTGCAGTAAAAAGATACAAGTAAGATCTCACACAGCATCGTACCCAGTCATTAAGACTTCTCATTTCACATTCTGGCACACCTGTTCAGTAAAATGCCATCTTGACTTTCCTGGGAAGTATTCAGCCATTCTTCATTTGATGTGAAGACTGTTCCTACACAAGTATCCACCATTGTCTAAAACCAAATATATATTCATACAGCCGGGTGAACTAGAGCAATGTAGGGTGAACAAACTTGTCCAAGGTGCAACACGGCAGCGCAGGATTTGAATCTGGGTTCTCTCTATTTGGAACCTGATGCTCCAGCCACTTTGCCACAGCACTCCACTGGGTAGTCCTTTGAACCTAGTGGTCACTGCAGAATGTGACAGTTACTGTGGTCAGTCCTTTGAACCTAGTGGTCACTGCAGAATGTGACAGTTACTGTGGTCAGTCCTTTGAACCTAGTGGTCACTGCAGAATGTGACAGTTACTGTGGTCAGTCCTTTGAACCTAGTGGTCACTGCAGAATGTGACAGTTACTGTGGTCAGTCCTTTGAACCTAGTGGTCACTGCAGAATGTGACAGTTACTGTGGTCAGTCCTTTGAACCTAGTGGTCACTGCAGAATGTGACAGTTACTGTGGTCAGTCCTTTGAACCTAGTGGTCACTGCAGAATGTGACAGTTACTGTGGTCAGTCCTTTGAACCTAGTGGTCACTGCAGAATGTGACAGTTACTGTGGTCAGTCCTTTGAACCTAGTGGTCACTGCAGAATGTGACAGTTACTGTGGTCAGTCCTTTGAACCTAGTGGTCACTGCAGAATGTGACAGTTACTGTGGTCAGTCCTTTGAACCTAGTGGTCACTGCAGAATGTGACAGCTACTGTGGTCAGTCCTTTGAACCTAGTGGTCACTGCAGAATGTGACAGCTACTGTGGTCAGTCCTTTGAACCTAGTGGTCACTGCAGAATGTGACAGCTTTCTGTGGTCAGTCCTTTGAACCTAGTGGTCACTGCAGAATGTGACAGTTACTGTGGTCAGTCCTTTGAACCTAGTGGTCACTGCAGAATGTGACAGTTACTGTGGTCAGTCCTTTGAACCTAGTGGTCACTGCAGAATGTGACAGTTACTGTGGTCAGTCCTTTGAACCTAGTGGTCACTGCAGAATGTGACAGTTACTGTGGTCAGTCCTTTGAACCTAGTGGTCACTGCAGAATGTGACAGTTACTGTGGTCAGTCCTTTGAACCTAGTGGTCACTGCAGAATGTGACAGCTACTGTGGCCAGTCCTTGAGTGAGCAATATGTCCTTCACGTGGAATGCTACAAAATGTTGGCCCATTCAAATTGTTGTCCAGCTGTAATAAGCTCTTTCCTAAAATGCAACTGTGTGGTTTTATTTTTGAGCCACCAAGTAACTTGCTCAGTGGACCATTATATGGAGAAAAAAATACATATCCACAAAAAGACATCTACAGTTGATTAGAAATTATTTTACATCACATAATTTATTGTAAAGTATTAAGCCATTTATATTCTTACCTTGTTAATTTTCAGATTCCTTCTGGTGAGGTCAAAGGTCAGCTGCAGGGTCATTTTGGCATGACCTATGACCTGTGTTGGTCAAAGAAGGACAGGCAGCTGGTGTCAGCTTCAGCCGACGCCACTGTCAGGTACAAGTGTCAACTGCTATCCCATGTCATCACAAGTCAGCACCCGTCACATAATTACCTCAGCTTTAAAATGGCAGCCAGAATATTTGAATCCTGGTTATATTCGTAATAGGTCTGACATTGCAGGAGTAAAAAGATACAAGTAAGATCTCACACAGCATCGTTCCCAGTCATTAAGACTTCTCATTTCACATTCTGGCACACCTGTTCAGTCAAACGCCATCTTGACTTTCCTGGGAAGTATTCAGCCATTCTTCATTTGATGTGAAGACTGTTCCTACACAAGTATCCACCATTGTCTAAAACCAAATATATATTCATACAGCCGGGTGAACTAGAGCAATGTAGGGTGAACAAACTTGTCCAAGGCGCAACACGGCAGCGCAGGATTTGAATCTGGATTCTCTCGATTGGGAA
Source organism: Ridgeia piscesae (assembly GCA_025642075.2). Classification (NCBI taxonomy): domain Eukaryota; kingdom Metazoa; phylum Annelida; class Polychaeta; order Sabellida; family Siboglinidae; genus Ridgeia; species Ridgeia piscesae. Next base: position 203,557 of record JAODUO010000004.1, read on the forward strand.
CCTGCTGCTCCAGTCACTTTGCCACAGCACTCCACTGGAATCAGTGGTTTATATTGTTTTCTAGCAAAATGTCTTGTGTTCTTAGTTACAAATATACGTCCTAACAAGTGACCTTGATGTTGCTAGCATAAATGGAACATTGATGATATCAAAACATAATCTGGATTTGGATGTCCTTACACTGTTTTTTATTTCCTCTACTGTGAAACATTATCTGTGTATAAATATAAAATGTACCGGTATGTTGCCCATGTTTAGGGTGTGGAATGTCGAGAAGCCCTCCACCCCCTCCATGAAGGTGTTACCCCACCCTACATATGTGTATACGGCCAAGTTCCACCCTCGCGTCACCAGGGTTGTAGTGACGGGGTGCTACGATCACATCCTACGGATCTGGAGTATCCAAGGCAGCTCTTCAAGTGGGGAGGTAAATAAAAGATAGCTATTATGTCATTGAGTCAGTCATTATGTTGGTGTCAGTATCGTACTATTGGTAACTGTGGTATCTTTGTTGTACATATTTGTGTGATATCCAAAACACTGTTGGACAAATATATGTATATGTACATGTGTGTTTGTGGAGTTATAAAAAGATATTGGAATAAATTATCAATCATTGCATTTGAAAGGTTCAGTGGTGATTTTATATTTAGTAGTGGCAAACAAGCATCTCTGTAGCTGCACGAAAATACGTAATCAACTCCCTATGACCACAAAACTATCTGAAGCTATAGTAACCTTTCAAGAAAAACTCAAGACAATTGTTTGAAATCTTTAAACCTTAATCCTTAAACCTTCTCTGCTCCCATACTCCACTGAGGACTCTCGCGTGTCCTTAATCATGGTTATGTTTAATGAGTTTTGTATGTTGTCCCTCTGAGCTAAGCTTCTGAAGAAGAAATTTTACAGTTATTATTGTATTGATGATAATTGACAAATTGTACACATATATTATTACATGCTACAGAAGTTTTACAATTCTTATAATTGTGATATGTGAACTATAGAATGTGTTGTCAGAAGATCTGCGACTAATACACGGCATCAGTGCATGGACACATTTAAATGTTGCTTTAAAACATATTACTTTTTAAACACAATTTTTTATTGAAACTAATGATGTATTATTGTTGTCACATACTATATTTGTGGTATACTAATGCATAACTATGCAGTTTGTTTATATATATATATATATATATATATATACATACAATTTATCTGTACAACATTGATACATAATGTAATTTACATCATTATCACTTTTAATTCACTTTAAGTCCCTCGAGTTCAGCTTTGTGCAACAATGCAAAACTTATACGTATGTATTTATTCATATTTTTACTTGTATTATAATTTTTATGTCAAAGTTATGTCTTTGATTTGATCAGATATTGTAAACACTTCTGAACAGACGTCTACTTTGGATTTGAGTGTATAAATAAAGTTATTTATGAAGTGATTATGTAAATATGACTGTGTTTGTTACAGTTATTACAGGAATTGGATCAACACCACAGTTTCATCAATGCCGTGTGCTTCGACAGTGACGGCAAACGACTCTTCTCAGCCGACAATGTCGGTGTCATCTACATGTGGAACGTCTACGTCACTGAACTACCCTCGAGCAAGGGTGTGTACCCTCTGTCACAGCACTCACAGTTGCGCAACTGAATTGTCAGTGGCCACGAAACGAACCCATAAATAAAATATCAGTGGAGATTCTGATTTGAGACCACTCGGAATTTGTCAGATTTGTTAATATAATTTTTGCAAAAACAACAAATAAAAGAATACAGGTGTATGATCACACACTAGGGCTAACAAACAAAATGTATTAAACAATCTAATGTAGCAAAGGTACAATGGGCCTTGTTAATGCACCATGTAGGTGTATCTTGACACTGGTGAATGAGCTTCCTTTCCGACCCATCACGTATGTGGCATTGAATCGTACTGTAGAATTGAATACGGCAGTAGCCAGCCTTGGTGTTCTATGAACTGCCATGAATTTGTAGCAGTCGTTGTGCTACAAGTTGTGTGCACAAGTTGCTCCTCTTGACACTGTGAATGAGCTTCCTTTCCGACCCATCACGTATGTGGCATTGAATCGTACTGTAGAATTGAATACGGCAGTAGCCAGCCTTGGGTGTTCTATGAAGTGCCATGAATTTGTAGCAGTCGTTGTGCTACAAGTTGTGTGCACAAGTTGCTCCTGTTGACAGGCCTACTGCGTGACTGGACACTCAACAAACAGCTGAAAGACAAGGACTTGGAGGTAGGTGAACACATTGGATGTAGCGAACACACTGGATGTACCGGTGGTAGTGAACACACTGCATAGTGAACACACTGTATGTAGTGAACACACTGTGCATAGTGAAAACACTGTGTGTAGTGAACACACTGTGCATAGTGAACACACTGTGTGTAGTGAACACACTGCATACTGAACACACTGTATGTAGTGAACACACTGTGCATAGTGAACACACTGTGTGTAGTGAACACACTGTGTGTAGTGAACACACTGTGCATAGTGAACACACTGTGTGTAGTGAACACACTGTGCATAGTGAACACACTGTGTGTAGTGAACACACTGTGCGTAGTGAACACACTGTGTGTAGTGAACACACTGTGCATAGTGAACACACTGTGTGTAGTGAACACACTGTGCATAGTGAACACACTGTGTGTAGTGAACACACTGTGTGTAGTGAACACACTATGTGTAGTGAACACACTGTGCTAGTGAACACACTGGTGTAGTGAACACACTGGATAGTGAACACACTGTGTGTAGTGAACACACTGTGCATAGTGAACACACTGTGCATAGTGAACACACTGTGTGTAGTGAACACACTGTGCATAGTGAACACACTGTGTGTAGTGAACACACTGTGCATAGTGAACACACTGTGTGTAGTGAACACACTGTGCATAGTGAACACACTGTGTGTAGTGAACACACTGTGCGTAGTGAACACACTGTGTGTAGTGAACACACTGTGTGTAGTGAACACACTGTGCATAGTGAACACACTGTGTAGTGAACACACTGTGTGTAGTGAACACACTGTGTGTAGTGAACACACTGTGAGTAGTGAACACACTGTGCATAGTGAACACACTGTGTGTAGTGAACACACTGGATGTAGTGAACACACTGGATGTACTGGGGGTAGTGAACACACTGTGCATAGTGAACACACTGTGTGTAGTGAACACACTGTGTGTAGTGAACACACTGGATGTAGTGAACACACTGTATGTACTGGGGGTAGTGAACACACTGTGTGTAGTGAACACACTGTGCATAGTGAACACACTGTGTGTAGTGAACACACTGGATGTAGTGAACACACTGGATGTACTGGGGGTAGTGAACACACTGTGCATAGTGAACACACTGTGTGTAGTGAACACACTGTGCATAGTGAACACACTGTGTAGTGAACACTCTGTGCATAGTGAACACACTGTGCATAGTGAACACACTGCATAGTGAACACACTGTGCATAGTGAACATGCTGGGCATAGTGAACACACTGTGTGTAGTGAACACACTGCATAGTGAACACACTGTGTGTAGTGAACACAATGTGTGTAGTGAACACACTGTGTTTAGTGAACACGCTGTGTGTAGTGAACTCGCTGATGTTTGTGTTATAATTTGATGTCAGTTTTACAGTGTGATGTCTGTGTTGTAATGTGATGTCAGTTTTACAGTGTGATGTCTGTGTTGTAATGTGATGTCAGTCTCAAAGTGTGATGTTTGTGTTATAATGTGATGCTAGTCTCAAAGTGTGATGTCTGTTGTAGTGTGATGTCAGTCTCACAGTGTGATGTCTGTGTTGTAATGTGATGTCAGTGTTACAGTGTGATGTTTGTGTTGTAATGTGATGTCAGTCTTACAGTGTGATGTCTGTGTTGTAATGTGATGTCAGTCTTACAGTGTGATGTCTGTGTTGTAATGTGTTGTCAGTCATACAGTGTGATGTCTGTGTTGTAATGTGTTGTCAGTCATGCAGTGTGATGTCTGTATTATAATGTGATGTCAGTCATACATTGTGATGTCGTTGTTGCAGGGTGTTGCAGTCAGTTCTCTGCAGGTTCATCCTAACAACAACAGATTGTTGGTTCATAGTCGAGACAACGTCATCCGAATGTTTGACCTTCGCATGTGCGTAACTTTGATCTCTGTAGAGCTGTTATATGATTGAGCAATGTTTACACAAACTCTTGTTGTTGTTGTTTACGTCTATTTGCCTGTTTACATTTTCTTCCCTCTCCATGCGACTTAATAAACAGGAACCACGTTGTTAAATTCACAGAAGTTATACATACACTGTTCATAAGTTAGAAATACAGACCGAATAATGGGTGATACAGACAGACCAAATGTTTAGTCCTTCACACATTACACAAACTGTAAAATGATGTGAACATATTTTGGAGTTAAAGCATTTCGTAAAAGGGTAAATCCTTGTTACGTAAACACTGCAGTTGTACTGAACATTTGGTGCCATTAGCCATTCATTCAGACACCATACTTTGTGATATGTGGGGGTAGCTGTCGATGTAACTCTCTCAGACCACGTGATGTGGGGTTGTGTGTTCCAGTGGGGGTTCGGGGATGACGATGCAGAAGTTCTTTGGTGGGCTAGACCACGTGATGTGGGGTTGTGTGTTCCAGTGGGGGTTCGGGGATGACGATGCAGAAGTTCTTTGGTGGGCTAGACCACGTGATGTGGGGTTGTGTGTTCCAGTGGGGGTTCGGGGATGACGATGCAGAAGTTCTTTGGTGGGCTGAACTTCCGAGAACTCATCCACAGTACGTTCACGCCGTGTGGCAGCTTTGTGTTCGCCGGCAGTGAGGACAGCTGTGCCTATGTGTGGAACACGGAGACAGGTCAGTCTATCCCCGATACTGGACACAAGGACGTCATTTGTACATGGAAGCAACTACTCCTTACAGTCCACCAATGTTGATCAGTTTAAAGTTGCACTCGAGAAGCATTTTTTACACATTATTTTGACATTCAACGATTATAGTTAATTAGTTAACTATTTATCCATTTATTTTAATTTATTTATTATTTTAATTAATATATTGATATTATGTTAGTACACTCTGTACTTGTGCTCATTTATATAATTGTTTTTATTAGCAGAAACGATTGCATATTTCATCAAAGTAGTATTGTATAAGCATATATTTTATATTACTTTAAATGTAATCAAAATAACCCCAGAACAATTATTTGGGCGGGGTGCTATATTATAACTATATTATTATTATTTTATGATTGAAAAGGACTGTATATTGTCGTTTATTTTTACAAGTATTTATTATTGATTTATTTAGTGTTGTGTTTGAAAAATGTTTTGTAAGACAGCAAGGCACATAATTGTTTCCTGTTTAATACATTTTATTTGTACAATTGTTGCCTGTGATGCAGTGAAATAATTAATGCTGTGTAAAGTGTTGTAAGAAGAGTTTGTAATAAGTTATTTATAAACTGGTTATAAATAAAGTAGGTGACATAGTTGTTTGTGAGCCTGAGATATGTGTGTTTCAACTAGAGTTGACACGTCTTGTTCTGTTTCAGGTGACCAGGTTGCTTCCTACAGAGAACTCGGCTACCGGTCACCCGTCTCTGACGTCCAGTTCCACCCACATGACCACATAGTAGCCTTCTGTGCATTTGGAGACAACCAGCCAGTGCTGGTGTACAAGTTTGACCATGAAGGTCAGTTGATCAGTTGACCAATCAAATAAGTAAAAAAACGTCTTCCACAATCACGTGACATCACACGCAGTGTACTGTCGCACTGTGTTTATCTAAACAGTTATGTACATTGTCACTAAAGGTTATTGTTCGGAATTTGAAAATGATGAAGATACAGCTGATTGCCCCATCTATGTGGTTCAAAATATATACATCAAAACTAAACTGTTTATTTGTTTCTATGCATTGCTGTACACAGTGTATCAGATGTGGGTCATTGTGTGTAGGTTATTGGTCAGAATTTGAAAATGATGAAGATATAGCTGATTGCCCCATCTCTGTGGTCCAAAATATGTACATCAAAACTAAACTGTTTATTTGTTTCTATGTATTGCTGTACACAGTGTATCAGATGTGGGTTTGTCTGCTGTCTCACAGTGGCCCAGAAGGACGTGGGGGCGGAAGGAGGGGACAGAGTGAGGTCACCAGAACTCAGGGCCACAGCCATCAAGTCTGACAACGAAGAGTACGTCTTTGTTACTTTAAGCGCAGGTGTCAGCTCCTAGGGTTTACTTTTTCAATTAATATTATGTGCTTATGACAAAAACAGGCAAGTTGAAGGTTTAGCACCTGCAGATTTGTGTTTAGTTACTTTATTAAGCTCGGAACAATGTTCGCAATTTGAAAGGTTCCACCTGCAACTTCTTCAAATGGTAAACAAAATATCCAGTTTCATAAAAAAAACTCATTGGCAATAATGCCGAGGCAAGCAGGGTTTATCGCAATACCCTTTTATGTTTAACTTTCCCACATACTAGACAGTACCCTTTGATGTTTAACTTTCCTACTCTTTGATGTTTAACTTTCCCACATTCTAGACAGTACTCTTTGATGTTTAACTTTCCCACATTCTAGACAGTACTCTTTGATGTTTAACTTTCCCACATTCCAGACAGTACTCTTTGATGTTTAACTTTCCCACATTCTAGACAGTACTCTTTGATGTTTAACTTTCCCACATTCTAGACAGTACTCTTTGATGTTTAACTTTCCCACATTCCAGACAGTACTCTTTGATGTTTAACTTTCCCACATTCTAGACAGTACTCTTTGATGTTTAACTTTCCCACATTCCAGACAGTACACTTTGATGTTTAACTTTCCCACATTCTAGACAGTACTCTTTGATGTTTAACTTTCCCACATTCTAGACAGTACTCTTTGATGTTTAACTTTCCCACATTCAGACAGTACTCTTTGATGTTTAACTTTCCCACATTCTAGACAGTACTCTTTGATGTTTAACTTTCCCACATTCCAGACAGTACTCTTTGATGTTTAACTTTCCCACATTCCAGACAGCACACTTCCTGTTACAAATTAGTGCTTGGCCAATTCTGGGCAGAGGAGCTGGCACCCCCTTTAATTAAGTCAAATTCTGTGTGTACCATACATTGAATGTGTGCACATTTCTGTGTAGTTCTTAGTGAAACCAGATAGTTTATGTATAATTTGTATATTGTATGGTCTAATGTGTCTTTGTGACAAAACGCGGCTGAAAGAAACATCGGCTCAAGTATTGCAACACAATGGAGTCTGGATGTCAGGTGGTTAATTGAATGATTGTATAACTCATGTAAATTTTAAAATGATAATAATTATAGTTAAACAGTAAATCAAATTAGGTGTTGCGTGTTAGTGATGCAGAGAAAAATGCTGGTAGGCTAGCAACACAGTAATTACATTGTTATTCCCCTGTAGTCTCCTGATGATATTCAATTCAATTTAATAACTTTATTCCAGACTCAACAATTCACATATAAGACCTTGTTCCAGTGTTTACGGATCCTGGAAGTGAATCTTAAGCTAGAAGTTAGACTGTCATTTAAAATATAGTTAACAACTTAAAATACTTAACTATACCCTTATACATTCACATCTCGTTTATCTGCGCACTTTGGTTCCCACTGTGTTTGGTTGGATAAAGGAAAAGTGTGGATTAGTGAGACAACTTATTATACATGGTATTCAAGATGGTTCCCTCACAAAACATGTAGATCACGAAACAGCCAGATTATTGAAGACAGGATAAATGAGTCATGAGTTTACATAGTTTTTAAGTACCTCATAAAATATTATTATTCTGTTTTAATCGAATATGCCAAACATTTGAAACATAGTTCTTCAAAGATTTGACTTGTCAGATAGGGTGTTGTTAAGTATTTTAATTTATTACGTCTCTTGTGCACTTTATTGCTCAACAGGTGTGAACTGATTTTCAGACACTGTCTTTAAGGTTCTGCTAATGTTTCTGATGTTTGTAATAATGTCTTAACTTGGAGTGACTGACTCCATCAGGTTAGACACGGCTCGGTCTCGCATCAGCACGGCTAGAGACATGTTCAAGGCAGAAGAAACAGCCAAGATGGAACGAGTCATGTCTCTCTTGCACTCAGTCAAAGTGAGTAATCACCAACTGTTGTAGTTGTTGTTGTTATTGTTGTAGTTGGGATAGCTTTGTTTCAGTCATAAGGGGTGGATGGTCACTGCATTGCACCAGTCAACATGTTGTCACAACGTTTTAATATTGTAGTAATTTTTGCCTCAGATTCGCTGCACTGTGAATAGTCATAGTAGTAGTAGTAGTAGTAGTAGTAGTAAGATATCATTTGAAAAAACTCTGATGAAAGTACAGCAGATATTGTTTAATCGTCTGTAACATTCTATAGATAAATTGTTTATGGCACCAGTGCCAAGTTCTGTATGTATTGGGTTTATGTTATTTTGTTTCTGTTGTTTGTGTGATTATGTAAGACAATGCAGACCACATAGGACAGTGTAGACCACATAAGACAGTAAAGACCACACAAGACAGTGTAGACCACACAAGACAGTAAAGACCACATAAGACAGTGTATACCACATAAGATAGTGAAGACCACATAAGACAGTGTAGACCACATAAGACAGTGAAGACCACATAAGACCTTGTAGACCACACAAGACAGTGTAGACCACATAAGACAGTGAAGACCACATAAGACCTTGTAGACCACACAAGACAGTGTAGACCACACAGGACAGTGAAGACCACACAGGACAGTGAAGACCATACAACACAATGAAGACCACACAACACAGTGAAGACCACACAAGACAGTGTAGACCACACAACACAGTGAAGACCACACAAGACAGTGCAAACCACATAAGACAGTGAAGACCACATAAGACAGTGTAGATCACATAAGACAGTGTAGACCACACAAGACAGTGAAGACCATATAAGACAGTGTAGACCACACAAGACAGTGAAGACCACACAAGACAGTGAAGACCACATAAGACAATGTAGACCACACAAGACAGTGTAGACCACACAAGACTGTGTAGACCACACAGGACAGTGAAGACCACACAACACAGTGAAGACCACACAACACAGTGAAGACCACACAAGACCACATAAGACAGTGTAGATCACACAAGACAATGAAGACCACATAAGACAGTGTAGACCACAAAAGACAGTGTAGACCACAAAAGACAGTGAAGACTACATAAGACAGTGAAGACCACATAATACAGTGTAGACCATACAAGACAGTGTAGACCACACAGGACAGCATAGACCACACAGGACAGCATAGACCACACAGGACAGCGTAGACCACACAGGACAGTGTAGACCACACAGGACAGTGTAGACCACATAGGACAGTGTAGACCACAACAGACAGTGTAGACCACATAAGACAGTGAAGACCACAAAAGACAGTGAAGACTACATAAGACAGTGAAGACCACATAATACAGTGTAGACCATACAAGACAGTGTAGACCACACAGGACAGCATAGACCACACAGGACAGCGTAGACCACACAGGACAGTGTAGACCACACAGGACAGCGTAGACCACACAGGACAGTGTAGACCACACAGGACAGCATAGACCACACAGGACAGTGTAGACCACACAGGACAGTGTAGACCACATAGGACAGTGTAGACCACATAAGACAGTGTAGACCACACAAGATAGTGTAGACCACATAGGACAGTGTATACCACACAAGACAGTGTACACCACACAGGACAGCGTAGACCACGTAGGACAGAGAAGACCACATAACACAGTGTAGATCACACAGGACTGTGTAGACCATGTAGGACAATAAGACAATACGAGACATCAAGAATGATGTGGAACTTCATGAGGACCATGTAGGACAGTGAAGACTAGGACAACGTAGAACAGTAGGACAGATAGGCCCATATACAATACCATGGCCCATGTAGGACAGTGACGACAGTAGCACAGTAAAATTCATGTAGGACATTGTTGACCATGTAGGAATATACACAGAAACATCTGCTTAGCCGTGTCACTGCATTTAGCTTTCACCTGTATGTCACACCTTGTTTGCATGGTGTATTATGATTTTGCTTATTTATAAATTGCATGCTGCCTCTTCCTTCCTTCCATCTCCGCCTGTCTCCACTGACTGCGTCCACAGCCAGACTCATCCAGCAGCACCCTACCTGCCCCCCAGCACCCTCTGGCTGTGCCCTACAGCTCCTCTGGCACCCTGCTCAGCTGGGGCTCAACGTTTGACTCAACTATGTTTACAAAGTCAGCGGCCAGGGTGAGTGACGGGGAAAGTGCTTTGTGACACTGACTTGAAACAGCAAGCATCAGAAATCAGTCACCCGTATTTATGCAAAAACTTCAACCATAATAGTCTGAAAATATGTCCGTATGTCCGTATGTCCGTATGTCCGTATGTCCGTATGTCCGTATGTCCGTATGTCCGTATGTCCGTCCGTCCGTCCGTCCGTCCGTCCGTCCGTCCGTCCGTCCGTCCGTCCGTCCGTCCGTCCGTCCGTCCGTCCGTCCGTCCGTCCGTCCGTCCGTCCGTCCGTCCGTCCGTCCGTCCGTCCGTCCGTCCGTCCGTCCGTCCGTCCGTCCGTCCGTCCGTCCGTCCGTCCGTCCGTCCCGTCCCCTCCGTCCCTCCGTCCGTCCGTCCTCCCTCCTCCCTCCTCCTCCCTCCTCCCTCCCTCCCTCCCCCCCTCCCTCCCTCCCTCCCTCCCTCCCTCCCTCCCTCCCTCCCTCCCTCCCTCCCTCCCTCCCTCCCTCCCTCCTCCCCTCCCTCCTCTCCCTCCCTCCTCCTCCTCCCCTCTCCCTCCTCTCTCTCCTCCCTCTCCCCTCTCTCTCTCCCCCTCTCTCTGTCCCCTCTCTCTCCCCCTCTCTCTCCTCTCTCTCTCTTCCCCTCTCTCTCTCTCCTCTCTCTGCCTCTCTCTCTCCCCCCTCTCTCTCTCCATCTCTCTCTCTCTTTCTCTCTCTCTGTCTCTCTCTTCTCTCTCTCTCTCTGTCTCTTTTCCTCTCTGTCTCTCTCCTTCTCTCCCTCTCTCCCTCTCTCCCTCTCTGCCTCACTCCCTCTCTCCCTCTCTCCCTGTCTCTTTGTCTCTCTCTGTCTGTCTGTATCTCTCATATGAAAATTGCTACTGCTATGGTGACACAAGACCATCAATTATTAACTCAGGCCACCATCTTAAAGAAACTATTGGTTCTGCAGACTGATACAATGTCTTCTTACATTACAGCAGTTTAACATATGGCCCACTAACTTATGTCTAGCACAACCAATTGTATATATTTAGTGGTTCTGCAGTCCACCAAGTTCTAGTTCTTGGCCAGAGTATGCCTGACATTTACAAGTTACACCAATACACCTTATCATTATTCCACTTTAAATTTAACTACACGGACATTCATATTTTTTAATATAATATTTTTGATTGCAGTGTTATGTATAGATAATTAGTTTTCTTATAACACTAGAAGAATATATTGTGTAAGTTAATGTTTGTGTTTCATACAATGAAAATCAGTAATGTAAAACATCAAATTTATGATATATCAGACACAGAACATCACACATATATTAACAATGCCTCCATGTAAAGATAATAACACCAATATGTAATTAAAGATTATAGGATGAGTGATGATATGTACATGTTTATGTGTTCTCTGACTGCCCTCTGTGTTGACCTTGACCTGCCGTGTGTAGATGCTCGACCCGAGCGCCCTGTCCCCCCACAGTGTCAACGACACACGCAGTCTCATGATGCAGCAACAACAGCAGATGGCAGCACAGGCACAGTTCATCGAGTACAACCAGGCCGGAGACAGGCCGGGCTTCCTGCCAGGTACGTCACGTTGTCGCGCTTACATTTTCCCGGGCGTTATAAACTATGGGGGTGACATTTCTGCTGCGCATCCGCAATAAATTTAAAATCATTAATGTGCAGCAAAACATTTATGGTATAAAGCACCACGAACTCCTGCGTTAGCCCAGGTTTGGGAAGTTGGAGGAAACTAACTAAAGACCTGTAAATACCTTGGTTAACTCACCTGTGGGGACTATTGTAAAGAGTTGCGTAAAATTTCGTTCAATATGTTAAAATATTATGTTTGTTTAAATTACTGTCATTATTAATGCGCATCACAATCAGGTGATTTGCCCTTGCTATCAAAACACACCTCAAAACTTGTTTGCCTCGGGTTAGTTTGCGACAAATAACTTTGCTGAAAGGTTATATATATGTCTTAATGAACAGCCAGTGGTATTTATACAATAAATGATTTGCGTTTCACTGCATGTTGAATGATGATTTTACATTTATCGCACATACACAGAAACGTCACCTGGATAGTTTATAATGCCCAGAAAAATGTAAGCACGACAATGTCTCTGGTAGCTTCCTGCCAAGTATGTCACATGTCAAGTAGTTTGCCACTTGATGTGACATCTCAGATATATTCCTACCTGGTAGGTGACAAGACTCTAAACTAGTATGTGACCTCAGGTAAATTTCTACCCAGTATATGACATCTCAGGTAGCTTTCTACATAGTATGTGACATATCAAGTAGCTTCATACCTGGTCCGTGACATGTTACTGTAGTGACGACTGTCAGCGTGTGAACAAAATCACACCGAGATGGCAGTAGATATATTTTATATATTCCCAGCTCATGGTGTACATGTATCATTTGTAGTGTGTCTAAATGCATCTTGATGAATTAAGTTGAGTTGGTGATTGATTGAGCAGTTTGGCCAGGAGTCAAAAGTGGTTTGAATAGTTCTATGCATTGTCATATAGAAACTTACCTTTATGTTTTATATTCTGACTAAAATGATTACTGTTGAGCTGTTGGTTGGTTGCAGTTGGCCGCCAGGGAATGTATCACTCCGGTGGCACACCACAGATGGCTCTGGCCGCCGTAAGTAACACACACCACAGTGACACTGACCACAGATGGTGACACTGATCTCAGGTAGTGAGACTGACCACAGGTAGTGACACTGATCTCAGGTAGTGACACTGACCACAGGTAGTGACACTGATCTCATGTAGTGACACTGACCACAGGTAGTGAAACTGATCTCAGGTAGTGACACTGACCACAGGTAGTGACACTGATCTCAGGTAGTGACACTGACCACAAGTAGTGACACTGATCTCAGGTAGTGACACAGACCACAGGTAGTGACACTGATCTCAGGTAGTGACACTGACCACAGGTAGTGACACTGACCTCAGGTAGTTACACTGACTTCGAATAGTGACACTGACCATAGGTAGTGACACTGACCTCAGGTAGTGACACAGACCACAGGTAGTGACACTGACCACAGGTAGTGTCACTGACCACAGATGGTGACAGTGACCATTTTGTTTCACTGCCCACAGCATTGATCACATATAGTGTCACTTAGACTTTACTCTTGAAGATACCATATGTTTCATCACAGCCATAATATCACCAATGTGTCAAATTTTCTATTAATTCTTAACATTTTGTCTGTTAGACAGATGACATACACCCTCGATGCTGTCTTTACTGCAGGAATTTGTAATATTTATTGGTATTGTACTGTGTACAAGATTTTCTAAAAAAGACTAATTGTATATCGCATGGATGTAGATGTTTGTGTACTCAGACCTCAACCTGCGTGTGTTTTAGACTCCAGGGAGGCCTCAGTTCTCCTTCCAAAGTCTCGCATCAGCAAAGGAGGAGGAGATGGAGAAGGTGAGTCTCTGTCTAAAACAACATAAGGTGCAGCAGTGGTACACTACCCTGTCTACCTCACACCTGCTACCCTGGGGGTGTTGTAGTGGTAACCCTCCCTGCTACTTACAAGGTAATATTCACCTTGTTAAATCTCAATAATAATTGCAAGATAAGTATGAGCAGTACATCCCCATCTCTACATTAATACGCTAACCTAAAGGGAGTGTAGATGTATTGTCTCCCATCGCCAAAGTCTACTAACATATTTCTGTGTTCATTCGCATCTTTAGACTATTGACCTCAGATATGCCAGTTAGTGATCTATTAAAAAACACAAAGGTGGTAAATTTTAGTTAATTCCTTTCTTTAATGGTTGACTTGAATGTTCAGCTGATGGAGTTATATTCAATTTATTCAGAAGTTATCTGCTGCTCATAAAATGCCATAAATGATAATAGCAGAAAGTAAGTCTGTGAAACCTGGGGAACATTTCACTAAGGCTGGGCTCTTAAATAGAATTGTGCACATTAAAATCAATTTTGATCCTTAACGATGACCTTGAATACTTGAAAACTGTGTGTGTCATGGAAATAGTGTCCTCAGTAATACAGCAATGGATGTTTGCGTTTTTGAAAAAATAATTTAATGTAACAACGGATTTTATTTATTTAAAGAAGAATTTTCCTTAAGACCTCTTTAGCTTAGTGAAAAGGTCCCCCGGTACCTTGGTTTGTTGCTTTTTTGGCAGGTGTAACCAGTACTCTAGAAATAACGCTGTGTTACTGGCAGATATAAATAATAACTTTGTGTAACAACAAAGGTGGTAGATTGTAACTGGAAAGTGAAATCCAGACATTGTGGTAAATGTAGTGTGGCTTGTTGCCTGCAGGTGGTAGCACTGTATGACTACAAGGCACAGCGGTCAGACGAGCTGTCGCTGCGGAGTGGGGACTCCGTGCTGGTGCTCTACAAGGACAGTGCCAACTGGTGGATGGGTCAGCTCCCCGGTGGACAGCAAGGCTTCTTCCCCTCCAACTACGTCACTGAGGGTAAGTGTATAGCTGCGAGAACAGAAGTGGTCGCTGCACAGGATGTGAGCTACAGTCAGTCCGTGTCATTTTGTGGAACTAGTAGACTGCCAAGATATTTACGTTATAGATACCATTTGTTTTATCACAATGTTGTCACTTTTTATAGTGTGACTATGTTTTTTACATGAACTGGTGGTAAGATGCGTTAACGAAAATGAAAGTCAGAAACAACTATGGGAATAATTGTTATACCGAATAAACTACATAGTCATTCCTTTACTGGTATTACATACTCAGGGTGAGAAACAGAGTGTGATCAGAATTGTGTGTTTGCTGTGTGTGAGAGATTATGGAGTGTGTGTGAGTTTGTGTGTATGTGATGTGTGTGTGTGTGTGTGTGTGTGTGTGTGTGTGTGTGTGTGTGTGTGTGTGTGTGTGTGGGTGTGCACAGGTGTGTGTGTGTGTGTGTGTGTGTGTAGAAATAAGACTGTTGTTTGTATACAGTTACCATGTCATGTTTGTCTCGCAGGTGACAAAGACGTCGTCAAATCAAGTGACAACTTAGAGCACATTGTTGACATACACGTGTCAGATGATGACGATGACAAACCATCTCGCCACGTAAGCACAATACATCTCATCAGACAACATTTCTTATTGGCCCTGTCTTTTGTTCTGGGGCTTCAGTCACTACAGGGCATTTAATGCTATTCGGAGAGAAGAAAAAATAATGACATACTTTACCATACACAATAAATCCCAGAATTTCTTAAATAACCAATTGCTGCTACTTAGGAAGGGTAGGAGAGAATATACATCTCTTCCCTCTTTGATTCTTGTGGAGTGGGGGATACATTACTTAATTTATTCACCCCTTTGTGTGGGTTCGGATCTCTGTAGTTCCCTTCTGAGGTCTCTCGCAACTGTCCAATTCATGTTTCCATACTAATGTTCATTTGGTGACTGTTGTGTGATGTGTCTGTCCCAGGCTGCTGTGGTAACCAAGAGTGGGGAGCTCAGGATCTTATCTGACCATGAGGACAGTGACCCAGAGACTCCACTCAGGAGGTAGGCATTGTTCATATGTATTTGAAGCTTTCATTCACAAAACACATCCATTGAACTGGGTTAAGGCAAACTTTGTGTTGTTATCTCCCTAAGTAGTTGACATAGGCGACAATTTGTGTTATATATCTTAAGGATTGGTTATTTAACAGTTTACCTGTCTTCCACTTAAGTATATGCAGCGGAAAACTGTTACGGGGGACAAAGTAGAGATTAAACACTTAATTTATTCATGATTGATGATCTACCATTTGAAAAAACTAAGACATGTCAAAATTACCAAGTTTGAGTAAATTTTTTTAATGGTTTCTGCCAGTTTAATTTAATCAGTATTGATGTCCATTGCTAATTGAACATTATATTTTAATAATCAATGCTACTTGTGTCTCTTAATGCTGTGTTTCACATGTGTGTGTCCTGTAGTAATGCTGGCTATCACGAGAGACAATAAGTGACGTTATCAACTGTTGTAGTCATCCAAAAAAGAAGAAAGGGAAGCGGAGAGAGCCGACAGTGATGATGATGATGGACGAGGTTCTTCCCTCGCCCATCATACGGGGCAAGACAAGGAAGAGACGCCCCCAGGAGACAGAGGACTCTGAGTTGTGAGGAGGCATTCCTCCTTCCTCCAAGGTGTGAGGAGGTGCTCCTCCGAGGTGTGAGGAAGCGTTCCTCCTTCCTCCGAGGTGTGAGGAGGCATTCCTCCTTCCTTCGAGGTGTGAGGAGGAATTCCTCCTTCCTCCAAGGTGTGAGGAGGCGTTCCTCTCCCTCAATCATTATCCGTCCAACAGAACCTTGCTGTAGCATATCTACGTTTGAAATTAATTACAGCCCAGTGTCCAGTTGTCTGGTATTGTTTATTACCAGATGTGACACGTTATCTCTCATATCATACAGAATGTTGAAGACTTACATATATTTGTGTTTACATTTGTTGTTGTGCATGTGTTGTTTTTACTTGTATCAGCCACAGCATGTCGTTTGTATCAGGGACCGAATATTGCAATTGTAGCTTTCTGCAATATACCTACACCAGTGTTAGCAGGTGACAGTGAATAAAGTGAGAAGAAACAATTTAATAAAATAATATGCGCATATAACCAAAATACCATAGGTGTTTTTTCAGTCGAGACTGCAATAAAGTCACTCAAGGAAATAACATTTTACTTTGTAAAATTTGAATAAATTGTTTTGTCTAGGAAGTGCATGTATATGTATGTGTTTGTGTAATGAAGTAGCACTAAGTGGTTACTAAAGTAGCACTAAGTGGTTACTAAAGTAGCACTAAGTGGTTATTAAAGTAGCACTAAGTGGTTACTAAAGTAGCAATAAGTGGTTACTATTCTGTGTTGGAAATATTGGAATAGATACTGTATATATTTTCTACTGTTTTCGTATACATCTCAGCATTCCTCTGTGGAGACAAGGTCCGTGAAAGGTGTGTGTGGCCAATGCTTCCAGAACACAGAAAGAAGTCCTAACTATGTGACAGACTGGTGCTCCGACAGTGCTTACAAATATGTTAATAATTTCAATGTATCTGAGTTTTTAACAACTGGTTGCCACTATTGGTATGAGCAGTTTGCAGTTTTTTATCGACTATTGTTATGTCATTATCATTAAATGCTAACCAGATATCACTGGAAATGAACTGCTGTATTCATGCACTTGGAGGTGGCCATGAATGCAGCAACTATAGATGAACTTCAATTCATTACCTTTGAATTCTTACCTGCATTGACATGTATTTATGCATAATTACTATTTTGTTAATTTATTGTATCATACTATTGGCGACTGTTGAATATCAATTCATAGTGCAAACAAAATTAGTATTATTTACATGCTTATGTTGTTTTTGTAGTTATAATTGTTTTAATATATTGACTTTATGCAAGTGTGTTTTATTTAAAATGCATGGAAACATGTTGCACGCCAAATGATGGTCACTTCGTTTGCTTGTGTCACACAGATGTAATTGCCAGTACCAGTGGGGTTGAAGCCCTATATCTTGTGTCTGTTGTTATCAGATGTAGAGCTTGCTCGAACTGTTAGGCATGTCAGTGCTTTTAACAGTTATATACTCTTAGAAAGACGAACTGCAGAGACTAAGGAACACTGTAAAGTGCCAAAGAGTAGTAGTTCTGCCAGCAGGACCAGTATGAGCTGATCAACAGTGTCTCAGAGGAGAATTTCGTATCACCTCCAACTTTATACAACAGAATTATGATCACTGATTCAACCTATTTTCACGTATGAAACAATAACATTATTGTGATATGTTAATCATTTGGTAAACAATAGCATAATATGGTTATTCAGATATTTGTGAATCTACCATATTTTGACTCTTACATAAAATAATTCTATCATTACATAAGTGGACTCACTTTGGTCTACTATGAATTGTTTCATGAATTATATTTGCAAATAAACGTTTCAAATGTTCATTGTGTGTCACTTTTACATTTTCTGCAAATAATGTGTATAACTCTTTAAATAAGGGTACAAGTATCAACCAATAAGGCTCGCATATAAAACGGAGTTGTTTTCTGACCACAATATAACACGATCAATATGAAATAAATTATAAAACATGCTACAGATGACCACTTTGCAATATCATCTGGTGTAAACACTAAATCCTGATAGTCGGTCTTGACAAAGGCAACATTCTGGTGGCTAAAACTTCAACTTTATATAAAGAAACTTAGCCCAACATAAATTACAACTACCGGATAATTTGATCACATCACATTTTAAATAAATATTTCATCGATAAATTGTCATCAATTCTTTGTATAAATACAAATACAATAAATACAAATACAAAAGTTTTACTTATTAAAGTGAGTAGTTAGTTAATCCACTGTTAACAGTGATTAGAAATTAGCAATCTGTTCTATGAAAATAGTGATCAGAACTTGATAGTTTGTTTACCACCAGATAATTTGACAGTTATCCACAGACAGCAGTGATTAGAACTTGACAATTATTCAGTGACAGTCATGAGTAGAACTTGACAGTAGTAGCCACTGACAACAGTGACTGGAACTTGACAATTTTCCACTGACAACAGTGACTGGAACTTGACAGTTATCCACTGACAACAGTGACTGGAACTTGACAGTTATCCACTGACAACAGTGACTGGAACTTGACAGTTATCAACAGACAGCAGTAACTAGAATGTGAGTTATTCGGTGATTAGAATTTGACAATTATCCACTGACAGCAGTGACTAGAACGTGACAGTTATTCAGTGACTAGACCTTGAAACGTTTCCACTGACAGCAGTGATTAAAAGGTGACAGTTATTCAGTGGCTAGACCTTGAAACGTTTCCCCTGACAGCAGTGACTAGAACTTAACAGTTATACAGTTAGTCCTCCGCCGAGGTGACAGACTCCTGCAGCTCCTTCAGGTACTGCTCCTTGAGAGCACGGAGGTAGCTGCGTAGACTCTCCTCATCCAGCCTAGAGTTGAGGGCCGTCTGAAGGAGCCGCTTCGACAGTCTGAAGTCTGCACGCTCCTTCACAGCTGCTGCACTCAGGGGGGCCTTGGTCTGAGCAGGAACAGTGGCATACATGATTATTACACCACAACCCCAGGTGTAAAGTAGGTATTTAGTGTTATCTGTCTAGGAGATAATAACAACTTTATTGTCCATCCATGGAATGGATGTACACTTTGCACTTAGGAGGGTGCATAAAAACATATTTGAATCACATAGTAATGTATGTGCACAATCAAATAAAGTATGTAAATATGTAGGTGGCAGCTGTTAGTAGTATGTGTAACAGAATTCTACACGGCAATTGCAGCAGCAACAACAATTTATTAATGATCAAATATTGGAATAAATATGCTAAAACAATATGACAGTATTATAACATAAATATGATAAAACAACACGGCAATTAATGTTACATAAATATATATGTATATGTGGCAGCTGTAGGGACTGTGACAAGTCGGTCAACGATTGATTTTTCTGAGACTGGTTCATGCACTTGATGGAGGATGGAATGAATGATTTAAGGGCATACTGGGCTCTTAAAGTTGGCATGCTGTACCCCCTTCCAGAGGGGAGAAGGTCGTACTGGTTGTATAAGAAGTGGGAGGGGTCAGATAAGATTTTCTTTGCCATTTGTCATGTTCTTGACTTATATAATTGGTTCAGACTGGTATTGGGTGTATAACATCCAGTGATCTTGCAAGAAATGGTGCATATCAAGTTTAATTTATCTCTGTTTTTGACTGAGAGGTTTTCCCACCAGCAAATAAGACCGAAAGTCTAAATAAAAATACATTGTACTATAATGTTGGCAGAAGCAGCAAAATTATTTTTGTGAAATGTTGTGATTAAAATTTTTGGAGATGAACTAATGACTTGTTCAACTAGTCATAATTACTGAAGAAATGGCTGTCTGTTCGAATGTCAAATGTGTGTTCTAAATCACCTCTCGCTGGGCAGAGATCTGTTCAGCCAAACATCTTGCATCTTGGAGCACTTCTGCAGGCAGAGTTGACATCTCAGCAAGCTGCAGGCCTATAGACAGGGTGTCACAGAGATCTCTCAGTAACCAAACAGTATGAAGTATGGATGAACCTGACAGCAATACATCTATAATGGAAACATTCTGAAAGTTCTTACAGCACAGACTATCCATTATATATGTTACAATATTCTGATGGTGTTTATTGGTTCTGCTGTGAAAAAAATCTTTGTGTAACAACAAGCATACAGACATATATATTATATATTATATATATATATATATATATGCTGAAAATTAATCTACA
The DNA here is from genome assembly GCA_025642075.2 of Ridgeia piscesae. Lineage (NCBI taxonomy): Eukaryota > Metazoa > Annelida > Polychaeta > Sabellida > Siboglinidae > Ridgeia > Ridgeia piscesae. Next base: position 224,281 of record JAODUO010000004.1, read on the forward strand.
AAACACAAGCTCCTTCTGTGGCAAACATGAAACTGCTATGTTCAGTGAGTAATGTGGCACTAACAGGAAAACAACAGAAGGTGCAAGTTTGCAAAAATAACTGGATAAGAAGAATCATGGGAGTGAAGAGAGTGGATAACTACGGTTAAGAGAAGACTAAATTGAGAGGGATGTTGGACTGAGGGAAACTTTTAAGAAGAAACTGGTAATGAGTATGTTGAACTGGGTTGTCATGGGGAAAGAACGTGAGATGAAAAACTGGCAGAGATAAGATGCCCAGAAAGTGGAAGGAAAATGGAGGTGAGGAAGACCGAGAATGCGATGGAAGGACTGCGTTATGAGAGATCTGGAAAGAGTGGGAGGAGAATGGAGAACAACAAAACACAGAAGTAGTTGGAGACTGTTGATAGAGACTGCAGTGAGAGATAAGTGAGGAGAGTCAAAGAAAAAGATGATGGTAACCATGGGCAACCTCACCCCATGATAGGGGTACCATGAGGAGGGTGAGCAAGAGCATACCGTAGTGCTTCTGCCTGGTCTTGCCCTTGGACAACACGTGTGTGTAGGTGACCTTGCTGCACTGACCATGCTCACCAAACACCTCCTGCACATCAAAGTGGTAGCTACAACACAGGTACAGATGACATGAGTAGACTGCAGAGCTTTACACTTGACTCCCTCTTTATCAACAATATTTTATACAGATAATAGATGCACAATATATAATATATATATATATATATATATATATATATATATATATATATATATATATATATAATATTATATAATTTGTATATATCAATACTGTTAGGCACTTAATAATTACAAATTGTAGTTAAAATTGAATGATAAATTATTGTCAAAATAAAAAAAATATATATAAACATTCTAAATATAAGCCTATATATGAAATAGTAAAATAAAATAAGATATTCGTTACATTATTTATTATTCCTCAGTGTGCTAAAAATAAAAGTATATGATTAAACAAAAATATACCATAGCTAAAATGTCATAACAAAATTATTATTTTAAAATGCTAATAATAATAATTGCATAATAAATACTTAGCAAATGCTCTTGTATATTCTGTCATATCATCAAGTTGAAAGTTTGCCAACAAATCATATCGTTATATGACAGTTGGTAATCTATGACATACACAACGTTTGAATATACTTGTTTCACTTACTTTTCAACATTAGGATACAGTGACTCGAGATTTGTCAGCTGCATGAAATGTGTAGCAAAGAAGACATAGGCCTGCAACAGAATTAATTTGTAAGATATTGTCACATCAGCAGTGTTCTGTGTGACATCACTTGTGATGACAGGAAATATCTCTCAGTTATATCTCAGATCTTGTAAAAGATTAATAATAATTATCATAAAAGTACAACTTCTATATAGCATCTTTATCCCTGTGAATCCGAACTCAGAGGCAAAATTGTGAATTAGGAAAGCAAATGTCATCTTTGGAACATGGTTCTGTGCATGATTTCAAAAATATAATCCTTGTTTTTTACCAAAAAAAGGCTATTGCTTCAGATGGTTTTATAGTGATAGTTTCCATTATTCAGTTGAGATAGTGGGGCAAAGGTTTAACAACATGTGGACAGGCATGATTCATACTCTGTTATGGTAGTTTTACATAACAAGATCCTTGGGTGGGGGCCACTATTCACAAGGAACAGAGTATGTGGTGGTTGGCCTCTAACCTTTGTTGCATGTAAACAAAAACATTAGCTGGCTTTTATAATAATGCATGTACAGCAACTGTATATGATATGATTTTTGATTACCTTGAGGTGATCTGGCAATAACATTCGCCCTTTTACACACTTTATAACTGTTGTCCAGTGTTTACATTGTTGCACCAAACAAGCTGTGACCACATACAGGCAAACAGTTAACTTACTTTCTAGAATGATACATAAATGGAATTATTTTAAGCATGTAAATCATATGTACTGGCAGTCAATTGCTTGCCCAGTTACACTGCCACTGTCTGGTGGTGCAACTGTTTGACCACACACCTTGAGATTGAGAAGATATTCACAGATGGCGTGACAGATTCCTACTCCTTCGTCTGCACTTGTACCTGCAGATATCATAGAAAGTGCATCAATCAAGTGAATACCGCCACTCTCAGTCTACATGGCTGTCTCTGCCAATTCAACTATCTCCAGTCAAGATTCCCAGATCAAAGGAATATAACCCGGTCTGATTTTAATTATACAGCTATGCATAAAATGTGAAAACCAAATAACGACACTCTCAAAACATTTAATTTTATGTCATGCTGTTGTTGAATTTAAATCATTATCATACAACATGTACAATGCCAAGATTACCTCTCCCAAGTTCATCAATGATAATGAGTGACGAGGCAGTAGCGTTCTGCACAATGTAGTTAGTCTCTCGCATCTAGAAAGAACAGAACTATGTTATCAAATATATAATATAAATTATAAATGAGGTATCCACTATGAGGTATCCACTATATGTTATATATCCATCAATATATAGAGGTTGGTTTTAAGGAACATTCTGTTCTTTGTGATGAGATACTGATACTGTACTCTTATAAATACAATAAATTATGTTGTATATTGGCATACAACTTTTAGTGAAGATTAACACAATGCCGGTTAACTATGGGGCTATGCTGATCATATTGATATGCAGAAGCGACAATAAGCCATTGGTGCACAGACAGATGTCTACTAATAATAGAAAGAATAACACTGAAAACAGACAAAGTGAAACACAGACATCGCTAAGACTAAAGTGGAACTTCACTGAGTACGCCAGCAAACACACAAACCTCCATGACAAATGTGGAGGCATTGGTTTCAATGTCATCATCACTGCCGATGCGAGAGAAGATCTGATCAGTGAGTCTGAAGGAAGCATACTCGGCAGGCACGTAGGAGCCTATCTGGGCCATGATTTGTAGCAGGGCTATCTGGCGCAGGTAGGTCGACTTACCACTCTGTAACAGGTAGACTTACCACTCTGTAATAGGTTAAATTACCATACATGCATGCAAGCATGTATGCTTGCATGCAGACATACATATATACATATGGACGGATGGACGGACAAAGATAGACAGAGAGACAGACACACATTACATACACAGTAGCATACAGACACAAGTACACATATTACATGCATGCACGCACGCATGTACGCTTGCCCACACGCATGTACGTTCACCCACATGCATGCACACACACACACACGCACGCACGCACGCACGCACGCACGCACGCACGCACCCACGCACGCACACACGCACGCACACAGAGAAACCTTTATGAGTTGATCACTTTGCTTCATGTAACCAGGCAATTTCTGGTACTTCTGTGGTGTGTGTAGTGTGGTGTGTGTGTGGGTGTGGTGTGTGTGTGTGGTGTGTGGTGTGTGTGTGTGTGGTGTGTGGTGTGTGTGGTGTGGTGTGTGTTGGTGTGTGTGTGTGGTGTGTGTGTGTGTGTGGTGTGTGTGTGTGGTGTGTATGGCATGTGTGTGTGTGTGTGTGTGTGGTGTGTGTATGTGAGTGTGTGTGTGGTGTGTTGTGTGTATAGTGTGTGTGGTGTGTGGTGTGTATGTGTGGTGTGTGTATGTGTGGTGTGTATGTGTGTGTGTGGTGTGTGTGTGTATGTGAAGTGTGTGTGTGATGTGTGGTGTGTGTGTGATGTGGTGTGGTGTGTGTGTGTGTGGTGGTGTGGTGGTGTGGTGTGTGTGGTGTGTGTGTGTGTGTGTGTGTGTGTGTGTGTGTGTGTGTGTGTGTGTGTGTGTGTGGTGTGTGTGTGTGTGTGTTGTGTGTGTGTGTGTGTGAATTAGTAACAGGAATATATCTCACTATAAATCTTCATTGTGGTTTGTGATTCTTTTTCTAATAGAGTTATAATGCAAATTACATATATCCACTCTATGCATGTCTAGTAGAGACGTATGTGTAGAATTAGTATCCTAGAAGAGGCTAAAGTTTATTTGCTCGACATGGTTACTGTATGTGTAATAACTGTTATATTTACTTACCATATTTGGACCTGTGATCACTACAAAGTTGCTTTCCTCCGATGCATACTGCAGTAAGAGAAATTGCTGTTATAGGAAAGAAAGTGCTGTAAATGTGATATTTTTATTATCCTGCACACAAATATATGTCAATACTATAGTAACTAAACCATATGATAATATGAAATTGTGTAGAAATATGTCAAACATTTAGATATACAATATATGAAACACATAAAATAAAAATCTTGTTATCTGCTTGGTGCATTTTATTCCAATTCTTGTGGTCTTCAATCAACTTCAATCATAACAAAAATTACCTAATCAGTGTTATCACTGGCTAATTTCATTACTAGTATTTCATTATTGTATATTGATCCTTAAGTAGTTATTTATTACAGTAAATTAAATTAGGTGACTAAAATTGCACAAGTTTTGTGTGGCAGTCAAATAATTGAAGTACCACCCTGTACGATTAGGCTACTTCGTCATGCCATAGGTGTTGTCAGGGTACATTTACCACATTATTTGGTGTGATGGCATCGACCGTGATCTTTTCTAGTATAGGATGTCTGCCTTGTTTGATGGCAATCGTGTCGGTGAATTCAGGCCGCACTGGAACAACACATTATACAATGTGCAGGGTTATTTTAAAGTATATTGGATTAAAATAGTATCTACAGAAAAGTATACCTAAGTGGTCACCAAAAGAACGAATGAGAATTGTGCATGTCCTCTAAACTAAGGTTGTCATCTCTGCTGCCAACCATCAGTGCTTATTCCTGGAACTGCTGCTAAAACACATAAGGGAGACAACCACACAAAATATACTAGTCTGTCATGCTTAATTTTCATAAAACTTTGGAGAAACATTTGCGAGATAGATCCATACTGTAACTCCTACCAATTATTTATTCCATATCTGACTTCATTCAAACAAATTGTTAAATAAGCTATTTTTAGTGAACTAGTAACTTGCTTGGAAGTCTTTGCTCAATACAGTAAATCATAAACACACAGCACCTCTACCTATTGGTGTGGTTATGTTTTTTTGGGGATGATCAATGGTTGGGAGAATATGAATTACCACTAAATTCCAGCTGCACGTGTATTGTTGAGAAAACATGCGTATATTGGAGGATTTTAGAACATGAAATGCTAAGTGGTTTCATTGTGGTGGTATGCCTCCAGCTACACAAATATTTGTTATCATAAATTCTTTTCCATCTTGGAAGTTATCATACTGGTGTAAATGATATATCCAGGTTACTGGCAAACAGCATCAGAATTCCAGTCATGTATATTGCACAGTGCACACTATGGTCATGCACATTGCCTGTCAGTCATGTGTATTGCTCTTCACAGTCATGTGTATTCACTGTATTGCCTGTCAGTCACATGTACTGCCTGCTACAGTCATATTTCAGCCAACTGCCAATTCTAAGCTCCATTTGCTTGTAGATCATTCTTAGCAATGCCTCTAATTAGTTCATGCAACACATAGTAAATGTGTCATGCCATATTTGTTAGAGATGTAGTATGTAAGGATCATGTGACTGTGACACTGACCGTAGCGGAAGAGTGTGACCGGACACTGACCGTAGTGGAAGAGTGTGACCGTGACACTGACCGTAGTGGAAGAGTGTGACCATGACACTGACCGTAGTGGAAGAGTGTGACCATGACACTGACTGTAGTGGAAGAGTGTGACCATGACACTGACCGTAGTGGAAGAGTATGACCGTGACACTGACCGTAGTGGAAGAGTGTGACCGTGACACTGACCGTAGTGGAAGAGTGTGACCATGACACTGACCGTAGTGGAAGAGTGTGACCATGACACTGACCGTAGTGGAAGAGTGTGACCATGACACTGACCGTAGTGGAAGAGTGTGACCGGACACTGACCGTAGTGGAAGAGTATGACCGTGACACTGACCGTAATGGAAGAGTGTGACCATGACACTGACCGTAGTGGAAGAGTGTGACCATGACACTGACCGTAGTGGAAGAGTATGACCGTGACACTGACCGTAATGGAAGAGTGTGACCATGACACTGACCGTAGTGGAAGAGTGTGACCATGACACTGACCGTAGTGGAAGAGTATGACCGTGACACTGACTGTAGTGGAAGAGTGTGACCGTGACACTGACCGTAGTGGAAGAGTGTGACCGTGACCCAGACCGTAGTGGAAGAGTGTGACCGTGACACTGACCGTAGTGGAAGAGTGTGACCATGACACTGACCGTAGTGGAAGAGTGTGACCGTGACACTGACCGTAGTGGAAGAGTATGACCGTGACACTGACCGTAGTGGAAGAGTGTGACCATGACACTGACCGTAGTGGAAGAGTGTGACCGTGACACTGACTGTAGTGGAAGAGTGTGTCCGTGACACTGATCATAGTGGAAGAGTATGACCATGACACTGACCGTAGTGGAAGAGTGTGACCGTGACACTGACCGTAGTGGAAGAGTGTGACCGTGACACTGACCGTAGTGGAAGAGTGTGTCCGTGACACTGATCGTAGTGGAAGAGTATGACCATGACACTGACCGTAGTGTAAGAGTGTGACTGTGACACTGACCGTACTGGAAGAGTGTGACCATGACACTGACCGTAGTGGAAGAGTGTGCAGTTGTGAGCGAATGCGACAATCATGTCGATCATGCTGATGCACTCTGTGAGCTTGTACAGACAGCCTAGGTGTACCCGGATGTCTGTGAGCAGCTCCGTCACCACGCTGAACAGACACACACACAGCCAACTCAATCAACATACACCTTGGTGTACTGTCATCCCATTACGACCATATTACACTGTACTGTCAAATCAGGTGTACTGTAGAACTACTACCAATTGTTCAGCAATTGTACTACTATTTATAAAACTTTGTGTCAACTGTACATTAGTACTACCTCTGGGATCAACATGTAATCTCTCACGTGTTACAATTATATATAGTTTTAAATTCATGTTTAAAATTATGCAACTGTGTTTATTAATTCCAATATAATTTTATATGATGTACAGTTTTCATGCATTTTGAATAATTTTGTTAGACCTGTTTCATTTGTTAATCTTTTTCATCTTTCACTGCAATATACTCACATGTTGGTCATGAGGTAGATCTCTTGTAGTGACTCCTTCACCCGTTCTATAAACACAAATATCAAACACTATGCGATACCGATACAGATACGTAATAGCGCAATGGTTCAGGGGTAGAACATTGGACTCTTCACTAAGAGGACCCAGGTTCGAATCCTATGCTGCTGTGTAAAACATTAGGCAATTTTTTTCACTCTACATTGCTCCCGTTCACTCAGCAGTAGGAATGAGTACCTGGCAATAGGCAGTGGTGAATAATTGTGTATGAGTAGTCTGTGTGCATTAATTGCAACATGGTTGTATGCTTCCCAGAGAAACTGAGATGGCATTTGATTGAACAGGTCTGCCAGGGTGTAAAGTGTAATAGCACTGCGCCATATAAGAACCTTTACTTTAAACACATACCTTTGTTTTAAGAACTTACCTTTACTTTAACTTAGTTTCAATAAAGCAACAATATGTAATTAGTCTAGTACGTTTCTTTATTTGTTGCTAACATAACATTTTAAAAGATTACTGGTTAGTTTCTTTATCACTGCATCCATACTGATATTATCTCGGCCTGCCCATATGAGCCACCATTGGGTAGAACATTTCGCTGAGACCTGCTTGTGTTTTTTGCATAGCAAAGAATAAGAAGATATAGAATATACTCACCATTCATTCTTATCTGAAAATAAACAATACAAAGAGGAAATAGATATACATGTAAACTAACCTTGTAGTTATAGTATTTTGCAGCAACACTATAATGATAATAAATATTTTGGAAAACTGTTTTCTACCACATAGACCTCACTTACTGTCTTAATTATGCTGATATCAGGTTTATTTATTCGCACACAGGTACATAATTTGCCATCAAAACAATCTCTTGCATTCTTGTAGTAACAATCAGATCCAAACAACTGAAAAACATGCGTGTTCTAATTTTAACTGGAGAAACTGGGTGTAAAATCATTGAAAACAACTTATGGATTATTGTTAGGAAGGGTCTTCACTGGAAAATCTACCTGTTTAGAAAGTCCAAATATAGTGTATAGCACATAACAGCAGCGCATTGTTAAGTTTCCATCACATGTCCTCAAACTGTGTAATGTCAAATGTAGACCCTATGACAGAGAGTGTATCAGATGAGAAGTGAATGAAAAATGTTGGTGAGTGTGAAAAATGATTGAGTTGGTCCTACCAGGTCTGTGTTGGTGAATGTGTCAGTGAGAAATGACTGAGTCAGCCCTACCAAGTCTGTGTTGGTGAATGTGAGTGAGAAATGACTGAGTTAGTCCTACCAGGTGAGTGTTGGTGAGTGTGACTGAGAAATGACTGAGTCAGTCCTACCAGGTCTGTGTTGGTGAATGTGAGTGAGAAATGACTGAGTCAGTCCTACCAGGTCTGTGTTGGTGAATGTGAGTGGAAAATGACTGAGTCAGTCCTACCAGGTCTGTATTGGTGAATGTGAGTGAGAAATGACTGAGTCAGTCCTACCAGGTGAGTGTTGGTGAATGTGAGTGAGAAATGACTGAGTCGGTCCTACCAGGTCTGTGTTGGTGAATTTGAGTGAGAAATAACTGAGTCAGTCCTGCCAGGTCTGTGTTGGTGAATGTGAGTGAGAAATGACTGAGTCAGTCCTACCAGGTCTGTGTTGGTGAGTGTGAGTGAGAAATGACTGAGTCAGTCCTACCAGGTCCGTGTTGGTGAATGTGAGTGAGAAATGACTGAGTCAGTCCTGCCAGGTCTGTGTTGGTGAGTGTGAGTGAGAAATGATTGAGTCAGTCCTACCAGGTCTGTGTTGGTGAGTGTGAATGAGAAATGACTGAGTCAGTCCTACCAGGTCTGTGTTGGTGAATGTGAGTGAGAAATGACTGAGTCAGTCCTGCCAGGTCTGTGTTGGTGAATGTGAGTGAGAAATAACTGAGTCAGTCCTACCAGGTCTGTGTTGGTGAGTGTGAGTGAGAAATGATGAGTCAGTCCTACCAGGTCTGTGTTGGTGAGTGTGAGTGAGAAATGACTGAGTCAGTCCTACCAGGTCTGTGTTGGTGAATGTGAGTGAGAAATGACTGAGTCAGTCCTGCCAGGTCTGTGTTGGTGAATGTGAGTGAGAAATGACTGAGTCGGTCCTACCAGGTCTGTGTTGGTGAATGTGTCAGTGAGAAATGACTGAGTCAGTCCTACCAGGTCTGTGTTGGTGAATGTGAGTGAGAAATGACTAAGTCAGTCCTGCCAGGTCTGTGTTGGTGAATGTGAGTGAGAAATGACTGAGTCAGTCCTGCCAGGTCTGTGTTGGCGACTGTGAGTGAGAAATGACTGAGTCAGTCCTACCAGGTCTGTGTTGGTGAATGTGTCAGTGAGAAATGACTGAGTCAGTCCTACCAGGTCTGTGTTGGTGAATGTGAGTGAGAAATGACTAAGTCAGTCCTGCCAGGTCTGTGTTGGTGAATGTGAGTGAGAAATGACTGAGTCAGTCCTACCAGGTCTGTGTTAGTGAATGTGATTGAGAAATGACTGAGTCGGTCTTACCAGGTCTGTGTTGGTGAATGTGAGTGAGAAATGACTGAGTTAGTCCTACCAGGTGAGTGTTGGTGATTGTGACTGAGAAATGACTGAGTCAGTCCTACCAGGTCTGTGTTGGTGAATGTGAGTGAGAAATGACTGAGTCAGTCCTGCCAGGTCTGTGTTAGTGAATGTGATTGAGAAATGACTGAGTTGGTCTTACCAGGTCTGTGTTGGTGAATGTGAGTGAGAAATGACTGAGTCAGTCCTACCAGGTCTGTGTTGGTGAATGTGAGTGAGAAATGATTGAGTTGGTCCTACCAGGTCTGTGTTGGTGAATGTGAGTGAGAAATGACTGAGTCAGTCCTACCAGGTCTGTGTTGGTGAATGTGAGTGAGAAATGACTGAGTCAGTCCTGCCAGGTCTGTGTTGGTGAATGTGAGTGAGAAATGACTGAGTCAGTCCTCCAGGTCTGTGTTGGTGAATGTGAGTGAGAAATGACTGAGTCGGTCCTACCAGGTGAGTATTGGTGAAGGTGAGTGAGAAATGACTGAGTCAGTCCTACCAGGTCTGTGTTGGTGAATGTGAGTGAGAAATGACTGAGTCAGTCCTACCAGGTATGTGTTGGTGAATGTGAGTGAGAAATGACTGAGTCGGTCCTACCAGGTCTGTATTGGTGAATGTGAGTGAGAAATGACTGAGTCGGTCCTACCAGGTGAGTATTGGTGAAGGTGAGTGAGAAATGACTGAGTCAGTCCTACCAGGTCCGTGTTGGTGAATGTGAGTGAGAAATGACTGAGTCAGTCCTGCCAGGTCTGTGTTGGTGAATGTGAGTGAGAAATGACTGAGTCAGTCCTACCAGGTCTGTGTTGGTGAATGTGAGTGAGAAATGACTGAGTCAGTCCTGCCAGGTCTGTGTTGGTGAATGTGAGTGAGAAATGACTGAGTCAGTCCTGCCAGGTCTGTGTTGGTGAATGTGAGTGAGAAATGACCGAGTCAGTCCTGCCAGGTCTGTGTTGGTGAATGTGTCAGTGAGAAATGACTGAGTCAGTCCTGCCAGGTCTGTGTTGGTGAATGTGAGTGAGAAATGACTGAGTCAGTCCTGCCAGGTCTGTGTTGGTGAATGTGAGTGAGAAATGATTGAGTCAGCCCTATCAGGTCTGTGTTGGTGAATGTGTCAGTGAGAAATGACTGAGTCAGTCCTACCAGGTCTGTGTTGGTGAATGTGAGTGAGTTCTTGGAGCGGGTGACTTTGATGAAGCAGGGAGGCAGAGAGCTGACGCCTGGGAGCTCCTCCTTGCTGTGAGAGTGGATCTGGAGGTGGAAGCCGCGGGTGGAGTTGTAGGCTGACGTCATCGGCAGGCTGTACTCATTCCGAAGTTGCTCCACCATTTCTGGGGCGAGTCATGATAAATATAATGTATTAATAATTTGTTTTCTATTTATTTTATTCTTATTTATTATTTTAGCCCACAGTGACATACGTTTTATACAACGGGACAGTGAAATTCAATGTACAATTAATTTATTTATTTTATTCACTTATTTATTAATTTAGCACACCATGACGTTATAGATTACAGTATAGTGGAATATCACTTTTTAGGAGTATTTTCTTGAAGACTTGAAGATAAGAAATGCAACATTGGTATGCAGATATGGCTAATTGTAAAGTTATGATTTCTAGAATATGCTGTGGAAATATGAACAGAAAATGTATATAATATAGTAGTAAGATTCATCGTACAAGTTAATAAAATCTCATGATAATAATCTACAGATGTAAACCACCAGTGATGGGTATCTTCAAATCAAGAATATTGCATTATTGCATGTCTTCACATACCAGCAATGTCATCGACAATCTCAGTGTAGGTCCTTCGAGCAACATCCAGCAGGCCTGACAACATGAACAAAAGTAAGAACTGTTTTCCTGGTAAAATTAGTGTCAAATGCTGATAATTATCTTTCTGAAATTTACATTACAAACTTTATGTACATGCATTAACATTTTGACAGTTCAAATGTACAGTTATGACATGTAAAATTTACTGTGATCTGTTTAATGGGAGCATATAAGGAGAAATATCAGTAGCAGTGTTGTCAGTAGTTTTCACGTATAATTCCATGGACTTGCCTTAGAACATAGGTCAACCATGGGAAAATTGGGAAGATGTAATCGTTTGTTTCTTTTGCTATATGAAGCTAGCTTCTGTTTTCCACACTTTCCGAAAGATTTATGAATTATTTTTATATTGCTTTTTGGTCTAAAATGTATGTACACATGGGTCAGTGAAATGTAATATAGCTGTACGTACCATTGATGTGTGGCTGTGAAAGAGAAACAAATGCGATTAGTACATTTCTACACACAGACTAATATGTATCTGATCACTCATGGTTTTTACATAGACAAACTAAAATTGTAACTAATAAACTCATTGAAAGTTTTGTATTTAGAACTGTTGATAATCTAGCTGTATCATCTCACTTCCCCAAATGTAACCTAGCTTATGCTGTTATATTTCCTAACATATGTTAAGTCCTTTGAAGTTTTACTAATAAATATAAACAGATGCAGTTGATCTTACTGACAATGAAGTAAAATGGAACTTCTCAATAACAATAATAGTATGAATGAATATACAGAGTGTAGTGACTGAGTGAATGGGTGAATGGTTGCATGGGTGGCTGGTTGGGTGGTTGGGTAGATGGGTGGATGGATGGATGGATGGATGGATGGATGGATGGATGGATGGATGGATGGATGGATGGATGGATGGATGGATGGATGGATGGATGGATGGATGGATGGATGGATGGATGGAACTCTATTTACTCTACTCTAACAGTGTGTAGCAAATTATTAAACTATATATTTAATTTTTGAAAAAGGGCAAGGCGTATTTAAATATGTAGCTATTCACTGTACAACATAAGAGAACATCAGAAACAAGTCACTGCACCTTGACAGCAAAACACTTCTGTGTGCGCATGTTGAGCAGACCTTTCTGGAAGACTGTGTCTTCGTTGATCACACAGTGGATCTTCTCCATGATCACGTTGAACCTGGGGTCTTCTAGCACCTTCAAACAATGATCACGTTGAACCTGGGGTCTTCTAACACCTTCAAACAATGATCACGTTGAACCTGGGGTCTTCTAGCACCTTCAAACAATGATCACGTTGAACCTGGGGTCTTCTAGCACCTTCAAACAATGGTCACGTTGAACCTGGGGTCTTCTAACACCTTCAAACAATGATCACGTTGAACCTGGGGTCTTCTAACACCTTCAAACAATGATCACGTTGAACCTGGGGTCTTCTAACACCTTCAAACAATGATCACGTTGAACCTGGGGTCTTCTAACACCTTCAAACAATGATCACATTGAACCTGGGGTCTTCTAACACCTTCAAACAATGATCACATTGAACCTGGGGTCTTCTAGCACCTATAAACAATGATCACGTTGAACCTGGGGTCTTCTAGCATCTTCAAACAATGAACATATTGAACCTGGAGTCTTCTAGCACCTTCAAACAATGATCACATTGAACCTGGGGTGTTCTAACACCTTCAAACAATGATCACATTGAACCTGAGGTCTTCTAGTACCTATAAACAATGAACATATTGAACCTGGGGTCTTCTAGCACCTTCAAACAATGAACTCGTTGAACCTGGGGTCTTCTAACACCTTCAAACAATGATCATGTTGAACCTGGGGTCTTCTAACACCTTCAAACAATGATCATGTTGAACTTGGGGTATTCTAACACCTTCAAACAATGGTTACATTGAACCTGGGGTCTTCTAACACCTTCAAACAATGGTCACATTGAACCTGGGGTCTTCTAGCATCTTCAAACAATGATCACATTGAACCTGGGGTCTTCTAGCATCTTCAAACAATGGTCACATTGAACCTGGGGTCTTCTAACACCTTCAAACAATGGTCACATTGAACCTGAGGTCTTCTAGCATCTTCAAACAATGATCACATTGAACCTGGGGTCTTCTAGCATCTTCAAACAATGGTCACATTGAACCTGGGGTCTTCTAACACCTTCAAACAATGGTTACATTGAACCTGGGGTCTTCTAGCATCTTCAAACAATGGTCACATTGAACCTGGGGTCTTCTAACACCTTCAAACAATGGTCACATTGAACCTGGGGTCTTCTAGCATCTTCAAACAATGATCACATTGAACCTGGGGTCTTCTAGCATCTTCAAACAATGGTCACATTGAACCTGGGGTCTTCTAACACCTTCAAACAATGGTCACATTGAACCTGGGGTCTTCTAGCACCTTCAAACAATGGTCACATTGAACCTGGGGTCTACTAGCACCTTCAAACAATGGTCACATTGAACCTGGGGTCTTCTAGCATCTTCAAACAATGATCACGTTGAACCTGGGGTCTTCTAGCACCTTCAAACAATGGTCACATTGAACCTGGGGTCTTCTAGCACCTTCAAACAATGGTCACATTGAACCTGGGGTCTTCTAGCACCTTCAAACAATGGTCACATTGAACCTGGGGTCTTCTAACACCTTCAAACAATGATCACGTTGAACCTAGTCTTGTAACACCTTCAAACAATGACCACATTGAACCTGGGGTCTTCTAGCACCTTCAAACAATGATCATGTTGAACCTGGTGTCTTCTAGCACCTTCAAACAATGATCACGTTGAACCTATAGGGTCTTCTAACACCTTCAAACAATGATCACGTAGAACCTGGGGTCTTCTAACACCTTCCAACAATGATCACGTAGAACCTGGGGTCTACTAGCACCTTCAAACAATGATCACGTATAACCTGGGGTCTACTGGCACCTTCAAACAATGATCACGTATAACCTGGGGTCTACTGGCACCTTCAAACAATGATCACGTATAACCTGGGGTCTACTAGCACCTTCAAACAATGATCACGTATAACCTGGGGTCTACTAGCACCTTCAAACAATGATCACGTATAACCTGGGGTCTACTAGCACCTTCAAACAATGATCACGTATAACCTGGGGTCTACTAGCACCTTAAAAAAATGATCACGTATAACCTGGGGTCTACTAGCACCTTCATAAAATCATCATTCAAATAACCTGCACTAAATTCATGGACATGAGAAACCTAAAATAAACTCAAAGATGCACATTGCACTTCCAGGAGATGAGAAACCTCAAAACAACTCAGATACACATTGCACTTCATGTATATGAGAAACCTCAAAACAACTCAAAGATGCACATTGCACTTCCTGGAGATGAGAAACCTCAAAACAACTCAAAACTGCACACTGCACTTCTTGGACATGAGAAACCTCAAAACAACTCAAAACTGCACACTGCACTTCCTGGAATTGAGAAACCTCAAAACAATTCAAATATGCACACTGCATTTCCTGGACATGATGCAATTTCTTAGATTTGCTGTAGCATACATGGAAGCATATTTGGTGGTTGAATCACTATTCCTCACACCATACACAAAGTGTAGATTTCATTTCAACAAACATGGCACAACTGTCCTTATATGTTGGGGCAATAGTATAGTATTAAAAAATTAACTTTAAAAGACATATCTTCCATACATTGATGTCTTGTCTCAACATAATGAAGACCACCATTAATCTATCAGCAGGGTGTCATGCGAAACAATGAACATATTAAACTCTGTACAATGTTGAAACAATGTGTAGCACTGGCACTTCTTGCCAAATTGATGAGCAATGCAAAACGTAAAGGTAAGTTCTTATATAGCGCAGTACCCAATCCTCAGGGTTGTTCAAAGCGCTTTACACTTTAATCCCTGGCAGACCTGTTCAATCGTACACCATCTCTGTTTCTCTGGGAAGCATTCAGCCACACGACAATTAATTTGCGAAGATTAATTATACACAAATATTCATGACTATCTATAGACCGGTACTCTATCATACCACTGAGTGAACAGGTGCAAAGTAGAGTGAAAAACTTGCCTAAGGTTTTACACAGCAGCACAGGATTCGAACTCGGTTCCTCTTAAGTTGAGAGCCCGATGCTCTACCCCTGAGCCATTGCACTACAATATTAACTCATAATTGTAAAATGTCCCACTCCAATTTACGTTGAAATAGATTATTTATTATCTTGTTATTAGTCAAATTATTATCATGTGCATCATGTACTACTAGAGGTAGAAATTATTATGTAGTTCTAAAGTGCGTCCAGTTGCTTCAACTAGTTTAGTTTTTACTGGCATCCTGACATTCATTACTAACACACATTCCTTGTTTATTGTAAATGTCAATTCAATTCAGTACTACCCACCAAGGCATAGGCACACAGGAGCTTGCTGTGGCTGTCCTTGAGTGCGAGCTGCAGAGGTTCAACCAGCTCGAGAGAATGCTTCAGGTGGATCATGTTGGTGATCTTGCTCTCAGCAGTCTTCACCGTCTCCTGCTTGGGTATCTGGATGCACAGAGACAGCAGGTGGTCGACGTCCAGGAAGCGGCCGACCACTGCCTGCAGGCTGTAGAACAACTCCTCATTGTCTGTCAGCTCTGCCACAGCATCCAGCCGCATGCTCACCGTCTCCAGGTCTGAATTTATGGCACAGCATGATGTTGGTTGTGTATGTGTACAGGTGCGGAAATGGGTTAATTACATTAGCTTCACATGATATCTTAAAAACTACTCATCTCATCAAAATACATCTCATCAAAATAAATGAAGGCATAATATGCAATCATATAAGTCGGTCGGTCGGTCGGTCGGTCGGTCGGTCGGTCGGTCGGTCGGTCGGTCGGTCGGTCGGTCGGTCGGTCGGTCGGTCGGTCGGTCGGTCGTCGGTCGGTCGGTCGGTCGGTCGGTCGGTCGGTCGGTCGGTCGGTCGGTCGGTCGGTCGGTCGGTCGGTCGGTCGGTCGGTCGGTCGGTCGGTCGGTCGGTCGATCGTCGATCAGTCGTCGAGTCGTCATCGATCGATCGTCGGTCGATCGAGTCGATCGTCGTCGAGTCGTCGAGTCGCGATCGTCGATGTCGGTCAGTCGGTGGTCGATCGATCGATCGATCGAGTCGATCGATCGTCGATCGTCGTCGGTCGGTCTCGATCGTCGATCGATCGTCGGTCGGTCGGTCGGTCGTCGTCGATCGGTCGGTCTCGTCGAGTCGGTCGTCGTCGATGTCGAGTTCGGTCGGTCGGTCGGTCGGTCGGTCGGTCGGTCGGTCGGTCGGTCGGTCGGTCGGTCGGTCGGTCGGTCGGTCGGTCGGTCGGTCGGTCGGTCGGTCGGTCGGTCGGTCGGTCGGTCGGTCGGTAAAGTAAGTAAGTAAGCAAGTTTGTAAGAGTAAGACAGCTTATTATCAAGTAACATTAAAAATGCACAAGGATTTTTTTGCATTATGGTGTTAACATACACACATACTCATATTCATGCTTCCATCATGCATCCAACGTACATTACAAAACTAAGCTATGCAAGGTTACTTTTAGAAATGCTGATAAAGGTAACATCTCTTGCAACCATGTTAACTGGCTAATCTTAGAAATGTATGTTGATAATGGTAATGGTGTGTGAAGTCCAATGAAGAATTGCATGTCTTACTGTTTGGTGGCTGTAGAATGTTACACCGGAGCAGACGGGCACCCATTGGAGTACGTGTGTAGTTGAGTGTCCCAAACAGAGTGTGGTCACTCTTCACATCTCTTGTGTTCTGTAGCAGCTCCAGTGACATGTTCGTTGCAGCATCTGCAACAATGGCAGAAATATATGAGCACATGCCTAGTTTCGCCTACACATGTTACAAAAAAGTAAAAATTATTACTGAAATTCTGCTATAACTACAGATAAATTTGTAAATTGTCCAGGTTTACTTGCATATGCAACATCATCTATGTGAAAGAATCATCTATGAGGCCCTGGTGACTATGCCTCCAAACTTTATTATTTTTAACTGAAACTTTCTTGTGTACTGCATAACTAACGGAAAATTTCTGCTTTAACAAAGGTTTTTAAATGACAATACTTTTTGAATCTTCCAATTTTAATCTGTTTCATAAACTTAATATAAGGGGGAAATAAAGCAGATATGTAGGTACATATATCCATTTTAACAGTTATATGGAAACATTCAGGCATCATATAAGTTAAGTCACTGTTACCATTCAACCAAACTTGTTTGAGACAAATTATTACATAGGAAACATATTTCACCACTGTGCTAGTATCTTCAGCATTATAATTTAATGCTGAAATGTAAGAAAAGCCTCATGTTTGGTAGCTGCAAGCTAAACAGCAATGAACAAAAAAATTCACAGCCGCCAAGAGTTTCTTAAACTTAACATATAAACCATTATACTATAAGATCAATCATCATGCATACAGTTTTAATCTAACATCTTTAGATGCTCCTTAACCTATCATTGTGGTCTGTTCACAGCCTTTGAAGACAATCTTGAGGGAGGCTGGAGCATAGACAGCATTCTGAATGAACTCCACATACTTGAGTAGAGCAGCCACTGACGCCAGACAGTAATACCTGCAAATTATGTATAATTAAAATTAATTTATTACATTATGTAAATTAATTATGCATATTACTATTTATTGTTGTGTCAATGTAGAATAAAATTAATTTCAGTTCCAAAAGAAAGTATGTGGTCTACTTACTTTGTTCTGACTTCCATCTCTACAGTGTTGAACTCAGGAACACACAGATGTTTGATGTATTGTAAGCCTGCAACGTGTCACAGAACATTCATTTGAAATATACAGATGTTTGATGTATTGTAAGCCTGCAACGTGTCACAGTACATTCGTTTGATACACACAGATGTTTGATGTATTGTAAGCCTGCAACGTGTCACAGAACATTCATTTGAAATTTACAGATGTTTGATGTATTGTAGGCCTGCAACATGTCACAGTACATTCGTTTGATACACACAGATGTTTGATGTATTGTAAGCCTGCAACATGTCACAGTACATTCATTTTATACATATAGATGTTTGATGTATTGTAGGCCTGCAACATGTCACAGTACATTCATTTGATACACACAGATGTTTGATGTATTGTAGACCTGCAACATGTCACAGTACATTCATTTGAGCAGCACCGTTAACAGTAATTCTCTAATATACAGTGGTCAGCTTTGTAAGCAAACACCCTATATTAATATATAACAAAGAACTATTATTCCAGGAATTCCATTTATTTCTTTGTCTACATAATTTACCAGAATGATTTTTAATGCACCATGTCTTGGTGTTTGCTCGTCGTCTTTTTACTGCAATAAACATTTGTATTCCTGATTACATATTAATTTACCAGATTATGTAATAACCCTTCATCTTGTAGTAATAGTCCCCAACCTTTCGTTTCATTGAAATACCTCCGCTGTACTGTGGCAAGGTTGCAATTGTGGAACTGGTCACTGATCAACCGAAATAATTTTGTCATGTTTCCATTTTCACATGCTGTGTTTGGCATGATGATCTGCAATGAACCAAAAAATAATTATGCAGGTCATCTGATTGTTTGAAGCCATCCATCAAACCAATATAAAACAAACTTCACAATTTCAGGATATAATGTGGTTTCGTAGTTTGAATGGAATTTTAGAACCTTTTGTGGCCGGGTCATACAAACCAGAAAATAATATGAGTAATGATATCATTAATTTTATGGAATGTTTCAATTAATAGAAAGTAAAAGAAAAACTGTCCCAATTCATGCAGGTGTAATAATGATTTTATGATCAATTCTTTATGTTTTGTTTTTATTAATAAAACAGCAATAACAGCTTTGCTGCTGAAATCACTAAAAGTATACCTCAAGTGGTTGCAAAATTTGGAGCTTCGTCATGACTTTGACATTAGTCTGACTGTCCGAGAACTGGGACAGCTGAAGAACTGGTCTCTTCAGATCGATGCTGGCTATTCCAATCTCCCCACGTGCCAGTCCTCTGCCCTCCACGATTGCTACAAGTATCAGTACTTTCAGTACACCTATAGTTATTTGTTGAATGAATAGATAGAACATACAAGAACTACACAGATTAGTCTGCTGATGCTTTGATAGGGCACATTTGTGTCTGGTCCATGGTCACATACATTGTCATAGGAGTTTATAAAGTTCACATTCACAGTACTTTTTAATTACCGTTAAAATATACTGTGTACAGAATGTAAATTATATATATTTTAAACCTATTTTGTAAGTAACCCTCCAGCATTTTAATTCGCTATTTCATTTTACCAATCTCTGACTTCTAGGGAAACATATAGACTCCAATTTCAAATTCAACCAGTAATAGTTTGCTATGTTGTCACCACAATATGTAGATAGGTAAGGCTAGACAGTATAGTTGTGTGGTTATATGCTTGGGATTCTACTCACCAACAATGTTACTGGATGACATGTCGCTGGCACTGCTGGAGGTGTACTGGCCATAGCGGGAGCCTGGAGTCCTGCTCCGGGCTGAGCTCCGGCCTGTGGCTGGAGTACAGAATGAAGACGGACGGCGTGGCACACTGCTGCTGCTGCAATACCACAGCAAAGTGTTGGTCTACGATATGATTTACTGCAACTCAACAATAACAATGTAGATTTTTTAGTTTTGTTTGCTATATTGATATATAATTTACATCAATATTACCTTTAATTAATATTTTACTTGTATTATTATTTTAATATCTAAGTTACATGTTATATTTTATCGACTATTGTATTGTACACACTTCTGAACAGAAAAATACTTTGGATTTTAGTGTATAAATAAAGTTATTATTTTATTTATAATTATGCAATTACCAATTTGAAAATATGTAATAAAACCACGGGCTGAAAGAATCTATACAATCTTGATAGAAGTTGTTATTTGTATTCAAGGAATTGTGAGCATGCTGATCAATTTACTGTATGCGATATAAATATTTTTTGACTAGAAATTAAGTTAACTAAGTGTAAGTTTTGACAACTATGCCCTTCTAACATCTTCCATGAATAAACTAGAACGAAACATCCCATAAATTTAGAGATCATAATATATACAATAAAAACACACCCCAAGGAGTCAGTGGTCTGTCGTGTTGTTGATGTAGATGGACCTCTCATTTGACCTGTCAGGTCATCAGACCTGCTGGTAGAGCTTCTCTCTGGGTGAACATTACTACTGCTTGTGGTGCTAGACCCTAGAACTTGACCAGCGTATGGAGTCTCTATCAGACCAAATGCTGCAATGCAAGCAGAACTACATAGTCAAAGAACTTTGCAAGGTATTTACAGGCAGGTGTATACACAACAATGCTATACACAATATTAGGAAATATATCAGTACAAAGTTTTTTTTAATCTAACATAAATTATGTAACTTTTTTGTTTTTAATTTTAAAATTCAATCTTGCAGTTTTTGTTTTAGCTTTAAAATGTTGTTGTCAAATTTTGCAATGAAACACGTTTTTATGTCTTCTAATAAATCCTGTAGACAAAATGTTGTTGTGTTCATTCAATCATTTATCTGATCATGCAATCAAGTTATTTTAAAATTAAATTATATTCATTTATTACAGTTAAGCTTTTTACAAACTTAGTCTTAGTTTTCACTTCAAGATTAAGATTTCAATGATCGTGTCTGTCACTCTGTTGAACACGGGAATCACGATCTTACTGTATTTTGGAAGTTTCTTCTGGTGGTCGCCCATTGTCGTGACTTATGCAGACGAAGGCCAGAGGGACTGCAGATGGAAGAGCGTGTCGCGAAGTAACAACTGGGTTCACAGGGGCCGAAGGCAAGCCAAAGGAAGGTTCAGCTACATCTGATTGAGTAACGAACGCCAAATACTATATAAAAAAACAAGCAGACGATAGCATTACATATATAAAAATCTTCAATCAGATTCAAATCAGAAGACGTTTTCTAAATTAAACCTTTTACCCTGTTTCGGTTTAGAACCACCGCAGACGTGGACCACAACAAAAATCAAAATATATCTTGATTCTTAAGTTAGGCGCAAACGCGTTGTGACTTTTGTTTATGCTGGCGTCCAAACAGCTCCGTGCTTGGTTTCGAACATTTCGAAAGAGGGCGACACTGGCGTCAGTAAATGCGAGAAACTACCACGGTGCGATGTCACCAGCAATCTTGATCGAGACGTGAACACTCTATTTTTTATTTACGTGTCAACCAATCGGTGAGAGAAAACAATGTAACCAAAACAACCTATTAATTAACTATTAGTTTCCAGTCCACCGACTACGAACTGCTATTTTAGTAATCTGGGCGATAATACCGGATTTTACAACTGCATACAGTCCATGTGTGCACGGACTTGTGCAATGCCAATACACTTTCTTGGCATTGCACACATATACACTGCCAGTGGTGAACGCATGGTGCAATGACCACACTATTGTCGTTGATCTGTAGTCTGTCAGTGACTGCCACAGTTGCAAAAGTTAAAAAATCAACACTAGCTTAAATAGAATTCTTATAATTGAATGAATATGTTTATATGAACGGAGTGGCTATACGTCCGGATACGGACGAATAGCCTGGGGGACTATTCGTCCGGATACGGACAAATAGCCTGGGCGACTATACGTCCGGATACGGACGAATAGCGTATGTCGTCCCCCTGGCTATTTGTCCGGACATATTTCTCGCGAGAGTTCAATTCAAATTTGCGCAAGCGGCACAACTGAGATGGATGAGCTGGCCGTTGGACGTGAATTCCCAGACATTCAATGATTATCGGCAGCTGTTGAACACTTTGAACACACCAATTTCGTGCAATTTTATAAAAGGACAGCAGAAAAATTGAGGCAGATATACGTAGAAATACACGAAAGACGAACAACACGGCCATCGAGTATGCCAATCTTACGTATGCTTGCGTCCACGGGGGAAGAGCATACAAGACCAACTCCAAGGGGGTGTGACCTCATCAAAGGTATTATTACGCTTTCTGAATTAGTTACAGTCAATTATTTATGCTACGACTATACATACACTATTGTGATATCCCCCACTGTATAGCTAATGTTTCATTATGCATTTTACACGGCCCTTTTTATGGTGCCAGGCATCATCAACATGTATCGAGCGATATTAGATGCAATCAACAACAAGAGCGTTCTAGAAAGGCAGTGGCTACGCATACGTGAGCCGTACGTTTAGACCGCCAGTCTAAAAGTACGGCATTCATACTGCGCATGCGTATGCTTTTGTTTTCGGTTACGTGATCTGTATTTTTAGCATCGTTTATCTAAGGTACGGCATTCGATAAGCGCATGCGCATGATCTCTATACGTGAGCCTTATCTTTAGTACCAGGGGGTAGCTGTCAGTTCCAAAAGTTTCCCGCACATGCATGTTTATATACATAAGCTCTAGTGCCGTATCTTTAGCACTCAGATCTAAAAGTAGGCCTAGGTGATTTTTTTCGGCCGTGCATGCCTATTTAGCAAACAAATATAAAAGTACGTGATTTTTTTTCCCGCAGCAGTTGGCACTCAGTTCTAAATATAGTGATATTTTTTTAGTGTTTTTTTTTCCCAAAGTTAATATATATATATATATATATATATATATATATATATATATATATATATACCCATCCTCACGTACGGTTAGGCCACGGGTCTAAAGATACGGCTCACGTACGCGTAGACACTTCGTTCTAGAAAGGGACGGCATATGGACTTGTCACATAATAATTATGTCCTAGACGTTATGTCCTAAATTTATTATTAAGTTTTTCTGGTGTTTTTTGCACTTTTTTCTTAAATCTGTTGATATATGCCTGGCCTAGCACTGATGATGGCATTCTTTGTAGATTTATTTTTGCATTATTTAGCATCTTGTTTTGGGGACATCATCCAAAATATTCACGGTCACCTGCAGCCACCCAAATTCTCACATGCTTTGTTAGAGGGTGTTTCAGTATATGCAGCCACCGAGTTTGAAAAATTTTCTTTTACTTTCAGTTCATTCAAGAAAGCATGTCCTGCGCAAATCAAAGTCATCGCTACGAAAGATGGACAACAAAGTTATCAAGAGAGGGCGACCAAAAGGGGCTGAACAGACTGTGATTGGTCTGCCAGCCAAGTGGAAATGTTTCACCAAGCCAGTGGTATTCTGCAAGAAAGATCCTCTAAAAAACCGAAAGTAAGAAAAAACATCTGGTCTGCTGTAAGGGAATTTTTGGATTATATTGTATGTAAAAGAAAGGTAATTTGTTTATATAGTGCAGTATCCAGTCTTTAAGATTAACCAAAGCAGTTTACGTTTACTGGTAGACCTGTTTAATAGAACAACATTTTATATAATTCATAAGATACAGCCTGTTACTGTTACTAGACATGTTCATGCAATGTTGTTAACATGGTGTTTCAGTCATCCTCAGCTGGCTGGTGGGGAACAGGGAAGACACCGCCCTGGCTGGCACTTTGATTGAAAGAGATGATGTCGAAGTCCGTCCCGAGCGTCTTCCAGCTAAAATAACAGATCCAAACATTGATGTGTATCGTGACGGTTCGGTTGATGACGGCCACACCTCTCTGGCATCCGATTCGTGTCTAGAATGGTACCACCTAGCATGTCTAGGAAAGAAGTCTGGCCAAAGGCAAGGACTTGGATTTGTGGGAGTTGCCACACAGCTGCTCATACGTAGGGTGTGATAGCTGTGCCTTTATAGCACTACTAAAACAACTTGAGTGAATTATGGTGTACAACATTGCTGTACAACGTGTTAACCTTGCTGTGTGTGAAAGTTTGATGAATCAGTCGTAAAATTTTCCCAGTTTCTGTTTTATCGGCAGGTCTGGCATTGTGAGGACATAATATAGAAACATTCCAAGGCTGTGTTAACAAGATCTCTGGTTGAGCTATAATATTGGAACTGATGTGATCGGATTTTTTATAAATGGAAATAATTTGTATCTTTAACATGCTTTTGTAATTATGGTTTATAAGGTTTGTTTACTTTTTTGGGAATTGAAGCCATTGGTTCTAAATGGTGTATTTTATGTTGTACGTTCTGTATAATGGTTTTATATATGTAAACCCAATACTACATGTGTTAGATCTTATAGTGTGTGCACATGAACCAGTATGTTTATTACTTTTCAAAATTAAGATGTGGGTGGATTTATGCATATTAGGTGTAGTTTATACAGAGGCCTTTTATTTGTGTATTTTACTTATTTATTTACGTTTATTACCTTTGTAAATGAAGATGTGGGTGGATTTGTGCACTGAGGCTAGTGTAGTTTATACACGAGAACGTATGTGTGTAATTTGTATATCCTGTTTTATTTATTTGAACCAGTATTAAGAACAAAAAATTTAAAATGTTGGTGGATTTATGCAATTAGGTGTAGTTTATACAGAGGGCGTGATTAACTTGTATTGTATATCTCGTTTTATTTATTTGAACCATTGTTTGATTGGTCTTTTATTTATGTATTTTATATTTTATTTACGTATGTTTATTACCTTTCTAAATGAAGATGTTGGATGATTTATGTACATTAGGCTAGTGTATTACCTTTCTGTGTCATATGAACTTTCAGTTTTTTATGTTCAGTATTAAAGTCATCTCTGTTTACTCATGTGTTTGGTGTTATAAAATAGGCCTCCATAACGAAAATATTACAACTACAGATAGTTTATACAACAAATGATCATCATTTTCATTACCTCTTAATATAACATACTGCAATAATTATATTTTAAATTTCATAGATATATTATTTCGGACCACAGTTTATAAACGGTATTTGAATTCATTTTTCGCTTTCGTAATTTTAATCTGATTAAAAACTAGTAGTCAAAATCTGGCGATGGTACATAGATTTTTGCGTAACGTACAGCAAAAGAAATTTACATGAGTTTTGCCATATTTCTAAAAAAAAAGGGAAACGGACAATTCAAATAAAGGCCGAAAATGAAACAAAGTTCAAGTAAGTCGCCCGTGTTGTGTAAGTGACATACTATAATGGAACATGTGAATAAAAACTTGCCGTATTGTGATTATTTCAGAAGAAACAGTTATTTAAACATAAACACAAACATGCCTTCTTAATCAATAGTATAGCACTCACGTTCGGTCACGTAGCATATGGCGCGATGTCGGGCTATTTGTCTGTATTTATCCGGTCAAATAGCGCATACGCAAACATGTCATGGGCTATTTTGTCCGTATCCGGACGAATAGCGTATACGCAAACATGGGCTATTTGTCCGTATCCGGACGAATAGCGTATACGCAAACATGGGCTATTTGTCCGTATCCGGACGAATAGTCCCCCAGGCTATTCGTCCGTATCCGGACGAATAGCCACGGCCTTATATGAAATGATTGCATGATTTGCATTGCCATTGGGATGTCTAAACTTTACGGTAATCTTCCAGTTAACTCGCCTAAATTATTAGGTCCTTTTCAAAACAGTTTTACCTTTTTTGATGTGTATATGTTCAGAATGTCATTCTCCATCACTTCCGGTACCAAAAAGTCAGATGTTAATTTTTTTAATTGTGTTTTAGAGCAATTTACTGCCATCAAAACAATGTAAATAAGCTGATGTCACAGGGCGTGAGAGGTTAGCGCATCACGAAAGTAATGCACACTCAAGAAATTACCTTTGCGTCATGATGCATCTGTGATGTGCTAATCGCTCATACCCTGTGACATTGGCTTATTTACGTTGACTCGACAGCATTAAATTGATATAAAACACAATAAAAAAAATTACATCTGACTTCTTTGTACCGGAAATGATGTATAGAATGACATTCCAAACATATACACATTGAAAAATGTGGTAAAATATTTTTTGAAAATTAAGGCCCTAATAATTTAGGCCAGTTGGAAAATTACCAACTTTACGTATTTTAACAGTTGGTGTCAGTGTGTAGTTTCTGTGTGCAACAGAGGATTCAAATGTGTGTCCTCTTGATTGTCAATATATTGTCAATCAAGAGGACACACATTTGAATCCTGCAACCCCTGTGCAACTGCGTTCTGTCAAATTAATTAAACATACAAAATAAATTGTTTGTAGCCATGGCAACCATGACAGATGAGGAGAGGGAAAAGTTGGCCGTCGAGCTGGATGCAGATCTCCAGGCATTTGTAGCAGAGAAAATTGCAGAGAATGAAGGAAAGCCACCGCGCAGCAGTGTCATGGATCAGACACCTGAAGAACTTGCCGATGTTTGTACATTCTTCAAAATAGAGGCTAATGTAACATTATACCAACTTGAAAAAAATGTGTATGTCTATCGAATGTGCAGTGACTTTACTGTCTATAATTATTATATAATATAATAATATTGAATGTCATATTCAATAATAAAGTTATTCATTTATTAATTTGGCACTGTAGCAGGGATTTATGCAGGATAACATTATTGCCAGTCACACATGTTTTGATGGACATGTGGATGTTAACTGTTAAGCCACTTTTACAAACTGTTAAATGTGTCTGATGACCTGAAACGGACTACAAACACATGTGACACCATTTTCACTCACTTTCAAAGCATAACTAACAATATCTATGGTTTTGGAAGACTTTTTTTGCTCCTTCATTTTTTTTACCCATCCACCCATATTTCTACCCATCCATATTCGTTTTTACCCATCCAACTGATGGGTGGACGGGTCTCTACATAAAGCTATGCACTGTAGGTACAGAGACTAATTGTTTTATATAATCAAATCATGTTTTATGAATGTCTCTCTGATTCTGTCAGGTTTTAATGAAATGAGTCGCATGTAAAAAAATCATTTAGACACACCACTAAAAAATGATATTAAGCTTTCCAATGGTGCATAAACCAACGACCTAGCTCACCCATGGCCAAACTTATTCCACAATAAACATGATAAAGGTAGAAATGTTCAAACTGAGAAACACATTTGAAGTTCACATACACACACAAAATTACACATAAACACATGTTTATTTCAAATTACCTTAGTTACAGTTTGTAGATTACCCTGAAATGTTGCACAGTGCAGGCTCAGCAGGGTATTGGTATTGTCCTAACATTTCAATAAATTAATAAGCATACTGGGATATATATATTACATACACAAGAATAGGGCAACATATAGCTTGTGGGGAATTGGATTAGTTACATTTATAAGTGCACAGGATATACTCTATCTTAACTACCTGCATAGTACAACTCTCCATGTGTTGACTTCAACAGGAGTTGAACCAGCATCCTGCCTTCATGAAGGATATTGATCTGTCCAAGCCCTTGACCCCGGCCGTTGAAGGAATGATGGCCATGAAATATGAATCAGACTCGGCCCGAGGTGAGTGGCATTGCAAACAAACATCTTATGTTATCACCAAACTTGGATCACAGTAACTGCTTAATAAAGCATGCAGACAACTGTATGCCATTGTACAGCTTAAAGTTAGTGAATCAGTTAATAGTTATGCAAGTTTACCTCTAATGTTTGAGAGCATATTTATGCTAACTAATGCAGTTGCAGACAAAATATTTAGCATCGATCAACTGTTGATATTAATAAAAGTAAAACTTCAATAGCACCTCTAGAATTCGCACCTCTGAGCTCTAGAATTCGAGCTCAGAGGTGCGACATACTAAATCATTATGCGTAATGATGAATAAGGACAGGCAAGGGGTATCTATTCTTACCAGTATCTCAATAACAGTGCAGTATGTACATTTGATGATAGTATTATCATCACAGACACAATGTGTGGATTTTTACCCAAGGTGATTCCTCCATTTTTACATAAATTACAAGTGCAATAATACATACATATGTAAGTTTAACTGTTCATTCACAGACAATGCAGAGAGTTTCAAAGATGATGGCAATGTAAACTTCAAACTGAAGAAGTACAAGTGGGCGATAGACAACTACACGGCTGGCATTAAGTGTTGTTGTGGCGATGTAATGCTCAATACCATCTTATACAGCAACAGAGCTGCAGCAAGGTATCATATCGGTGAGTGTGAATGTTGTCTGTTGATACCAAGTCGAGAATACTAAATAATGCTTCTATTTTCAGTTATGCTTTACTCCAACTTGTGGTGTTATTTACCCATATGTCTCACAGATTTTCTGTAATTTACAGTAGTTTATAAAAGGAATCGTTTTTAGTTTTGATCGAATACATTTTATTTTAATGGTTGCATTGCCATGTAAATGGGTAATGCCATAGCATATGATTGTTGAATTTTTTTAATGGAATTTGAGCTATGTGCTTGTGGTGTTATTTACCCATATGTCTCACAGATTTTCTGTAATTTACAGTAGTTTATAAAGGGAATCGTTTTTAGTTTTGATCGAATACATTTTATTTTAATGGTTGCATTGCCATGTAAATGGGTAATGCCATAGCATATGATTGTTGAAAATTTGTTAATGGAATTTGAGCTATGTGAAGTTTGTGATTTTCGGAGAGAATATTAAGCTTTTGAAAATGTTTACCTGATCGTTTTTATAATAAATTGACATGCTGTGGTATCTAAAATTCTAAATCAGACACGTAAGTGTTTTGTGTAATACGTATGCACATTTTAGTTTTAGTAATTTTAGTGAAATTATATAATTTCTAGGAGGTAAATGAAGCTGTCAACAGAGGAACTGTGCTGTGATACTGGTGACAGACTCGCTGTGTCTTGCAGGAAACTACAGGTCAGCACTGAACGACTGCGTCAGTGCATGCAAGTTCACAGAGGGCCACATGAAGGCAATCACCAAAGGTAACCTTCACATAGTGTGCGACACATGAACATGTCTGCTGTGTTTACTGCACTTAGTCACTGCACCTATTAAGACTCTGCGTTTCAATGTTGATTTTTAATAGCGTTAGTAGACATTTTCCACTGCTGTAGCATCACAGACAGTTTTATGAATGCACAATGTCTATGCTTGACTGCCGGTTCGGCAAGTGTTTTAGCCAATTTCACTTATTTTTAATCATTATTTTATAGCTATTTTATTTTGCTATTATTATTATTATTCAGCTGGTTCTATTATATATTTCATGTATGATAATATGATGTATTTAGCACCTCCAAATGGACATTTCATCTAGACTTATGGTGCTTCATAAATGTTTAGGGATGGATTACAGTATAATTATGATGGTCTCTTGGCAGGGTTTCGCAGATGAGTTTTACATCATACGTCGGTCGGTCAATGTATTTTTCTCAGACATATCTTACTTTCCATCACAGTTCGTATTACAGTGAACGGTGAACAAATGACATCACAGTGATACAGGTCACTGGTGTAATACTTATTACAGTGAAAGGTGAACAAATGACATCACAGTGATACAGGTCACTGGTGTAATACTTATTACAGTGAACGGTGAACAAATGACATCACAGTGATACAGGTCACTGGTGTAATACTTATTACAGTGAAAGGTGAACAAATGACATCACAGTGACACAGGTCACTGGTGTAATACTTATTACAGTGAAAGGTGAACAAATGACATCACAGTGACACAGGTCACTGGTGTAATACTTATTACAGTGAACGGTGAACAAATGACATCACAGTGACACAGGTCACTGGTGTAATACTTATTACAGTGAAAGGTGAACAAATGACATCACAGTGACACTGGTCACTGGTGTAATACTTATTACAGTGAAAGGTGAACAAATGACATCACAGTGACACTGGTCACTGGTGTAATACTTATTACAGTGAACGGTGAACAAATGACATCACAGTGACACAGGTCACTGGTGTAATACTTATTACAGTGAACGGTGAACAAATGACATCACAGTGACACTGGTCACTGGTGTAATACTTATTACAGTGAACGGTGAACAAATGACATCACAGTGACACAGGTTACTGGTGTAATACTTATTACAGTGAAAGGTGAACAAATGACATCACAGTGACACAGGTCACTGGTGTAATACTTATTACAGTGAAAGGTGAACAAATGACATCACAGTGACACAGGTCACTGGTGTAATACTTATTACAGTGAAAGGTGAACAAATGACATCACAGTGATACAGGTCACTGGTGTAATACTTATTACAGTGAACGGTGAACAAATGACATCACAGTGATACAGGTCACTGGTGTAATACTTATTACAGTGAAAGGTGAACAAATGACATCACAGTGACACAGGTCACTGGTGTAATACTTATTACAGTGAAAGGTGAACAAATGACATCACAGTGACACAGGTCACTGGTGTAATACTTATTACAGTGAACGGTGAACAAATGACATCACAGTGACACAGGTCACTGGTGTAATACTTATTACAGTGAAAGGTGAACAAATGACATCACAGTGACACTGGTCACTGGTGTAATACTTATTACAGTGAAAGGTGAACAAATGACATCACAGTGACACTGGTCACTGGTGTAATACTTATTACAGTGAACGGTGAACAAATGACATCACAGTGACACAGGTCACTGGTGTAATACTTATTACAGTGAACGGTGAACAAATGACATCACAGTGACACTGGTCACTGGTGTAATACTTATTACAGTGAACGGTGAACAAATGACATCACAGTGACACAGGTTACTGGTGTAATACTTATTACAGTGAAAGGTGAACAAATGACATCACAGTGACACAGGTCACTGGTGTAATACTTATTACAGTGAAAGGTGAACAAATGACATCACAGTGACACAGGTCACTGGTGTAATACTTATTACAGTGAAAGGTGAACAAATGACATCACAGTGACACAGGTCACTGGTGTAATACTTATTACAGTGAACGGTGAACAAATGACATCACAGTGACACAGGTCACTGGTGTAATACTTATTACAGTGAAAGGTGAACAAATGACATCACAGTGACTCAGGTCACTGGTGTAATACTTATTACAGTGAATGGTGAACAAATGACATCACAGTGACACAGGTCACTGGTGTAATACTTATTACAGTGAACGGTGAACAAATGACATCACAGTGACACAGGTCACTGGTGTAATACTTATTACAGTGAACGGTGAACAAATGACATCACAGTGACACTGGTCACTGGTGTAATACTTATTACAGTGAAAGGTGAACAAATGACATCACAGTGACACAGGTCACTGGTGTAATACTTATTACAGTGAACGGTGAACAAATGACATCACAGTGACACTGGTCACTGGTGTAATACTTATTACAGTGAAAGGTGAACAAATGACATCACAGTGACACAGGTTACTGGTGTAATACTTATTACAGTGAAAGGTGAACAAATGACATCACAGTGACACAGGTCATTGTAATACTTATACATGAATGGTGAACAAATGACATCACAGTGACACAGGTCACTGGTGTAATACTTATTACAGTGAAAGGTGAACAAATGACATCACAGTGACCCCAGGTCACTGGTGTAATACTTATTACAGTGAAAGGTGAACAAATGACATCACAGTGACACAGGTCACTGGTGTAATACTTATTACAGTGAAGGTGAACAAATGACATCACAGTGACACAGGTCACTGGTGTAATACTTATTACAGTGAACGGTGAACAAATGACATCACAGTGACACAGGTCACTGGTGTAATACTTATTACAGTGAAAGGTGAACAAATGACATCACAGTGACACAGGTCACTGGTGTAATACTTATTACAGTGAAAGGTGAACAAATGACATCACAGTGACACAGGTCACTGGTGTAATACTTATTACAGTGAAAGGTGAACAAATGACATCACAGTGACACAGGTCACTGGTGTAATACTTATTACAGTGAAAGGTGAACAAATGACATCACAGTGACACAGGTCACTGGTGTAATACTTATTACAGTGAAAGGTGAACAAATGACATCACAGTGACACTGGTCACTGGTGTAATACTTATTACAGTGAAAGGTGAACAAATGACATCACAGTGACACTGGTCACTGGTGTAATACTTATTACAGTGAACGGTGAACAAATGACATCACAGTGACACAGGTCACTGGTGTAATACTTATTACAGTGAACGGTGAACAAATGACATCACAGTGACACAGGTCACTGGTGTAATACTTATTACAGTGAACGGTGAACAAATGACATCACAGTGACACAGGTCACTGGTGTAATACTTATTACAGTGAAAGGTGAACAAATGACATCACAGTGACACAGGTCACTGGTGTAATACTTATTACAGTGAAAGGTGAACAAATGACATCACAGTGACACAGGTCACTGGTGTAATACTTTGGAGCTGCAGCTGTAAAAGAAACCATAACAGTAACAATGCTTCACATTTTAAATAAATCGCCTTTAAAATTGCCTAAATATGTGAAATAATTTATGCAAATTTTTTTTAGTTTTTTTTTTATCCACTAGGTGTTCTATGTTATCCATGTGGTGGCGCCATTTTATAATCATGTCATGTGGCTGGGTTTGCATGCAAAGCGATTTTATTAATTACGCAATTACTTAGCGTCTTGTGTCTGCGTAAACATCTATGGCTGCATATGTACATCTAAACACATCATTTACTATGTCAGTTATCTTATTAGCATTATGTGTGTTGGTGACGGGAGCAATTAGCGCTAGCGATAACTTGATCCCTAGACTAAATGTGTGATTTGCACAAGTGATAGGGACCAAGAGTGATCGCTTGCGTTAAAACTGAAGCACTCATAGTAACCATCTGAGGGCTATAATTGATATTACCTCGCATTCACTTTTAGCCACCCCTCAAGTTTTAAAATATAATATTTCCTTTTGTCAACAAAGTAATGGATGATGAACATTACAAATTTGACTTGACTTTGTTGCAGGGGCACAGTGTTGTATAGTCCTGGGGGAGTTTCAGAAAGGGTTGAACTGGTGTGACGCGGGACTCAGAGTATCTTTTTCTAATGAGTGAGATTCACCAGTGATACTACAATAGAGAAAGTTAACTATAAATATAATTGAGTTAGTGTGTGTGTGTGCGCGCGCGTGCATGTGCGAACGTGTGTGAGGTGCATTATTGTTTTCTTTACTGGTCTCAAACCTGTAGAGACTAACAAGTCATCATTAGTAAGAAAGTAATGCCTCATATGGTCTAATGAGTTTTGTACTTCTACAATTTTATATAGAGAACATAATAATGCAAACAATACATTATGTACTGGAATAATTGAATCCTGGCCACATTCATATAGATTATGTATACATTCCATCAATGTGTAGTTTCGTAAGTACCCGGTATCACAGATGAAGACATTTGGTTTTGATTGCATATCTATCTATCTAATTTCTTGGTATTTCCAGAAAATGTGCCTGTGGTAACCCATTTTTCTTCTCAAAAACACATAAATGTCATGAATTACAATAACATTCAGTGTGCTGTTTGTGCAAAATGTTCTTAACTAGGCATCAGATCAAACCAGGTGATGAAGTCCTGTTGAAACTACGTGAGAAGGCTGACAAGTTACATGTGAGTACAGGACATGGAGAGATCCAGAGATATCACAGTTAGAGCCACATGGAAACAGGAGTCTTCAGAACTGGTCGCAGTTTCATGCTCCTTTGTGCAAAGCCAGTAGACATTTTAGTTTTAGATAGTTTTGTACAACTGATGTCACAAATGAAGACATTGTGAAACTGCATATAATATTCTCATTAGTTGAGCAGCTTTATAAATGAAACTCGTTAATGTGTGTTATAATTCTAACTTAAGGAAACAATAGATATCAGAAATGTATGAGAAAATAATTGTGATTCAGGTTAAATTGGAAGTATGTTTTCATAATCAAGCGATTTATTTCTTGGCAGCGACAAAAAGAGAGAGATGAAAGAAAGGCGATGAAGAAAGAACAAAAGCAGAAAGCTGACGATGACAAGCTACTGGCTACCATTCAGGTATAGTATAGTGTAGTGTAGTGTAGTATAGTATAGTATAGTATAGTATAGTATAGTATAGTATAGTATCGTATCGTATCGTATCGTATCGTATCGTTCGTATCGTATCGTATCGTATCGTATCGTATCGTATCGTATCGTATCGTATCGTATCGTATAGTATAGTATAGTGGTGGTTTGTATAAGAAGTGTGTCCTATGGTTTTATGTATAGTTGTATTTCTATTGGAGATAGTAGCCTTGAAATCAGAACGACAGCTTGTTACCATGTCACAGATGATTTCCCATAACCATTTAAAACAACCTCACAAACAATTAAATCTTGCAAAATGATACGTTGTTTCTGCCACAATATACAGAATTGTGCATATCCCATGTGGTAATATTGAATAAATGAGGACCTTCTAAGTGGTAATATTGAGAAGTGTTGATATCCAAAATGGTAATATCCAGAAGTGTGGATATCTCAAGTGATAATGAAAAGTATTGATATCCTAAGTGGTAATATCAAGAAGTGTTGATATCTCAAGTGATAATAACGAAAAGTATTGATATCCTAAGTGGTAATATCAAGAAGTGTGGAGATATCCCAAGTGTTGATATCGAGAAGTGGATATCCCGGCCAGTCATTACGCCAACTGTTACTGTCATCACAACCTGACATTTCTCTTGTAGCAACATGGTGTCAAATTGGTTGACACGACTGACACTGATGACACTGCCGTGGCGCTGGATAAGTTGTCACTGGACAGTGTTGAGACACATCACCCCAGTGGGGCGAGGGTGACATTAGACAGCAGTGGGGCGTTACACTGGCCCATCTTATTCCTCTACCCAGAGCATGGAGAGACAGATTTCATCATGCAGTTTTCTGAGAAATCCAAGTATGTGATTTGTCTACAGTGTGCAGCATTTAATTATAATAACAGGTGTTTAAACAAGTAATGCATAGCTTTATGTAGAGACCCCGTCATTTCGGCGGGTAAAAACGAATATGGACGGGTAGAAATATGGTGGAAGAGTAGTGGACATGTAAAAAAATGAAGGAGCAAAAAAAGGTCTTCAAAACCATAGATTTTGTTAGTTATGCCTTGAAAGTGAGTGAAAATTGTGTCACATGTGTGTTTGTAGTCCATTTAAGGTCATCAGACACATTTTAAAGTTTGTAAACTGGCTTAACAGTTAACATCCATGTGTCCACCAAAACATGTGTGACTGGCAATAATTTTATCTTGGATAAAGCCCTGCTGTCATATATTTATTGTCCCCCTAGCCTGCGTGTTGTATTATGTAGAGACTAAGCATCAAAGATCTTGTCAGGAAGATCACTGACACTGGACACAAACATTGAAGCGGTTATAACTAGTGTATTGCCATCCGTACAGTATGAATTGCATCTGATCAAAGTCATGTTAGTTTGTTATTGCGTTGTTTTCTGCTAACACCTGAAGGAATCATCTTTCAATTTATTACAATAAATTACTTTCACCTGGTCTCAGCTCCACCATCCCACATGAAAGCTTGTAAACTTTAATATGGTGATACCAATATGGTAACAGTGTCAGTCCAAAGGTTAATATATTGATGTCTGATGCCAAATGAAACTACCTGACCCTTTCCCCCAAACACTAGTAATTCCATCTGTTGTCATGACGACCCCCAACTGCCATATCATTGTTTGCACGCATAACATTCCTCTTCATATTCACCTGTATTTATGTTAAGATTTTATATTTTATTATACATATGTTTTGACGAACAAGTTTTTTCTAACACCGATAATGAGGTTTTGTTTTTTTTGTTTTAGCCCCTAGTAACTTAATTTAATAAAAAACATCAAGAGACAATCACACAACGATCAATTTTCGACCAATGGAGATGATTTTGTGGCAAAAACCAATAACGGTAAACCCAAATGCCAGGTAAAATCCCCCCCTTTTCTAACAATTGGCAATCCCTTGATTTCTTTTTTTATAATTTTTTTTATTTATAATTTTAAAAAAATTTTTATACAGCAATCTTAAAATTTTTAAAATTTTACGGCAAAAGAATTCCATTTTAAATTGTTAATCATAATATGTAATATTTCTTGTTTTTTGCCCATTTTTTTAATAGTTTTCTCCTTTAAACATGACAAGATAATTTTGTGGGTAATAAAGGTTTTTATTATTAATATTGATTGATATCTTAGAAAATTTGATGTATTAGAAATTAACACAGAGAGTTATCAGTGTAAGCATTAAAATAATGGGGAGAAAGCCTTTTCCCCGTGAATTTAAATACATATGCTTTCAGAGACATTTATTCTTTGTATCGATTTTAAAACTTGAAAGTCCTTTGCACAATGCAAATGTATCTGTAATACCAGTGTACATTGAGGGTTTAACTTTCTACAAACAGTTTTAAATACTCAGTATGTTGTCTTAATTTTTGGACAACAGCATTTTACACCTTTGCATGGAAAGCCTTTGGTAGTTTTAAAATCAGAGCATAAATGAAGAATAAAAAGAAACATTTAGTACTGAGAAAATTGTTGGTGTCGGGCAGGACCGAATAGTGTGCTTATGTGACCGCGAACTTCAAATGCGTTTTTCTCCGTTTGAAACTTTCTACCCTAGGCATGTTCAGCGTCCAATAACTTTGGCTGTGTGTGAGATATCTCCATAATTTTTACACCGTTGGAAAGATTAATACATCTTTCCAATGGTGTGACTAACTCAATTTTTTTTTTTGGACATACGACTCATTTCTTTAGAACACGTCACATATGTTCATATGATATCAATGTCATTTAACAAATGTTTTCTCTCTGAATCACCTGCCCATACATGCATGGCCATTGTGTTTTTATATGGAATTAGTACATTTACAGCTAGTAACATTAATAATAAATAAAATAAATAAAATAACATCAAGAGACAATCTACACAACTGCCATCACTTAGGTTTGTCGACCACATGGAGATGATGTTTCCCGTGGCAGGAGAACCACAGACCTGGGACACGGACAACAAATACAGGGCACCCAACTGCCAGGTAACAACTCCCTCCCTCTCTCTGCCAACACCCTTGTTGTTGCTCGCACTGGAGTCCCATGGATGAGATGATGAACTGTTTGTTATGATGAACTGTTTTTATTATTTATAATATAAATAATAAAATATAATTTAATTATCACAGCAATCAAATTAATATTTTATATTAATTTTATTGCTGTGGTCATTAAATTATATTCCTATTTTAATATTTGTTAATCATAATATGTAATATTTAGAACTTGTTTTTACTGTACCTATTTTATTTATTAATATTGTTTATCTCGAGCTGTCAAACATGACAAGATAATTTCCTGTGAGGGATAAATAAAGGTTTTTTTTATATATTAATATTTGATTTGATATCTGTAGTAATGAGTAGATGTATTCAGAAATTAAACAAGAGAGTTATCAGTGTAGCAGCATTGCAAAATAAACTGGTGAGAAATAGCCAGTTCTCCCTGTAAGATTTATTGTAATATACATATGCTTTCATAGACATTTTTATTCTTTGTATCGATTTGAAAACTATGAAATGTCAACATTTGCACACATGCAAATGTATCTGTAGTGAGGTAGTGCCAGTGTACATTGAGGGTTCAAACTTGCTGTTCAACAGTTTTAAATAGGCTCAGTAAGTTGTCTTAATCTTTTTGGACAGACATATTGTCCACACCTTTGTCTATGGTATAAGAAACTTACTATTTAGTGTAGTTGTTAAAAGAAATCAAGAGCATAAGACTACGTTCACAGAATAAATAGAAACATTTTAGTACTGAGAAAATTGTTGGTGTCGTAGATTTTCTTTGAGGACCAAGAAAAGGACAGACTCTACCCTGTTGACATGAATTCCACCCTCGAGACAGTCTTGAAACACAAAAGGTGAGCTGAGCAAATACAAGACACATGTTCTAAGCCTGGGATTCCACATGTACACGAAAGTGCAACGAATGTATGAATACAGAGCCTAGATGAAATTAATAGAAATAATGATATACATAAGTGGACATATTTTCACATGCATATGGAAAACCAAATCACTTGATATGGCACCCACTGCATCAATAGTGACATGACATCACCCCCTAGCCGCATTACACAGCCGTACATATGGAGTCCTAGTTTAATTCATGATCGTCAACAGTACAGCATTTCACCAACATATATCTTCACACCTCATCCATCTAGTAGACAATGTATGGTTGACATGTTGAATATATAACTTATGCCTGTCTCACATACTGTTATTATGTACCAGTGTTGACACAAGCACTGTATGCTAGGAGATAATAGCAACTATGTGATTTTGCATGTGTGATTTAACAATACATGATGTTTATTGCATCCGTTTTTTGCTGTAGGTGTTTCGTGCGTGCGGGCACACCGGCCTTCATCGTTCTTATCAAAGACTCGCCCTTTGCAAAACACTACTTGTCAAAACACGGTTTATGATCGTGGTCAAAGATTGCATACATAATTATGGTAGATTTATTGAATAAACTCGGCAATAAATCATGGGGAAAAGTTCATTTGTAATTTTTCATGACACACAAACACTCAAACTCATTCAGGTCACGTTGACCCTGCCACAGATGTGTGCTGGTGTACTGTGTTTTGTCACAACATGTTTGGCAAAAACCTTCACCGACAAATCCAAGTAGTCTGTAGTGATTTATTTTTCAAATGCATTCAACCCAATAAAAGAACATACATGTGTTCTAAATACATGATAATAACATTTTATAGCGTCTTCGTCTTATCATAAACATAGACACGCTTTTCCAAATCCA
This sequence comes from Ridgeia piscesae, assembly GCA_025642075.2. Classification (NCBI taxonomy): domain Eukaryota; kingdom Metazoa; phylum Annelida; class Polychaeta; order Sabellida; family Siboglinidae; genus Ridgeia; species Ridgeia piscesae. The sequence goes on from JAODUO010000004.1 coordinate 263,618, forward strand.
ACATATCAAGGCTTTTACATCCATTGGGTGATATTGCGCCACATTTACAAACCCCACCTCGCATGTACTTCCTCACCAAGGCTATTTAAAGGTAGCAGCTGGGTGCTTCTGTTCCATTAGTTATCAACAAATTCATCTGTGCCTCGTATCTTTATCTGGTTCTGGTTATTATTTTGTAATTGTCCTGATGTCTGTTTACTGGATCCTGACGTCTTGGCATGACCCTGGTGACTGTTTAATGGTTCATGGCGTCTTTTGGCATGACCCTGGTGACTGTTTAATGGATCATGACGTCTTTTGGCATGACCCTGGTGACTGTTTAATGGATCATGACGTCTTGGCATGACCCTGGTGACTGTAATGGATCATGACGTCTTGACATGACCCTGGTGACTGTAATGGATCATGACGTCTTGACCTGTCTGTCTACTGGATCCTGTTGTCCGTTTACTGGACAGGTCCAGATATATGTGTTGATGACACCCCAGTCTGTACACCAGGGTGTGTCCGGCCAACATTCCTCTGCCTGTGTTTCATCCAGCCTCCACCAGGGGCCAGTGACGGCTGTGATCAGGCAAAGTGGATCCCTTCTTTGTTGAAACACCGCAGCAGTCTACAACACAATTGTACATTTGAGAGACACATGTTAGATACAAAATAGTAGACACAACAATCCATTAGCCGTAAAAAAAACATACAATGTAGCCACGTCACATAATGTGCTCAAACTTCAAGGATGTCGAATCTTGGGCAAAATTTAGCAGTGGTATGTTTATACCATGCATCGTAAACAATACAAATTCCACCTTTGCGACAAATATCGGGAGGGTGGGGAGTTCAGTAAAGACAACTGTCAGTGCTGCTGCTACAATAAATTCTCCATCTAACAGAATCTTTGCTGTACTGTGTTGATGTGTGAGATATAGGTTTTGTAGTGTTCAGTTTGTCTCTTACTCGAGGAAGTCGTCTATGTCCATTGTCCGGGCTCGTTTCTTCTCAAAGTCGTTTTTCTGCAGCAGATCAATTGCCTTCTCCCGCATGTCCAGGTCTTCCGGCACTGGCTGAAGTCACAGCAACAACCAATTAGAAATTGTCTTCTGGACATCACACATTAATTGACTTTATTAAAGCAACCGAGGGTTGCTTTCAGTAGCTGCTGATCAAAAAAATTACTTAGTTCAATATGGAATATATTATTCATGGGTCCAAGATTCGGTTATTGTTGTAAGAAATTCACTGACCCTGCAGCATAGATTATGAAACATACAACCAAGACTTGTAGCTGATTGGGTGAAACGTTGTAATTTAAAAATTTGTTCCAAAAAGTGAATTTTTCAAAAATTCAGTTCCCATCTTCATGACCATTTCTTGATGGACCAGTGTTTCCCGTGAGTTAAGTGAGCAAGCAATAAAGGTGACACTGGATCCGGGGGCATGGCCACAGAGCACCTTCAAAATGGTGTATTCTGAAAGGGTGATTTAACCTATTCCATGGAAATAAACAGTAAACAAATGCATAATTTCAAGGTAGCAGCATGTAAACATGTTTCTAGCAAGAAATAACTACAAGGTTGCAATCTTTTGGCATATTTTGAGCGGGATGGCTCAGAAAAACAGTGAGGTGGGCCACCTCGTTCGTCATCTAGCAGGGTAAACACTAGTCAGACTGAAGTTAGATATAAATATCAGCCACATTACACCTACATGCCCACATACTGGAGCATGCGGCTGATCTTACAACTAAATGCACATTTGATCAGTTAATCAAGCCAGCATAATGCAAACTATTCATATCTGCGTATCAGATCCAACTGGACTTTCTGTGTATATTTTACCCACAATCCTGATGGTCTGTTAACATCATAGCAATCACACTGGTGATTCATGCCAAGTAACATATTTCTTGCAAGCTTTACCAGACAAAAAAGATAATATATCCTTAATTTTAATGAATCTATACTGTAACATTATTTTTTTCGACACCATGCCGTTTTAACTAAAACGGTCTGGGTTATTTTCACAGTATCAGTCGATAGAATGTTTGTGTGCTGTACATACAATGTTATGTCTGTGTGCTGTACGTACAATGTTATGTCTTGTGTGCTGTACGTACAATGTTATGTCTTGTGCTTGTATGTACAATGTTATGTCTGTGTGCTTGTACATACAATGTTATGTATGTCTGCTGTATGTACAATGTTATGTCTGTGTGCGGTATGTACAATGTTATGCCTGTGTGATGTACATACAATGTTATGTCTGTGTGTGTATGTACAATGTTATGTCTGTGTGTTGTACATACAATGTTGTGTCTGTCTGCTGTACGTACAATGTTATGTCTGTGTGTGGTATATGAGTGCTGTACGTACAATGTTAAGTCTGTGTGTTGTACATACAATGTTATGTCTGTGTTGTACGTACAATGTTATGTCTGTGTGCTGTATGTACAGTGTTGTGTTTGTGTGCTGTATGTAAAATGTTATGTCTCTGTGTTGTACATACAATGTTATGTATGTCTGCTGTATGTACAATGTTGTGTCTGTGCTGTATGTACAATGTTATGTTTGTGCTCTATGTACAATGTTATGTCTGTGCTGTAACAATGTCATGTTTGTGTGCTGTACATACAATGTTATGTCTGTGTGCTGTATGTACAATGTTATGTCTGTGTGCTGTATGTACAGTGTTGTGTTTGTGTGCTGTATGTAAAATGTTATGTATGTGTGTTGTACGTACAATGTTATGTCTGTGTGTTGTACATACAATGTTATGTATGTCTGCTGTATGTACAATGTTGTGTCTGTGTGTTGTACATACAATGTTGTGTCTGTGTGCTGTGTACGTACAATGTTGTGTCTGTGTGCTGTACGTACAATGTTATGTCTGTGTGTTGTACGTACAATGTTATGTCTGTGTGTTGTACGTACAATGTTGTGTCTGTGTTGTACGTACAATGTTGTGTCTGTGTGCTGTACTTACAATGTTGTGTCTGTGTGTGGTATACATGTGCTGTATGTATAATGTTATGTCTGTGTGCTGTACGTACAATGTTGTGTCTGTGTGCTTGTACGTACAATGTTGTGTCTGTGTGCTGTACGTACAATGTTATGTCTGTGTGTGGTATATGTGTGCTGTATGTACAATGTTAAGTCTGTGTGTTGTACATACAATGTTATGTCTGTGTTGTACGTACAATGTTGTGTCTGTGTGCTGTACTTACAATGTCTGTGTGTGGTATACATGTGCTGTATGTACAATGTTACGTCTGTGTGTCGTACGTACAATGTTGTGTCTGTGTGTTGTACGTACAATGTTGTGTCTGTGTGTTGTACGTACAATGTTGTGTCTGTGTGTTGTACGTACAATGTTATGTCTGTGTGTGTACTTACAATGTTATGTCTGTGTTGTATGTATAATGTTTGTCTGTGTTGTAGTACAATGTTGTGTCTGTGTGCTGTATGTACAATGTTGTGTCTGTGTGCTGTACGTACAATGTTATGTCTGTGTGTTGTACGTACAATGTTGTGTCTGTGTGTCGTACGTACAATGTTGTGTCTGTGTGTTGTACGTACAATGTTATGTCTGTGTTGTACGTACAATGTTATGTCTGTGTTGTACGTACAATGTTATGTCTGTGTGTTGTACGTACAATGTTGTGTCTGTGTTGTACGTACAATGTTGTGTCTGTGTTGTACGTACAATGTTTGTCTGTGTTGTACGTACAATGTTTGTCTGTGTTGTAGTACAATGTTGTCTGTGTTGTACGTACAATGTTGTGTCTGTGTTGTACGTACAATGTTATGTCTATGTGTTGTACGTACAATGTTGTGTCTGTGTGTTGTACGTACAATGTTGTGTCTGTGTGTTGTACGTACAATGTTATGTCTGTGTTGTACGTACAATGTTGTTATGTGTGTGTACGTACAATGTACGTGTGTGTGTGTACGTACAATGTTGTGTCTGTGTGTTGTACGTACAATGTTAGTTGTGTCGTACGTACAATGTTACATCTGTGTGTCGTACGTACAATGTTGTGTCTGTGTTGTACGTACAATGTTGTGTCTGTGTTGTACGTACAATGTTGTACGTCTGTGTGTGTACGTACAATGTTGTGTCTGTGTTGTACGTACAATGTTGTGTCTGTGTTGTACGTACAATGTTGTGTCTGTGTTGTACGTACAATGTTGTGTCTGTGTTGTACGTACAATGTTGTGTCTGTGTTGTACGTACAATGTTGTGTCTGTGTTGTACGTACAATGTTGTGTCTGTGTTGTACGTACAATGTTGTGTCTGTGTTGTACGTACAATGTTGTGTGTGTTGTACGTACAATGTTGTGTCTGTGTTGTACGTACAATGTTGTGTCTGTGTTGTACGTACAATGTTGTGTCTGTGTTGTACGTACAATGTTGTATGTCTGTGTTGTACGTACAATGTTGTGTCTGTGTTGTACGTACAATGTTATGTCTGTGTTTGTACGTACAATGTTGTGTCTGTGTTGTACGCAATGTTTGAGGACATACACAGTTGTGTCTGTGCTTGAGACAATGTTGCGTTAGGTTACATACAATGTGTGTCTGGGCCTGGAGTACATGTTAGCGTACATAAAGGTGTGGTGAGACAATGGGCTGTAGTGTACTACAAGTTGTGCTGGGCCTGGAGAGCATGTTAGCTGCTCATACACACATGTTGTGCTGGGCCTGACGAGCAATGGGGGTTAGCGCTACATACCACAGGTGCTGGGCCTGGAGGAGGCATGGGGGCTTAGCGCTACATACCACAGGTGCTGGGCCTGGAGGAGGCATGGGGGCTTAGCGCTACATACCACAGGTGCTGGGCCTGGAGGAGGCATGGGGGCTTAGCGCTACATACCACAGGTGCTGGGCCTGGAGGAGGCATGGGGGCTTAGCGCTACATACCACAGGTGCTGGGCCTGGAGGAGGCATGGGGGCTTAGCGCTACATACCACAGGTGCTGGGCCTGGAGGAGGCATGGGGGCTTAGCGCTACATACCACAGGTGCTGGGCCTGGAGGAGGCATGGGGGCTTAGCGCTACATACCACAGGTGCTGGGCCTGGAGGAGGCATGGGGGCTTAGCGCTACATACCACAGGTGCTGGGCCTGGAGGAGGCATGGGGGCTTAGCCATCCAATATCTTAGGGAGGGGTGTTGAAAATAGGACCAGTACCCTAATATTTCGAGTAGGGATGTGTTTTTATTAAAATTGCAGATTATGGGGGTCTGAAGAGCTCTGAAAGAAAACATACTGTGTGCATAAATATGTGTTGCACCTCACTGACAGATAAGCTGATGCTATGGCGGTATATGCCGGCGGTATGTGTTTTGCAACTGTCTTCTGATGAGAAATGCCACACTCGACTGAAGCTCCAGTGCAACCCGCCATATTAATTTAATTTTAATGGCAGTGCAGAAGATTACTATACAAATCTTATCTATAATACAGCAGTTAATGTGTGTACCTGAATTCTGCACCAAGGGTTTTGTTTTTCCTTGCAAAACATATCCTTAGAAGGCCGTCCCACTCCTGCAAGAGACATACAAACATTAGACGGCTCATTGTGGGAACAAGAAGAAGCAGACAAACTGCACGTAGACATGGTGGCTGCATTTGGCTAAAGTCTGACAGGAGAGTTCAGACTGGTGGCTACGTGTGATTTTTATCACCCTTGCAAAATGAGGATCTTGTCCATTTTTCAACGATTTGGTTTTACCACTGTCTAGAAGGAAAGCGGCTATGAAATGTGTCCGTTCTGTCACAGTAATAGAATAATCTGACAGAATGTAAATACTTTAAACATAGATTTGATGTTTGCTACGATAGTAAATCATATTTGATGTTTGGCATGGTAAACAAAATATTTATTCTCATATAACTATTTTCTTTTCTTATTCTGCTGTATATTGTCATGAGGTCATCAACCAAGCTGCAGACTTACAGGCTGTTGACAGACTTACAGGCTGTTGACAGACTTACAGGCTGTTGACAGACTTACAGGCTGTTGACAGACTTACAGGCTGTTGACAGACTTACAGGCTGTTGACAGACTTACAGGCTGTTGACAGACTTACAGGCTGTTGACAGACTTACAGGCTGTTGACAGACTTACAGGCTGTTGACAGACTTACAGGCTGTTGACAGACTCACCTGGAAGTTGATTGGAGGTGGTGGGTTCTTTGGCTCCAGTCGCACAACATTTGATTCAACTTTTGGCGGAGGTCGGAAATTGTTTTTACCAACCTGAAAACACAAAGACAGAATGTAATACTTAATTGATTTTATTCACATAATAAATAAACTGGCATGCTTGAATGAAGTATGCACCATATCACCAGATCCAAAGAATTCCACTTGTGATTCATGTTTACAATTTATCTTTTCTCATTTTTTAACCAATTCTGTTCATGAAAAACTAATATATATGTATATATATATATATATTAATTTTTTTAAAGAAAAAATGGCATTGTAATCGATTGCATATTCGAGGGGCTGAAACTCTCTGAAAACATCCAGTTGCCCCCCTAGAGGCTGAACGGTATTTAAATATGGAACAGTCTCTTCCACACTTTCAGTACAAGGTCTGTTTTACGACAATGCAAATGTTACTGAGAAAACAAAACGATCTCCTGGTCAAAAATAAGATGATGGCATCTGAAAAATCACCATCTAAAGACCTATTGTTTGAAAAACGCACAGCTGTTGAAAAAATACATTCCAGTAACATTCTATGGCTAAGTGTCTGCCTCGGTGTACATATTATAATGAAACATGTTTGTATTAATCTAAGATGATGACATTACAGTACCTTCATGAGTATGTCTACCCGGGCCAGTAGTTGTGTGTTGATTGATAATCGACAGTAGAGTTTATCACCAGGCTTTGCCACCAGTCGCTGGGCAAACTCTCGTTGAAACATCAGCACAGCACACCTGGTGGGGGAGGACAGGCTGGTTACTGTAATGACTTTATAATAATAAAGTGGCAGCCATTTTGGCTGAAAGGTACAATAAGAGCATTACAAATCATAAAACAATTCATTAAAGTATATTAAGTAAAACTATGTGAAATAGTAACTATATATGAAATTGTTACTAATTAGAATATCTGATAAAATTATAAAACGATAAAGTAGGATATTAAAACTGTAAAGGCCTATAATTTGAATAATATATAAAATTATGACTAATTCAAGTTTCATGTAACAATTATAAAACATTTAGCAAAGTAGACTATTAAAAATATAAATGAAATATAGAAACTGTATATGTGAAATTTTAACTAATTAAAATATCTAAATACTATAAAATAGAAAAATTGAATAGCTAAATAAAATCACAGTCCACTGCAAGTAATATTCATATGTGAATAGGAACATCTGCCAAATGCCAATTGTAGTCCTTGTGATACAAAAGATTCACACACACTGTAATCACATGTGGAAAACTACTGTGATGTTACTTATTTTTCAGCTGAGAGTAAAATGGTTTAAAACAATATTACTCAGGATGCAAGAGTCTACTGTCTGTGCTGTCACACATTCTATGTACATTCAGATAAACTAATGTAGATTTGCCACATTTCTCAACACAATTATTATAGCGCCATACACACTTCTGACTTGCACTGTGCATATTGTTACAGAGCTAACTTTAATACAGCACAATTAAAACTATTATCACAATGGCAACCAACTAAATGTTTTGCTCCACTGCTAATGCACAAGCCTAGTAAATTCACGAAGAATGTCTTTAGGTAATAGGTGTACAGGTGACCTCTTGGATCTGCACATTCAAGTCTATCTCCAGTTGTATTCACCTGAAGAATGGTCTGTGAAGTAGCAGTTTGAAGACAATTGGAGATGAAATCTGAAATAAATGTGTGCTGAAGGTGAACATGCTGGGAACATTCAAGAAAAAACACCAAGTTAGACAGGTGCACAAGATACACAACCAACAAAGTTATTATACCTAACTCACAACGATTACTATCGAAATATTTTTAACTCGGTATTAGGTTGCATGGTGTGGTTTTAGCATGTGTACTGACACATCATAAATGGCACTGTTCCAGCATGCAATGCATGTTGATAGTACTTGAACTAGTAGGGTTTGTTACTGAAGTTAAATGTTACAAAACATAGCACTTGAATAATAATAATTGTAAAACTTCTAAAGCATCCTTAAAAAATTCAAGCTCAGAGGCGCAACAAACAAAATCATAAATTTTAGCTAGTCATTGTTGGGGACAGGCAAAAATTGTCATTACAGCATGGAACCACTGAAAATGTATGGTGGAAAACCAATTTCAAACAAATAAGTTTTCTGTTTTTTTATGAAAGGTGTCTATAGTTTAAGAATATTTAATTGTAATATGGAGTTGATTCCAAATTGTTGGCAAAGCCACAGAGAAAGCAGGTTTGCCAATATTCAGCTTAGTTTTAGGAACAAAAAGTTGTTTGGATTGAAAACGGATGATCTAACAGTCCTAGAGATATCAGAGAAATGTAGCAGATTAACTAAGTATGTCGGTTGTTGAGCAGAAAGAATACAGTATGTAACAGTAGCCAATTAAAATTTAATTCGGTATACAACTGGAAGCCAATGTAATAATATATCTAATGTAGTTGTAAACATCTCCACATAACTCACATTCAAATCATATTAGTGCCCAATACTTATAATCAAGAACACCATCAGTTGAGATACATTGTATCATATTGTTAGAGCCAGTACATAGACACACACCTGATAAGGTAAGTTAGCTACACAGATGTCAAAGAACGGCAGGTCGGTTTTGAGAGCATCCCCAATCATCAGGTGGAGCTTACTCTGCAGAGGGCTGCAACAAGCAGGGTCCATGTCAGGATCATAATTTGTATGTAATTCTGCACTGTGGTCATTGTCGTGTTACATATTGTTTTTCAAATGCATAAAAAAATTCATATGCATAAATTGCCTATGTGTGTGAATTGTGCAGTATAGGTAAGTTCTTATACTGCCCAGTGTCCAGTCCTTACGACACTTTACACATCACTCCCTGGCAGACCTGTCCAGTCTAACAACATGTCAACTTCTCTGGGAAACAAACATCCATCCTGCAATTAATGTGCAACACTTTGTACACAAATATTCACACGGTCTTCATACAGCTGAAAGAACTGGATAAATTTAGATTGAATTATCTAACCAGGTTTACCTAAGTACAAGGTTAATAATACATTAAAACTATATATATATATATATATATATATATATATGACTAAGAGGTGTAGTTGTAATTTCACATGTAAAATTTATGTAGTAGATAGATGTTAAATGTTAAGAAACGGTTGCTATTTATAATAAAAAACAATATTTTAATGAGAAAGTATAAGATTGAAAGGGTTTTTTAACATTGGAAAACGTTTGCCTATTTTGTTCCTAAAAAGGTTGAATGTAGTGGTTATGTAACACAGATGATAACCGTAATTAAAGTGGTGTGTTGATACCGACTTAGCCTACCTTCCCTGGACTCTTTTCTGTAATTCAGCCGCTAGCCGTGGATCTATCTCGCAAGCAATTACCTGGAGACAAAACCAGTGTGGTGAGTGAAGCAGGGAGACAACAAGTTTCTATCATGACACATGCAGTGTTTCCCCTGAGTAAACTGATGGGCAAGGTGGTAGGATGGGTTGATCGAGCATCAAATGCACGATGCGCACTATGTGTGTCCGAGGGCATGGCCACCTAGAACTAGTCTAAAAACTAGCCACCTATTGACCCACCTGTTGCAGGGGTACCACTGCACAGCAGGACAACAGTAATAAAGTATTAAACACAGCATTATATATAAAACCAGTACTTTTTGTCATTTATTCAATGTTGCTTACATTGATTGCCACCAATACTGCCTAGTGACCATCCCCATTTGTTGTAACAGGAAAACAATATTCACCTGAAGCCTCGACAGTTTACTTGCTACCAATAAAGGCCACCATTGCAGTAGATGTAGTGTTCTCTTCTCTAATGTCCTAATAGGGCCTGCAAGTCTCGCGCGCGAAAACGAGGCTGGGGGCAGTTGGGGGCAGGAGGTCCATATACTCCATGTTAACATATAGAACTTTGTTTTGTTTTGGTCGTAATAATCGAACTGTCCCGAAATAGCGTTTTTCAGTTATATTGTCCGAAGGATTATTACAAGCAGAAGCAGTGGAACATTTTGCCGGTGACAATGATCACGGAAATCATGAATTTTAATCGATATTGGAATGGTGGTTGCCATGGCAAAAAGGTTGAAGTAGTGGTTTGAACCATATGATAATAATGAAAGTGGTTGTTGATACCGACAGTACCCCCGACCTGTTTTGTAATTCAGCCGTATACCGTGGGTCTATCTCGCAAGCAAATTTAGACAAACCATGTGGTATGAAGCAGGGAGACAACAAGTTTCTATCAAAGAACATGCAGTGTTTCCCCTGAGTAAACTGAGGGAAGGTCGTAGGATTTTAAAACTAGCCACCTATTGCCCATGATTAGTGTGTACCACTCAAAATAAAGGACAAAGAAAAAAGTATTAAACACAGCATTATATATAAAACCAGTACTTTTTGTCATTTATTCAATGTTGCTTACATTGATTGCCACCAATACTGCCTAGTGACATCCCCATTTGTTGTAACAGGAAAACAATATTCACCTGAAGCCTCGACAGTTTACTTGCTACCAATAAAGGCCACCATTGCAGTAGATGTAGTGTTCTCTTCTCTAATGTCCTAATACAGCATTTGGTTGGAGGGAAGGAGTATTGGGAAAATAAATAATAATAATAAAGCTTTATTGCCATTTTCAACATGCATTACATGTTCAATTGGAATGTAGTCTGGCGTTGACTCACATAGTACCTATTCCTATATATGCAATAAAATGAAATATGGCAAAAATATATAATTCACAGTGTACATAATATGTTCTTTAAAATGATAAAAAGATATTATTTTGATCCAATAAATAAATAACATGTCTATTTTACAAAGTAAATGACAGTGATAATATTAATTAGTTATGGTTGAAATATTGTTCAGAATACATTGACTTTTAATGACTTAAAAACGGAGCTTGCTCGAAATAAACCACATCATTGTCAGAGTGTACCAGCAGAGAAGCTACATGAGACAGTCATGGTAGACTACAGTGAATAAATCAGGCTCGCTCAATTTGCTGACCTTTTTGACTTTTTCCAGAAGTTTCACTGTCATGTTTCCTGTGCCAGGCCCGATCTCCAGCACCACATCTGTGGGGCGCAGGGCCGCCTGCAAAGGGTTGTTAACCTTTCAGATCACATGCCATCGTAACCACTCCATCAACCATTCATACAAATCCAGCATCGAGATTAGCAAGATGTTTATAAACAATCATAATATAAAGCCACATACACAGACAGTGAATAACAAATTAATAGACTAAGGTTTCAAATGACATTTAGTCCACAATTATATATATATATATATATATATATATATATATATATATATATATATATATATATATATTGCTAAAGTCCACATTATCTTTGGGTGGTTATGGACTGTGACTTACTGGTTGGTTGTGGATTGTTGAAGTCTAAGATAAATGGTTAAATATCATTAATTAGGTTAAATATCAAAATAATTAAACTGAATTAATATTTCAAAAAGTAGATACCAAGCGACAGTTTATCTGATGTGACAGGAAACCTGAGCAACATTGGTTTGGTTGTTGCATTACAACAGTCATAGTCTTACTGATACTTCATTCAGAGCTGACGTTGCATCTTAAAAGGTGTAAGTAGCATTACTTAGTAATAACATTACAGCAATAATATTATGTTTTAAGAGGAATGTTACGACAACAGAACAGCTGTCATACACACGTACCTTCTCCACCATGCTGGCCACAAGTGGAATATTAAGACAGCAGAACAGCTGTCATGCACACGTACCTTCTCCATCATGCTGGCCACAACAAGTGGAATGTTACGACAACAGAACAGCTGTCATGCACACGTACCTTCTCCACCATGCTGGCCACAACAAGTGGAATGTTAAGACAACAGAACAGCTGTCATGCACACGTACCTTCTCCACCATGCTGGCCACAACAAGTGGAATGTTAAGACAACAGAACAGCTGTCATGCACACGTACCTTCTCCATCATGCTGGCCACAACAAGTGGAATGTTAAGACAACAGAACAGCTGTCATGCACACGTACCTTCTCCACCATGCTGGCCACAACAAGTGGAATGTTAAGACAACAGAACAGCTGTCATGCACACGTACCTTCTCCACCATGCTGGCCACAACAAGTGGGTTCTTCAGGATGTGTTGTCCCAAATCTGTCTTGAAATTGATCCCTAAAACAGCCAACACTGTACACTACACACCTTTCTGCCGATGACGGCCAATTGTAACATTAACAACCACAGCTGAAACGAGCTGTTGTTGATTTAGCCACAATGTGACAGTGTGAGAATTTGTTTAGTTCATGGTGATAGTCTTCAAGAATATACTGCTCAAAAGTGATATTTCACTATCCTGCAGTTGTAACGTCATTGTGTGCTAAAGTAATAAATAAATATGACAAACAGTGTGACTGTCCTGCAGTTTGTTATGTAACTGGGCTAAAATGATAAGTAAGTTAATAAAATAAATATAATAAATTAATTAATTTTGCTTTAAATGTCACTGTCCTGCATTGTAAAAGATACACCACTCATGATCACTGTGGGCTAAAATAATAAATAAGTTAATAAAATAAAAATCATCAATAACTCAATAAAAATAATAGTACACTAAATTAAAAAAACTTGAAGTTTATGATTAATAGTAAAATGGACTACTACTGTAATGTCAATGACTGAACGACTGGAAGAACAGTTGCCTGGAACACTGGTGCATTCACGGTATCATTTTTACCAAGTATCTCCTTGAACAGTCAACTCGGCTTGAGTCAGCTGCAGTCAGACCATTGATGACAATTTCCATGTGTTTGTGTCGCCAGAATTGGTTGTTCACAAGGAATGAAAGCTTAGTCAATTTCACATTAATGAAGGAACTAAGATTTTCATAGATGAGTTTGATAGAGGCTTTTCTGTTTCTCTGTCTTTTTTGTCACCAATGGGTGTCCACTGTCCACCATATGAATCTTGACAATGGTTCATCTTTGTGATAACGTGTGAGCGTAGCAGCATTTTGAAAATTTACTTTCAATTAAATTTATTTATTTTGTTTGTTTTGTTACATAGTTACATATTTATTTATTACTTTCAATACACATAAAATATAATTAATTGCAAAGTAGCTCTGTAGACTACCATGAAGAGGCTTATAACAACAGCCAGTTAATCAGCTATAATTGTAATCACAGCTATGGCAATCATAAATTATCAGTGACCTAGCTGGTACAGCAAATTAAAGATAATATTAAATTAACATAATATTTGTGCTATTTGCACGAGTTTTTCACTTGATGACACGTACCAGTGAAAGCGTACCAGTTCTGACCCACTACGACTTGTGTCAAACTCGTTCAAAATTCATGACAACGGCAGGCAGAACACGTGTATTCATGTGAATACACATACTGGTGGAGCAGTACCAATTTTGAACCAGTATGACACGTGTCAAATGGTTCAGAAATGGTTCCTTGTTTGCTGGGATGTCATTTATATAGAGAAGGAAGAGGAGGGGGCCAAGAACGGTCAACTGTACGTTGCATGGACACCAGAGATCATGTGTACCTGACCTGACTTGCACTTCTTGAGTTCTATTGGTTAGAATTGTTTTAATCCAGAGGCGGGTGTTGGCTCTCGTTCCATAATGGTCTAATTTGTGGGGGACATGCAGTGTCAAAAGCTTGGTGATTTCTTTCTAGGGTGCTAGTCAGGTCATGTATAGTCGTGAGCAGTGAAGTCTCACAGGAACGCCTACGTCTAGTTTAGTCTAAAGCCATGTTGTCAGATAGTGAGGATATTGAAATATTGTGGCATTCATTCAAGATGGTTATGCCACTTACGCCGGCTTATGCCTAATCAAAAAATTATGGATTGATTTGGATATGATATGTTTAAGAATTATAAAGGATGATACCCAAATGCCTGAATCTCTGTTATTCTCTCTCCGTGTATACAGTACAATGAATACATGTCCCACTGGTGAATGGGATAACATATCTTATATAAAATTATGCAGGTTGTGCAACTCTTGTTTACTTTTTCACGGCCACGTGAATGGCAGGTGTGAGCGATATTCAGAGACAGACACCGAAGCCTCTCAACACTCGAACTTAAATCAATGTATTCCAATTAAATATCAGCATACCTTGCTTTTGTACTTCTTTGTGAACTCTACATTTCTTCTCGGATTTTACTTTCGGCATTTTGAATAGTTTCTGCACCCGTTCGTGCGTTCCTTCCGTAAATCACCAAACTATCTTCTCGGCGAAGTTACGCAGCCGAGCGAGCGAGAGTCGGGTACGCGAGATTACATTCCTGGAGAAGCGCGTTACCGCCATGTCGTCTGCAGTGTTAAGCTGCGCTTCTTTCGTTTTAACAAAGTGTAACAAATAAGTGTTACGGTGCGTGTTAGACATTAGTGATACTGTTTATGCTATTGTCAAAGTACTTAAACATGATCGTAACCAGGCAGAAAACAGAGTAACGCCTCTTCGCGGCAAATGGCCAATAACCTAACTGGAACATTTCATTTCACGGGATCGGTCGGTTACGCTCGACTAGTTTTGTTTTTTGCCAGACCCGGGACGCCTCGATAATGTCTTCTGTCAGTTTTGTGATTGGGCTATATCAAAATCATGACTCTTAGCATGATGAAGTCTTCGGTATAACTAATTTTATTACTCTTGTGTGTCCAACCAAGACGAACTGCGTGGACCGCGCAATTCTTCTGTGGCAACGCATTATCATTATCACATAATTGATTATGTCGGCAGTTGTCTACATCCTGATCACAGCCCACACTACCTATGGATTTTATGTCTTAAGTTACATATGCCCTAGATGATATGTCACGAATCTATTTAAATTTTAAAGTTTTTATGTTATTCATGCACATAATATTAATAACTTTAAATATAAATCATTTAATCAGTGCCAGTGGTTAGTAATACTAGTATATATATTATATATATGTATATACTAGTCAGTGACCCACCAGTCGGATATCGCTTGTAATTACCGCCAGATGTAACATACAGTGTACAAAACAGCTACATTTGGCATCTACACAAACAGTCTAATATTGATAAAGACGCAGAATGAGGTTTGTGAACATACATTTTCAAAATAAATAACTGATATTTCAGGGGTCAACAGTAGCGCTGGCTCAACAAGTGTTTTGAGGGTGTCTGGCCATTTTGGTCCACCAGTTTTCTTATTTTACTGGCCACTGGTTTCAACAATCGAATTATTCACAATTGTTTTAGATAGTTTCCATCAGTTGTCACTCCCTACACAACAATTAAACATAATCTGTGACAGCCAAATCCATGGACTCGCTACACTGTCGCCTACAGCGAATACATCTATGCACTGCATCGTCGCCGTCATCTATGGTGCAGCTGCATTTCGTGTCGTTTTGCCGCCGAACAATCCCATTTCACACATGCACCCCACATTTGTACGGCCTTCCATTTCTTTCTCTGACTAAAATTAATTCACACCCTGCGGCACATTTTTAACGTTTGGTAGCGACAGGATCCACACCAATGTCATCGTTACTCTAGCTAGCCATTAAGGCGCCATGGAATTATCCAGGTCACCGCAGGTCAAATGCATATGGGAACTCCCCGATGCTGACGTGTCACAACGGCGAACGCAAAAAAGGAGATAGTTGGTTGAATAGAGCTCGCATTTATTTGGATTTCCCGTAAATACAGGTCAAAGGGCAGGGATGCTGTCTACGTAAGCAGAGGACAGTTTGGCGGTTCTATTTATACCACACAACATGGCGTATTTTCGAACACATCCTGCGTTTTCAAAATTAAAACCGCTTTCACAATTGATAGAGGCTCATATTGTTATTGCCAAAAAAGTCACTTAGAAGTACTATGTAATTATTATAAAAGTGAACTTTATTGACAGAATACATACAAAAGAATTAGAAAAAGGCAAAAACATGTTATTGATTTTTTTAAAGGTCATTTCAGCTGTCATGTCTATTTTAATATTCTAAATATATACAAATATATTTTTATTGTACAATGTACCTGTTTTTATAAGAATAAATGTGTATTCTGGCAAAACAGTTCCGGCCAGTAACGTTTTTTGGTGGGGCGGTAACTTTTAAAATCCACTGGCACCCCTGGGCCAGTGGATACAAAACCTTATTGTCGACCCCTGTATTACACGAAATACTCATTGGCCCCCGTTGTGTAGTGGTTCCTGTGGGGAGTGTGGCGTGTTTAAAAACAACATCTACAAATAACTCAAAAGGGTGGAATAAACATAGATAATATCAGTTGGATTCAGACCTGCAAAATTGTTGGGATGGTAACCTGTATTTTTGACCTAAAATTATGTGAGAATCTGTATCAGATAACTCGTACACACATTTGTCATGCATACCATAACAACACATGAATACAACATATAAAGCAAATAAACACCCAATATAATTTTTTAGAAAAATTGTTTAACCATAAAAAGAACATGTAATGAGAATTTTGCAAACACGAAAACAATTATTAATGGGACATCTTTCTGTTATTAAAGGCCAAACAACACATTAATGTAATAACAATTTAATTAACATAGCAAAAGTTGAAAGAAACTTATAACAAGGCCAAATATTTCAGAACAATCTACTCTATTCTTGTTGCTCTGCAATGATTCAAACATTGCATTAAAATATTCATTACCCATTTTAAAATATCATTTTTCTGCTCAGTAATTGATTAATTGAATAGAATAATTCTCCCAGTATTTTTAATTTAACCTATATATAGTTAATTTAACCTATATATAGATCGACTGTAATCGTAGCCTGGGCGATGCAGGTTATAATTACTAAAATTAATATGTTTTTGACATGCATCTTTCTATCTGTAATAATATTACAAATTATGTTCTGCTGATGAGACTTATCAAATATAGATGAATTAGATCAAACCTATGTTGGCAATGGGTTGAATATTTACCAGATGGCACATCAATTAATGCCATGTCTTCACCCGCACTGAGCGATAATAGGGAACCTGGCTGAGGCAGAGGTGACAAGTGAGGTGACCTGAATGGCAAGATAGAGATGCTGCATGTGCTACAACTGATAGTTGCGAAGAAGACAACACCCATTGGACTTGGGGGAAACTATATGTATCCTGTTGGAACGAACCATGCGAACACAAACCTTATCTGACAATGACAGAAGTGCCCAAGAAACAGTGGTTTCATAAAGTAATGAAAATTGTAGCAAAGTTGTAAAACCGGCAGCCAAACACTTTCCTTTTGTAATGAGTAATCTTATTGGTCCATTTAAAATGGGGTCACAGAAACCAGCCAGTGCCACTAAATGTCACAGAAACAAGATAAACACAGTTGGTTGTATTCATTTTTTTGCAAACATATTGATCGGCATAGAACAAGATGTTTATTTTTTGACCCCAAAATAAGTACATGAATTCAATAATCATAAGGTGAAACAAACAAAATGTCATACATCAGTAATTTAAAACAATGAAATGGGGGGCAGTGACTCCTGTTAAGACTGAAAAGTCGCCACCACAGGAGCCACTCTACAGCACTGAACCATATTGTCATATTTTGTGTGCAGACATAAAGGACGATGTCGGGAAAGAGGAAGCGGCGGGTTGAAATAGGAGGTGGAGACGGACCTGGTGGGAAGAAGTCATGCCCTCCAGCCGACAGGGAGGAGGAATCTGACAGTGATGGAGAGATGGACGTAGAGGGGAGTAGCACCCTGCCCTTTACACCAGACTTTCGTGAGGTGAGTACTTGCTTGTCACACTGACACAGGCCAGGCAGGTTCTTTTAATATCGAGAAGACCTCCAAATGAACATTCTAGTCGTATATACTGGTCCGATTGCAAAAAACCTCACCCGGACATATCCCCACTGGAAAAAAACACTTGGACATAACCCCACATAGACAAAACCCTACTCACATATATATATATATATATATATATATAACAAAATCTGATTCGGACAAATTTGTTATTTGAATATATCAATTGATGGTTTTCCAATATATATTACAGTATATAGTGATTAGCATTAATTATATGTTGGTTTAGCTTTAGTGTTGTGTTTGTGACATTTTCCTGTGAATTTGTTATCAGTGACTTTTCCCACTGACTTTATTTTCTACATTCATACATCAATGCTCTAGTTGGCCTGATAAATAAGTGCAATCAGTGCCTTATTTTGCCTAATCAAAGACTTCAAGGTCATTTTTTTTTTCATAATACACATGTCAGCTTTATTCTATATCAAAATAATGTTTTTTCAGTATTTAAAATTTGCAGTTGGGGTTTTGACAAATACTCCTAAACATAATACAGTGTATGTGCATGACCATGGTTGAAGCCGTGATAAAATACAGAAGAAATGATTTCAGCAAGAGGAAGCTGAAGTCGGGGTGATCGAGCAGGTGTCTCTGAAGAACTTCATGTGTCACAGCAGTCTCACAATCAAGTTCTGTCCCCAAGTCAACTTCATCATTGGCCAGAATGGAAGTAAGTCAAGCCTCTGCATGCTTACTATATATTCTTATCATTTAAACAGTTATGTAGGTGTTGTTGTTTGTACATTTGAACTCTGCGGCCACAAGGATTTGTTAACAAAAGAAACCATAGCATGTAGTTTATAGACAGGTGATTGGCATGAGGTGCCATGTTAATTGTACTGAGTGTTGTGTTGTGTTGTGTTGTGTTGTGTTGTGTTGTGTTGTGTTGTGTTGTGTTGTGTTGTGTTGTGTTGTGTTGTGTTGTGTTGTGTTGTGTTGTGTTGTGTTGTGTTGTGTTGTGTTGTGATGTGTTGGGTTGGGTTGGGTTGGGTTGTGGTTGGGTGGTGTGGTGTGGTGTGGTTGGTGTGGTGTGGTGTGGGTTGGTGTGGGTGTGGGTTGGGTTGGGTTGGGTTGGGTTGGGTTGGGTGGGTGGTGGGTGGGTGTGGGTGTGGGTGGGTGGTGTGGGTGGTGGGTGGGTGGGTGGGTGGGTGTGGTGGGTGGGTGTGTGTGTGTGTGTGTGTGTGAGTGGTGTGGTGTGTTGGGAAGCCTGTAGTTCTGACCTGTGTTGGGACTGTCGTCTTGCAGGTGGTAAGAGTGCAGTGTTGACGGCTGTGGTTGTGGGACTTGGAGGGAAGGCAAACATCACCAACCGAGGCAACAGCATCAAGGCCTTCATCAAGCATGGCAAACAGTGAGTGCCTGTATGCCATACACTCAACTGGTGATTGACAGGATGTGGTTCTACTTTATGTACTGCTATTTAAACACTTGAGCAATCTCATTCATCCCACTACATTTATGTTTTTTGAATATGACTAAATATATATATTGCAGAAGCATTGCCAAATAAACCTTCCAATTCCCAACTGCCAAGCTAATTAACCTTAGCTAATTTCAATTTTTTTGGCATGATCTTTTGTATTTATTCATCAGCAAGGAACTATATATCAAAAGAGGGTAAACCAAATTATGCTGTGGTGTCACTAACTAGTGTTGGTTAATTTTGATCCGAGATAAAAGGTTTAATAAATGTTTTGAGTTCTTACAAATGCAACAACATTACAAACACAGCTGACTTTAAGGACAATTTTGGCAGTCATTAGTTGTTTTTATTTAAGTCTCTGGAATTAAATTTGGGTTCTGTTGCAAGTAAACATAATTATAAAATGTGAACCGTTATTGTAACTTACCCCCACTTTGCCACAGATCTGGCGAGGTGACTGTGAAGTTGCGAAACCGCGGGCGAGACGCCTACAAACACCCCCTGTATGGCGACTCGATCATTGTTGAGAGAAAACTGGCAGTTGATGGGAGCAGTCAGTACCGCCTCAAGAACATAGATGGTTGGTAGAACTACTTCATTTTACACTGGTGATATCTATTAGCTTGGCACGGAATGAATTGTTGTTTGTGATTATTCTGTACTCCGTAGGGGTCGTGATCTCACCATAGATTGTACTTGTTTGCGACTACATGTATGTAAGAGTGGTGAACTCAGCACAGACGTGAGTTGTTGTTTGTGACTGTCTGTAGGGGTGGTGGTGTTGACACAGACTTGAACTGTTGTTTTGACTGTCTGTAGGGATGGTGGTGTTGGCACAGACTTGAACTGTTGTTTTGACTGTCTGTAGGGGTGGTGATGTTGACACAGACGTGAGTTGTTGTTTGTGACTGTCTGTAGGGGTGGTGGTGTTGGCACAGACTTGAACTGTTGTTTTGACTGTCTGTAGGGATGGTGGTGTTGACCCAGACTTGAGCTGTTGTTTTGACTGTCTGTAGGGGTGGTGGTGTTGACACAGACTTGAGCTGTTGTTTGTGACTGTCTGTAGGGGTGGTGATGTTGACACAGACTTGAGCTGTTGTTTTGACTGTCTGTAGGGGTGGTGGTGTTGACACAGACTTGAGCTGTTGTTTGTGACTGTCTGTAGGGGTGGTGATGTTGACACAGACTTGAGCTGTTGTTTTGACTGTCTGTAGGGGTGGTGGTGTTGACACAGACTTGAGCTGTTGTTTTGACTGTCTGTAGGGGTGGTGGTGTTGGCAAACACTTGAGCTGTTGTTTTGACTGTCTGTAGGGGTGGTGGTGTTGGCAAAGACTTGAGCTGTTGTTTTGACTGTCTGTAGGGGTGGGGGTGTTGGCACAGACATGAGCTGTTGTTTTGAATGTCTGTAGGGGTGGTGGTGTTGGCACAGACTTGAGCTGTTGTTTTGACTGTCTGTAGGGGTGGTGGTGTTGACACAGACTTGAGCTGTTGTTTTGACTGTCTGTAGGGGCTGTGGTGTTGGCACAGACTTGAGCTGTTGTTTGTGACTGTCTGTAGGGGCTGTGGTGTTGACACAGACTTGAGCTGTTGTTTTGACTGTCTGTAGGGGCTGTGGTGTTGACACAGACTTGAGCTGTTGTTTTGACTGTCTAGGGGCTGTGGTGTCGACCAAGAGGGAGGAGCTTGCCTACATCCTGGAGCACTTCAACATCCAGGTCGACAACCCAATGGCCATCCTCAACCAAGACACCAGTCGCAACTTCCTGCACTCAAAGAGTCCAAATGACAAGTACAGGGTGGGTCATCTACAGGGTGGGTCATCTACAGGGTGGGTCATCTACAGGGTGGGTCATCTACATGGTGGGTCATCTACAGGGCGGGTCGTCTACAGGGTGGGTCGTCTACAGGGTGGGTCGTCTACAGGGCGGGTCGTCTACAGGGCGGGTCGTCTACAGGGCGGGTCTTCTACAGGGCGGGTCATCTACAAGGCGGGTCTTCTACAGGGCGGGTCGTCTACAGGGCGGGTCTTCTACAAGGCGGGTCGTCTACAGGGCGGGTCGTCTACAGGGCGGGTCATCTACAAGGCGGGTCGTCTACAGGGCGGGTCTTCTACAGGGCGGGTCGTCTACAGGGCGGGGGTCTACAGGGTGGGTCGTCTATAGGGTGGGTCGTCTATAGGGTGGGTCATCGACAGGGTGGGTCATCGACAGGGTGGGTCTTCTACAAGGCGGGTCGTCTACAGGGAGGGTCGTCTACAGGGCGGGGGGTCTACATGGTGGGTCATCTACAGGGTGGGTCATCTACATGGTGGGTCTTCTACAGGGTGGGTCGTCTACAGGGTGGCTCGTCTACAGGGATAGACTGTAATGGGGACCGGCTGTATGTGGTACTGGGTTGATGTGACCATAAAGAATAATTTACTTATACTGTTAAATTTGTGATGGGTTCACACGTTAAGGTCCAATTTGGCAAAACATTAAAAGGCAACATTTCAGATCCACAATGACACCAGAGTCATCCATGTAAATGAAAGTGTTGTTAAGTTACGGGTGGTTGGACCGACCTATCAGAAGAATTTGTGTTTAAAAGCTGACAACATAATCCATGAATATAGTGATATGGTTTCTTGGTTCATGTTATTTAGTAAATTTACCTCAAGAAACTTTATTTTTTTCCGTGAAAATCAGTCCGCTGAAGAAAGTTGTGCGATGCAGCCAAAACATATGGAAAACAAAAACATGTCTCTTGAGATGTAAATTTACTAAATAAGACAACATATAAGTTACATTGACAATACATTAATTTTCTTTTTATTAAAATTAATGTTACAACTAAGTTTCCATTGCACTTGCATTGTATTACGTCTTTAACCATGTATTTCTTTCATGTAAACTGCTGCCATGAGAAATGAAGGAATACAACAGACTTGAAAATGTGCAAGATGTGAGTTAGTGTATTTTGTTACTAAATGCAGTAGAAAACACGAAAGACAATTTGTGTGTTTGTGTATTTCCAGTTCTTTCTCAAAGCAACGCAGCTCGAGCAGATGAAGAATGACTACGTTGACGCAAACCAGTCGAAGGAAGTGGCACTGGAGATCTTACGTCAGAAGAAAGAGGTGCACATCAACACTAAATACTTAGTCATGTAATGTACACAATAGGTTGTTATGACTTGTGGTTAGTCAGAAATGTTTCACGCAAGTATGTTTGATGCAGTCGATGTACACGATTTCCAGAATAGTTTTTTGAGATATTAAGACATTTTTTTCAATTTTTGTGTTGTGTACGTAAATGTGTCAAACAAATGTTAACCCTTTTCTAGTAGAAAAGCCATTGAACCACATGTTAGTAACGTGCGGATATACTGTAATGTCCTGGATACATTTAATTTATTCATTACTGCATTCCTAGAACGTCACACAGTTACAAACGTTGGCAGAGGGTGTTTTCTGTTCACAGCTGATATCTATCCTTAATGCCATATTATCAGGGTGCTCAGGTCAGCAAGATGCCATGTTCATCTACCTACACATTCCTGACTCAGTAGTGCATGTATATATCTATATAACAGGTTGACTGATGAAGTGTATCCGTTGAAAGAAGGAATGTCATCCTAGAAGTTAAAACAAATTCTGTTGTTGTGTTGTCATAGACGCTACCTGGACTGCATAAAGAGGTGCTGAATTGGGAACAGAAATATAGGGAGTCGTTGTCGATCGATGAGCTACGAAAGAAAGTGACTACACTGAAGAAAGAGATGGTGTGGGCGTTAGTTTATGAAGAGGAAAAGGTCAGAATTGTTTATTTTACTTTGGTGTAAAATTTTCATATTAATTTATCTTGATGGTTTTGTATCTGACAGATAATAGATGTTCCTTATTTGTGGCTTGTTTGAAATATTTTCCATGTTTTCCATATTAAAACCATTTGCATTGATATTCTTTTATCTGTTCTCCGCCAGAACTGTTTGTAGAAATATCATGAAGAATATAACGTATAGCAATAATAATCAAATGTGATATTTCTATAGCACTCATATCAACTAGTGCTTTATGCAATAGCACAATCTAAGATATGAATTTGAGAAAGAAACAATTATATAAATAATAGTGTTATAGTTAGAACATTGTGTTTGCTGCCATTTCAAAGTCTGAATAAAATTGTATTCTTACACCAATACTAACTGATGAATTGTGTAATACACATGGTTTGCTAAGAACCAAGATGAATTGGCCATGTTTGCTGAATGAATAATAATCAGCATTTCGACGAATGAATCAGTGGATGCAGACTGAAAAGCTTAAGTTTGAACACTGAAATTATTTGAATGAATAATTTTAGTCCAGTTATTGTAGCATGGCTGAAGGCTTAAGTGAAGTTGGAAATGTTTACATCTGGCTTTTATTTCTAGCGTCTTGACCCAGTTACGAAAGACTTGAAGCTGGAACAGCAGAGGATTCCCAAATTCCAACAGAAAGTTGAGGAATCGCAGGTTTGTGACTGTTAATTGTTTATACACTAACCAGAAACAAGGTGATAATTGTGTTTCTACTGCTGGTTGTATACCTCTGAAATATAGCCTAGACATGGTCATTTTTATGGTGGTTGCATCTCACTCACAATGCACCTATTCAAGTGTTTTGTAATAACCACCAGTTTGTCAAAGTAGTTGTAATAGGAAACTTAGTTTCTCTACTTTTATAGACGGACAACTAAGTTTATCAAAACAGTGAGTCCCATTTGTCACTATTAACGGATGTGTTGTGATGAATGCTCCCCATGTGACCTCACCAATGTCCATACACTGGTAACTAGTAACAAGTTTTACAGAAAAGCAAATCATGCACTTACCAGGTTGTACAACATTCTGACTGTTTGTGTGAGGATATGTGACGCTGGAAGATGTGTGAACAGAAGGTCAGACAGCAATTAACAGTTTGTCCAGCGGTAACCATGGTATACAGCAGTAGCCATGGTAATGAGATAATTCGTGGAAATTCCAACAGAGGCAGTTTTCTGTTATTTATTCTAACACAGTAGTGTGTATGTGTTGTACATGTGGTGTGAGGTCTCCATACCGTAATGTAAATGTGAATGGTATATGTGTTGTATATGAGGTATAAGTTTGAATGGTGTTTAGGTGTTGTATGTGTAGTGTGAGTCGCGTGTAGGTGTTGTACATGTTTTGTACATGTGTGTGTTGTACACATGGTGTACAGGTGTGTGTGTGCATGTTGTACCTGTATGTGGTGTACATGTGTTGTACATGTGTGTATTTGTGTGGTGTACATATGGTGTGTACATGTGTTGTACATGTTTGTTGTATACAGGTTGTACATATGTGTGTTGTGCACATGTTGTACATGTGTGTATTGTACCTGTGTATGTTGTACATGTGTGTTGTACCTGTGTCTGTTGTACCTGTGTGTTTGTGTTGTACCTGTGTGTGTTGTACCTGTGTGTGTTGTACCTGTGTGTGTGTGTTGTACCTGTGTGTGTTGTACTTGTGTGTGTGTTGTACCTGTGTATGTTGTACATGTGTGTGTTGTACTTGTGTGTGTGTGTGTGTGTGTGTGTGTGTGTGTGTGTGTGTGTTGTGTGTGTGTGTGTTGTACCTGTGGGTTGTACCTGTGTGTGTGTTGTACTTGTGTGTGTGTTGTACCTGTGTGTTGTACCTGTGTGTGTTGTTCCTGTGTCTGTTGTATCTGTGTCTGTTGTATCTGTGTGGTGTGTGTGTGTGTGTGTTGTGTGTTGTGTGTGTGTGTGTGTGTGTGTGTGTGTGTGTGTGTGTGTGTGTGTGTGTGTGTGTGTGTGTGTGTGTGTTGTGTGTGTGTGTTGTGTGTTGTGTGTGTGTGTGTGTGTGTGTGTGTGTGTGTGTGTGTGTGTGTGTGTGTGTGTGTGTGTGTGTGTGTGTGTGTGTGTGTGTGTTGTGTGTGTGTGTGTGTGTGTGTGTGTTGTGTGTGTGTGTTGTGTGTGTTGTGTGTGTGTGTGTGTGTGTGTGTGTCGTGTGTGTGTGTGTGTGTGTGTGTGTGTGTGTGTGTGTGTTGTACCTGTGTGTGTGTGTACCTGTGTTGTACGTGTGTGTGTTGTACCTGGTGTGTGTGTTGTACTGTGTTGTTGTACCTGTGTGTGTTGTACCTGTGTGTGTTGTACCTGTGTGTGTTGTACCTGTGTGTGTTGTACCTGTGTGTGTTGTACCTGTGTGTGTTGTACCTGTGTGTGTTGTACCTGTGTGTTGTACCTGTGTGTGTTGTACCTGTGTGTGTTGTACCTGTGTGTGTTGTACCTGTGTGTGTTGTACCTGTGTGTGTTGTACCTGTGTGTTGTACCTGTGTTGTTGTACCTGTGTGTTGTACCTGTGTGTTGTAACTGTGTGTTGTAACTGTGTGTGTTGTCCAGGTGAAGGTGCAGGAGAAGGAGGCTGAGCAGAAGGCCATCCAGGACGAGCTGCAGGCTCTCAACAAGCAGGTGGAGGAACTTGTGCCTCAGAAGGACGAGACACAGAAGGCTCGGGACCAGAAGAAGAAGGCACTGAAGACAGCACAGGTGAGTCTCTCGGAGTCATGGGTCAGCGAGGTCTCCATACCAGATGGCTCAGGTCTAGTAAGGTTCAAACATATTACGATAAACGTTTATGAATTGGAGAAAGATAAATCAGGCTAGAAAACAAAGAATAAAATAACAGGCTTTATTACACATTATAACACCCCTTTTCCAAATTACATGGCAAAATCACACGTACACTGTCACCCTGGCATACCTCATTCTATCTTGCCTCA
Source organism: Ridgeia piscesae (assembly GCA_025642075.2). Classification (NCBI taxonomy): domain Eukaryota; kingdom Metazoa; phylum Annelida; class Polychaeta; order Sabellida; family Siboglinidae; genus Ridgeia; species Ridgeia piscesae. The sequence continues at coordinate 289,898 of JAODUO010000004.1, forward strand.
TACTTGGTCTATACCTCGTAAAGGTACAATCTGTGAAACTTGAATCAGGAACTCTGAATTCTTATTAAGTTCTTTGTAATGCATTAACAAAGGTATCTTTTACTCACGGACTAAGATCTGTGCATGATGCTCTAAACATGCTCTTTGCCAAGACTTCCTTCACAGTTTTTCACCAAGTCTGATTCACATCTCTACCATGTCATCAGGAACATTGTCAGATCAAGATATCAGCCATGCAGTGGCATCGATCACTGTTGGACCCTCGCCAGTGTTGTCACACTGTACTTGTGTACATGCTTGCTAGTGTGTAGTTATGTGGTCAGTTGCCTGCACTGCCCTGCAGGCTTCTATGTGCATGTTACATATGTGGATGGTAGGCTTCTATGCACATGTTTCATGTGTGAATGGTAGGCTTCTATGCACATGTTTCATGTGTGAATGGTAGGCTTCTATGCACATGTTTCATGTGTGAATGGTAGGCTTCTATGCTAATGTTACATGTGTGAATGGTAGGCTTCAATGCACGTGTTACATGTGTGAATGGTAGGCTTCTATGCACATGTTTCATGTGTGAATGGTAGGCTTCTATACACATGTGACATGTGTGAATGTGGGGCTTCTATGCACGTGTTACATGTGTGAATGGTCGGCTTCTATGCACGTGTTACTTGTGTGAATGGTAGGCTTCTATGCACATGTTACATGTGTGAATGGTAGGCTTCTATGCACGTGTTACATGTGTGAATGTGGGGCTTCTACACACATGTTTCATGTGTGAATGGTAGGCTTTCTATGCACATGTTTCATGTGTGAATGGTAGGCTTCTATGCACATGTTACATGTGTGAATAGTAGGCTTCTATGCACATGTTACATGTGATGGTAGGCTTCTATGCACATGTTATATGTGTGAATGGTAGGCTTCTATGCACATGTTACATGTGTGAATGGTAGGATTCTATGCACATGTTACATGTGTGAATGTGGGGCTTCTATGCACATGTTTCATGTGTGAATGGTAGGCTTCTATGCACATGTTTCATGCGTGAATGGTAGGCTGCTATACACATGTTACATGTGTGAATGTGGGGCTTCTATGCACGTGTTGCATGTGTGAATGGTAGGCTTCTATGCAATATCACATGTGTGAATGTGGGCTTCTATGCACGTGTTACATGTGTGAATGGTAGGCTTCTATGCGCATGTTACATATGTGGATGGTAGGCTTCTATGCACGTGTTACATGTGTGGATGGGAGGTTTCTATGCAAGTTATATGTATGGATGATAGGCTTCTATGCACTCATGTTACATGTGTGAATAGTAGGCTTCTATGCATACATGTTACATGCATGTGCAGGCTTGTTTTGGAAGCATGGCTGATGTGTTTGTGGTAAACATGTTTGTTTGTCTTCAGGGCGAGTTTCGTCAGAGTGACATCGAGCTCAAGTCAATTGTGAAAGACAGACAGCAGATCCTGGAGAGGATTGAGGAAATCAAAAATAGGTGTGTTGAACTGTGTTCATACATGCTAATTAATGATAGTATACTCTTGTTTCCCTTTGCAAAAGTACTATAACGAAAGGGTACTGTGAAGGGAGAAAGAGATGGTGGAAGGGAGGGAAAGAGGGAGAGATGCTTTACCGAGTTGTCTAAGTACCTTTGTAACCTAGCCTGTCCAGCACAACTCGCTGGCGTATCAATCCATATGCTGAGAACTGGAATATTTATTGACTCTGAGATTGACCAACCCTGTTGTATTGATGCGCCTCTGAGCTTGGTTTCCATGGCTTTAGGTGTAAGAGAAGTTTTCTGATGATTACTAATGAGTGTGAGTCGTGTTGTGTTGCAGCATCCACCAGGACTACGAGGGAGAGAGGAGGGCGCGGGAGGATCGCATCAGGCAGCTGCAGGAGCAGTTGGACTCTCTGACGGCCCAGCAGAAGACAACGGAACAGTCGGCCGCTCAGTTCCAGGGTGCCATCACCAAGTTCAAGGAGGAGCAGTACAAACTGAGGTAAGATTCAGAGGAGAGGAGTTTGTACAAGGAGGGGCAGAACAAACTTTAAATATGGCCATCTGTGTAGGTAAGTGGAGTGGTGTGTTGACAAGAACATGTTAAGTATGATGATCTATGTAGGTCAGAGGAGTGGCATGTTGATAAAAACATGTTAAGTATGATGATCTGTGTAGGTCGGAGGAGTGGAGTGTTGATAAGAATGTGTTAAGTATGATGATCTGTGTAGGTCGGAGGAGTGGTGTGTTGATAAGAATGTGTTAAGTATGATGATCTGTGTAGGTTGGAGGAGTGGCATGTTGATAAAAACATGTTAAGTATGATGATCTGTGTAGGTCGGAGGAGTGGCATGTTGATAAAAACATGTTAAGTTTGATGATCTGTGTAGGTCGGAGGAGTGGTGTGTTGACAAGAACATGTTAAGTATGATGATCTATGTAGGTCAGAGGAGTGGCATGTTGATAAAAACATGTTAAGTATGATGATCTGTGTAGATCAGAGGAGTGGAGTGTTGATAAGAATGTGTTAAGTATGATGATCTGTGTAGATCAGAGGAGTGGTGTATTGATAAGAATGTGTTAAGTATGATGATCTGTGTAGATCAGAGGAGTGGAGTGTTGATAAGAATGTGTTAAGTATGATGATCTGTGTAGGTCGGAGGAGTGGAGTGTTGATAAGAATGTGTTAAGTATGATGATCTGTGTAGGTCGGAGGAGTGGAGTGTTGATAAGAATGTGTTAAGTATGATGATCTGTGTAGATCAGAGGAGTGGTGTATTGATAAGAATGTGTTAAGTATGATGATCTGTGTAGATCAGAGGAGTGGAGTGTTGATAAGAATGTGTTAAGTATGATGATCTGTGTAGATCAGAGGAGTGGTGTATTGATAAGAATGTGTTAAGTATGATGATCTGTGTAGGTCGGAGGAGTGGAGTGTTGATAAGAATGTGTTAAGTATGATGATCTGTGTAGATCAGAGGAGTGGTGTATTGATAAGAATGTGTTAAGTATGATGATCTGTGTAGATCAGAGGAGTGGAGTGTTGATAAGAATGTGTTAAGTATGATGATCTGTGTAGATCAGAGGAGTGGTGTATTGATAAGAATGTGTTAAGTATGATGATCTGTGTAGATCAGAGGAGTGGAGTGTTGATAAGAATGTGTTAAGTATGATGATCTGTGTAGGTCGGAGGAGTGGAGTGTTGATAAGAATGTGTTAAGTATGATGATCTGTGTAGGTCGGAGGAGTGGAGTGTTGATAAGAATGTGTTAAGTATGATGATCTGTGTTTGGTCGGAGGAGTGGAGTGTTGATAAGAATGTGTTAAGTATGATGATCTGTGTAGGTCGGAGGAGTGGAGTGTTGATAAGAATGTGTTAAGTATGATGATCTGTGTAGGTCGGAGGAGTGGAGTGTTGATAAGAATGTGTTAAGTATGATGATCTGTGTAGATCAGAGGAGTGGTGTATTGATAAGAATGTGTTAAGTATGATGATCTGTGTAGATCAGAGGAGTGGAGTGTTGATAAGAATGTGTTAAGTATGATGATCTGTGTAGATCAGAGGAGTGGTGTATTGATAAGAATGTGTTAAGTATGATGATCTGTGTAGATCAGAGGAGTGGTATGTTGATAAGAATGTGTTAAGTATGATGATCTGTGTAGGTTGGAGGAGTGGTATGTTGATAAGAATGTGTTAAGTATGATGATCTGTGTAGATCAGAGGAGTGGTGTATTGATAAGAATGTGTTAAGTATGATGATCTGTGTAGATCAGAGGAGTAGAGTGTTGATAAGAATGTGTTAAGTATGATGATCTGTGTAGATCAGAGGAGTGGTGTATTGATAAGAATGTGTTAAGTATGATGATCTGTGTAGATCAGAGGAGTGGAGTGTTGATAAGAATGTGTTAAGTATGATGATCTGTGTAGGTCGGAGGAGTGGAGTGTTGATAAGAATGTGTTAAGTATGATGATCTGTGTAGGTCGGAGGAGTGGAGTGTTGATAAGAATGTGTTAAGTATGATGATCTCTGTAGGTCGGAGGAGTGGCATGTTGATAAGAATGTGTTAAGTATGATGATCTGTGTAGATCAGAGGAGTGGTGTATTGATAAGAATGTGTTAAGTATGATGATCTGTGTAGATCAGAGGAGTGGAGTGTTGATAAGAATGTGTTAAGTATGATGATCTGTGTAGATCAGAGGAGTGGAGTGTTGATAAGAATGTGTTAAGTATGATGATCTGTGTAGGTCGGAGGAGTGGAGTGTTGATAAGAATGTGTTAAGTATGATGATCTGTGTAGATCAGAGGAGTGGTGTATTGATAAGAATGTGTTAAGTATGATGATCTGTGTAGATCAGAGGAGTGGAGTGTTGATAAGAATGTGTTAAGTATGATGATCTGTGTAGATCAGAGGAGTGGTGTATTGATAAGAATGTGTTAAGTATGATGATCTGTGTAGATCAGAGGAGTGGAGTGTTGATAAGAATGTGTTAAGTATGATGATCTGTGTAGATCAGAGGAGTGGAGTGTTGATAAGAATGTGTTAAGTATGATGATCTGTGTAGGTCGGAGGAGTGGAGTGTTGATAAGAATGTGTTAAGTATGATGATCTGTGTAGGTCGGAGGAGTGGAGTGTTGATAAGAATGTGTTAAGTATGATGATCTGTGTAGATCAGAGGAGTGGTGTATTGATAAGAATGTGTTAAGTATGATGATCTGTGTAGATCAGAGGAGTGGAGTGTTGATAAGAATGTGTTAAGTATGATGATCTGTGTAGATCAGAGGAGTGGTGTATTGATAAGAATGTGTTAAGTATGATGATCTGTGTAGATCAGAGGAGTAGTATGTTGATAAGAATGTGTTAAGTATGATGATCTGTGTAGGTTGGAGGAGTGGTATGTTGATAAGAATGTGTTAAGTATGATGATCTGTGTAGATCAGAGGAGTGGTGTATTGATAAGAATGTGTTAAGTATGATGATCTGTGTAGATCAGAGGAGTAGAGTGTTGATAAGAATGTGTTAAGTATGATGATCTGTGTAGATCAGAGGAGTGGTGTATTGATAAGAATGTGTTAAGTATGATGATCTGTGTAGATCAGAGGAGTGGAGTGTTGATAAGAATGTGTTAAGTATGATGATCTGTGTAGATCAGAGGAGTGGAGTGTTGATAAGAATGTGTTAAGTATGATGATCTGTGTAGGTCGGAGGAGTGGAGTGTTGATAAGAATGTGTTAAGTATGATGATCTGTGTAGGTCGGAGGAGTGGAGTGTTGATAAGAATGTGTTAAGTATGATGATCTGTGTAGATCAGAGGAGTGGTGTATTGATAAGAATGTGTTAAGTATGATGATCTGTGTAGATCAGAGGAGTGGAGTGTTGATAAGAATGTGTTAAGTATGATGATCTGTGTAGATCAGAGGAGTGGTGTATTGATAAGAATGTGTTAAGTATGATGATCTGTGTAGATCAGAGGAGTGGTATGTTGATAAGAATGTGTTAAGTATGATGATCTGTGTAGGTTGGAGGAGTGGTATGTTGATAAGAATGTGTTAAGTATGATGATCTGTGTAGATCAGAGGAGTGGTGTATTGATAAGAATGTGTTAAGTATGATGATCTGTGTAGATCAGAGGAGTAGAGTGTTGATAAGAATGTGTTAAGTATGATGATCTGTGTAGATCAGAGGAGTGGTGTATTGATAAGAATGTGTTAAGTATGATGATCTGTGTAGATCAGAGGAGTGGAGTGTTGATAAGAATGTGTTAAGTATGATGATCTGTGTAAGGGCGGAGGAGTGGAGTGTTGATAAGAATGTGTTAAGTATGATGATCTGTGTAGGTCGGAGGAGTGGAGTGTTGATAAGAATGTGTTAAGTATGATGATCTGTGTAGGTCGGAGGAGTGGAGTGTTGATAAGAATGTGTTAAGTATGATGATCTGTGTAGGTCGGAGGAGTGGAGTGTTGATAAGAATGTGTTAAGTATGATGATCTGTGTAGGTTGGAGGAGTGGCATGTTGATAAAAACATGTTAAGTTTGATGATCTGTGTAGGTCGGAGGAGTGGTGTGTTGACAAGAACATGTTAAGTATGATGATCTATGTAGGTCAGAAGAGTGGCATGTTGATAAAAACATGTTAAGTATGATGATCTGTGTAGGTCGGAGGAGTGGAGTGTTGATAAGAATGTGTTAAGTATGATGATCTGTGTAGATCAGAGGAGTGGTGTATTGATAAGAATGTGTTAAGTATGATGATCTGTGTAGGTTGGAGGAGTGGCATGTTGATAAAAACATGTTAAGTTTGATGATCTGTGTAGGTCGGAGGAGTGGTGTGTTGACAAGAACATGTTAAGTATGATGATCTATGTAGGTCAGAGGAGTGGCATGTTGATAAAAACATGTTAAGTGTGATGATCTCTGTAGGTTGGAGGAGTGGCATGTTGATAAGAATGTGTTAAGTATGGTGATCTGTGTAGGTCGGAGGAGTGGAGTGTTGATAAGAATGTGTTAAGTATGATGATCTGTGTAGGTCGGAGGAGTGGAGTGTTGATAAGAATGTGTTAAGTATGATGATCTGTGTAGGTCGGAGGAGTGGAGTGTTGATAAGAATGTGTTAAGTATGATGATCTGTGTAGGTCGGAGGAGTGGAGTGTTGATAAGAATGTGTTAAGTATGATGATCTGTGTAGGTCGGAGGAGTGGAGTGTTGATAAGAATGTGTTAAGTATGATGATCTGTGTAGATCAGAGGAGTGGAGTGTTGATAAGAATGTGTTAAGTATGATGATCTGTGTAGATCAGAGGAGTGGTGTATTGATAAGAACGTGTTAAGTATTGTAAATCGGAGGAGTAGTGTTTACATGAATGTGTTAAGTATGATGATCTGTGAAGTTCAAAGTAGTGTGTTGACAGTCTGTGTAGGTTCGAGGAGTGGTGTGTGATAGGAACGTGTTAAGTATGATGGTCTGTGTAGGTCGGAGGAGCAGGAAGTAAAGTCAAACACAGACCAGTGTCGACGTAGACTGCGAGACCTGGAGGCGTCTCGCAACAACAAGATGCGGAGGTTTGGGGCGTGGGTCCCAGAGTTACTGCACAAAATTGACGAGGCCCACAAGAATGGCCGATTTCACAAGAAGCCTCGCGGTCCACTTGGTGAGTTTGTGTCTTGTCATTATTGCGATCATTTGGTTGGGACTGGTCAAGGTATCACCTGTTCATGTTAAACAAGCTGAAGACTGCTCAAAGATCATGCTTTCCCTGTGTGTGCCTGGTGAGATACTGTCCAAAACCTTACCTGTGCAGGAGAGAGGTATCGTGGTGATTATTAGAGCAACAAACTCATGTAAGAGATGACAGGTTCAAATGCTCTGTTTCTGTTTTGAATCATTCATGCATTTCGTCATATTTTATTGAAATCTTGGTTTCACAAGATTGTCTTGATAACAGAAACGTGAGGTCAATGTTTTAAAGTAATAAGTGTATGCAGTAGTGTTTGGAGTAGGAGCTGTTATGCAGCAGTAGTAATGTAATTCGTACATATATATATATATATATATATATATATATATAAACTCTATCAACATTGATGACAAAAGAACAGCTTGGCAGAGGTTACATGCAGAATCGCAAACCACGACATATTGGATATGTCAATTCAGTCAGCTTAATCCCACAAGAGCCAGACTGTCGTGGAGAAATAAGATCATGTTCAGTTGAACAAGTCTGCCATGAGGTAAGTATATAGCTCTTTGAGGACTGGATACCTTGCAAAATAAAAACATACCTCCACTTTTTACTTGAGGTGCCAACCTGAGTCTGCGAGAGCCAATGTGGGCGCGAGCCGTAGAGAGCTGTCTCAAGAGTCTGGTGCATGCGTTCTGTGTGCACGACCACCACGATGAGAAGGAGCTGGAGGCCATCTTCTCTGCCGTCGTCCCGTCCGGACGCAAACCGTCCACGATCACCAATGCATTCGCTGTAAGTTTGACAAAGCTTTTATTTTGCACAGTCTCGTATAAATTGCTTCATCTCATGAATCGTTCTGCCAAATCCAAATTTGTTAAGTACAAAGTTCACCATTTGGAAGTTGTGTCCCAGGAGCTTGTTCAAATAGTAAATAGTGTCCAGTTTCAATATCAGCTTTATTGCTGAGGCAGGGTGACTTATGGTGGGGTGAACTTAACCACGGTACCCTTTGATGTTCAAATATTTTCCTACATTCAATACAGCAGACTTCCTGTTACAAATTACTGGCTGGTTGAGGGGCATTCTTTCTTCACATTCTGCATATCTGATGCAGATGTTTGGTCTCTTTATGTGCCTCGTACAGTTGAGATGTTTACATTTATGATAATCATAACACTGATGTATTACTTATGTTCTGTTTTTATTTCTCACAGCAATGTCGACATGATGTATCCGCAAATGTAAGTTAATTATTTTGTCTTTGTTTTAAGCAATTTTATTTAAATACATAAATCCACTTAACATATATTCACTTATGTTCATGTAAGTGGAAGCATCACTGTCATAATCTGCCTATTCATGTTATTTGCCATATTACCTTTAACATTGAATGAGTAATAGGAATTACTTAAAATGACATTCTGAAGTGTTATATATATAGGTCTACATATTTTAACTCTACATCTGTCATAATTTATTATATATTATTTTATTCCACATTTTATATTTATACTAGATCATATCAACTATTATTTATTGATGTTATAAAGAACAATATTTTATTCAGACATATTATATGTGATTGCTCTGATTTATTTTTTTGTAGTAGATCTATATTTTATCATAATTGTTTAGTGCATGTGAGTGTATTGTGATGTGAACAAATTTGTAAGATGACCCAACATTACAACGCATTCCAATGTTTTATTGTAACTGCAATGAAAACATTGGTTATAAAGCTGATATTATCTTAACTGTTTAGAACACCGTGATATCGATGGAGAAAACTAAACTAACGAAAAATATATAAAACATGCATGTGATGTTTGTATTCTTTAATAAATGTAGTTACGTAATTATTTTGTAATAATAGTTAATGATGATTGCTTCAGAGAGTGTCCCACGACAGATACCCCACAGTACTGGACATGTTGGTTATCGAAGACCACGTTGTGGGCAACTGTCTCATTGACCAGGTCAGTGGCAATGACCGCGGAGGTACAGAGTATACGCAATAACCCAGCTTTGTCCATACGGTTGTGTTCAGACTGAATCCTTTCATTTACTTGATATTTCTAGTGTACAACACTGTTCAATGGATGTTTCTTCTGTATACTAATCATCTGTTCATAGCATGCATCATGCACCAATTGGGGTATAGCAGTTCTGCAGATATTAATCTGACCATCTTCTATTCCCACATACACATGGAAAGGCACAGTGATTTATTTTTTAAAAACTACACTGGTCTAGTAATTCGGATAATGTGATTTCTTTCAATTTCTCATCACCTGTGTTTGGGGTGTAACTGTGACTCACGACAAGATGGCACTGTTGACAGCGGAGTATTGAGAACATCCTGCTGATCAAGGACCGAGGAGAGGCTCGCCAAGTGATGTCATCAAACAGCCCACCGCGCAACTGTCGCGAGGCCTTCACAGCTGAAGGTGACCAGTTGTTCTGTGTACCGACCTATCGCTTTTACTCCAGCAGTGTACGCAACTCAACGGTTCTCACAGCCAGGGTCGAGGATGACATCAGGTGCGTGACACGTCACTGGGCTGATAGTTACTCTTACAGGGATGTATATAAAATATAGGCTATGTCCTTAGATGTGTCATGTTTGCATGATTATATTTATTAAACATAACAGGACTGTTGTTGCCTGACAGGAACTGTATTATATATCACATGACTGTTGTTGCTTGGCAGAACTGAATTATACATCACATGACTGTTGTTGCCTGACAGGAACACTGTATTATACATCACATGACTGTTGTTGCTTGGCAGAACAGAATTATACATCACATGACTGTTGTTGCTTGGTAGAACTGAATTATACATCACATGACTGTTGTTGCCTAGCAAGAAATGTATTATATATCACGTGACTGTTGTTGCTTGGCAGGAACTGTTTTATACATCACATGACTGTTGCTGTCTGGCAGGAACTGTATCACACATAACATGACTGTTGCTGCCTGACAGGAACTGTATCACACATAACATGACTGTTGTTGCCTGACAGGAACTGTATCACACATAACATGACTGTTGCTGCCTGACAGGAACTTTATCACACATAACATGACTGTTGCTGCCTGACAGGAACTGTATCACACATAACATGACTGTTGCTGCCTGACAGGAACTGTATCAAACGTAACATGACTGTTGCTGCCTGACAGGAATTGTATCACACGTAACATGACTGTTGCTGCCTGACAGGAACTGTATCACACATAACATGAGTGTTGCTGCCTGACAGGAACTGTATCACACGTAACATGACTGTTGCTGCCTGACAGGAACTGTATCACACATAACATGACTGTCGCTGCCTGACAGGAACTGTATCACACATAACATGAGTGTCGCTGCCTGACAGGAACTGTATCACACGTAACATGACTGTTGCTGCCTGACAGGAACTGTATCACACATAACATGACTGTTGCTGCCTGACAGGAACTGTATCACACATAACATGACTGTTGCTGCCTGACAGGAACTGTATCACACATAACATGACTGTTGCTGCCTGACAGGAACTGTATCACACGTAACATGACTGTTGCTGCCTGACAGGAACTGTATCACACATAACATGACTGTCGCTGCCTGACAGGAACTGTATCACACGTAACATGACTGTTGCTGCCTGACAGGAACTGTATCACACGTAACATGACTGTTGTTGCCTGACAGGAACTGTATCACACGTAACATGACTGTTGCTGCCTGACAGGAACTGTATCACACATAACATGACTGTTGCTGCCTGACAGGAACTGTATCACACGTAACATGACTGTCGCTGCCTGACAGGAACTGTATCACACGTAACATGACTGTTGTTGCCTGACAGGAACTGTATCACACGTAACATGACTGTTGCTGCCTGACAGGAACTGTATCACACGTAACATGACTGTTGCTGCCTGACAGGAACTGTATCACACGTAACATGACTGTTGCTGCCTGACAGGAACTGTATCACACGTAACATGACTGTTGCTGCCTGACAGGAACTGTATCACACGTAACATGACTGTTGCTGCCTGACAGGAACTGTATCACACATAACATGACTGTTGCTGCCTGACAGGAACTGTATCACACATAACATGACTGTCGCTGCCTGACAGGAACTGTATCACACATAACATGACTGTTGTTGTCTGACAGGAACTGTATCACACATAACATGACTGTCGCTGCCTGACAGGAACTGTATCACACATAACATGACTGTCGCTGCCTGACAGGAACTGTATCACACATAACATGACTGTTGTTGCCTGACAGGAACTGTAAGGAGGAGCTGCGAGAGTTTGAGATGGAGCACTCGGCCATTGACAGGCGGCTGCAGGAGATGACGGGCAGCATCCGCCGCAACCAGCAGGAGGAGAGGCAGTGTCTCACACAGCTCAACAAGATACGGGAACAAGTCACCAAGTGCACATTCGTACGTGTCTCCAGATAGCAACACATCTGGTTGCTGCATCGCAGAATCTGCACTGTGGTTACCGCACTCATGATGATGTTGATGGTTGAATGGATTTGTATGAAATATGATGGTTTATTGTATAAACTAGAAACATTACATTAAAAGATACTTGATAAGACATTACATCAGACTAGGTCGTATGTGTGAAAGTATTGGGTAGATACAGTGGCACTTTGATGTCAACGTATAGTTACAGTGGACCTTGATGTCAACATAGCTACAGTGGCACCTTGATATTAACGTGTAGCTACAGTGGCACTTTGATGTCAACATAGCTATACTGGCACCTTGATATTAACGTGTAGCTACAGTGGCACCTTGATATTAATGTGTAGCTATAGTGGCACCTTGATGTCAACATAGCTATACTGGCACCTTGATATTAACGTGTAGCTACAGTGGCACCTTGATGTCAACGTGTAGCTAAAGTGGCATTTGATATCAACATGTAGCTATACTGGCACCTTGATATTAATGTGTAGCTATAGTGGCACCTTGATGTCAATGTGTAGCTAAAGTGGCAATTGATCTCAACATGTAGCTATACTGGCACCTTGATATTAATGTCTAGCTATAGTGGCACCTTGACATTAACATGTAGCTACAGTGGTACCTTGATGTCAACATGTAGCTACAGTGGCACCTTGATGTCAAGATGTGATGACGTTATCTGACTTACGTGCATGTTTTGTAGGAAATGACAGACCTGAAGAATGTGGAAGACCCCGCCCCAGTCGATATTACAACACTGGTAAATAACACAGATGTAATTTATTCAAAGAACCTATCTGTTCAGAATCTTGCACTTATGTGATCCATTTCACCACTGGCTGAACTGTTTTATAAGCAATTGTCCTGTTGAACAATTGTTTTATAGAACACATTTGCTCTATAACACAACTGCCATAGATTTGTCAACTAAGATAGATAAATACACATGTTACCAGGCTCGTACAATACAATATATCTATTGTTATATTATCATCTAGAATACTTCTATTACTTGTCATATAATGTACCTGTTATGTAATGTTTTATAATGTAGCTTCCGTTGAACTGTTAGTTATATAGTGATGTATAGTAAAAGCTTTTCCTTATCCGGTCATCAGACGTAGTAGTAGTAGGCCTTTGTGTCACAAGTTGTTATGTGACTTATGTGTGACAGAAATATGCCAGGTGTTTTACATAAGAAAACATTCTTCTAATTGACACACAAAGTCCTTACGATACACACCTTGTCACACATGTGACTTGACCCCAGTGACACTGTCTTGTGCCACAAGTGACAGTCTCAAACACTGCCTCACTTTCAGGAGGAAGAAGTGGCCCACTATAACAACCAGATAGGGAAGTTGACGGAGCGTAACACGGCCCACAGAGAGGCGGCGGCAGCAGCCAAGGAGGCCTACACGCAGGCGGACAAAACCTTCCACGCCATCGATGTCAAGATCAGGGCGGTTGCTGACTGCGGGGATCCTATCAAGGTACACCGCTTGAATGGACTGTCACCTCATCTAACAGGCTGGGCTGACATCTTGTCCAATGGGCTGGGCTGGGCTGGGCTGGGCTGGGCTGGGCTGGGCTGGGCTGGGCTGGGCTGGGCTGGGCTGGGCTGGGCTGGGCTGTCATCTCGTCTAACAGGCTGGGCTGTCACCTCATCTAACAGGTTGGGCTGACATCTTGTCCATTGTGCTGGGCTGTCATCTCGTCTAACTGGTTGGGCTGTCATTTGATCCAAAGGGCTGGCAGTCATCTCGTCCAATGAGCTGGACTGTCATTTCATCCAATCGGCTGGCAGTCGTCTCATCTAATATGCTGGGCTGTTGTCTCTGTTTTGTTCATTGTTTACCCATGTCTATTATTGCTTTGTTTGTTGTTTACCCGTGTCAATTATTGTTTTATTTATATTTGTTTACCCATGGCAGTTAGTGTTTTGTTTGTTGTTTACCGTGTCTGTTTTTGTTGTTTGTTGCAGTGCAGGCCCGTCTGGCTCACATAGAGACTAAGTCTGTTTGTGTTGTTTGTTGCAGTGTAGGACCGTCTGGTTCACATAGAGACTGAGTCAGTTTTTGTTGTTTGTTGCAGTGTAGGACCGTCTGGCTCACATAGAGACTGAGTCAGTTTTGTGTGGTTTGTTGTGGTCTAGGACCGTCTGTCTCACATAGAGACTGTGTCTGTTTGTGATGTTTGTTGTGGTCTAGGACCGTCTGGCTCACATAGAGACTGAGTCTGTTTGTGTTTGTTGTGGTCTAGGACCATCTGGCTCACATAGAGACTGTGTCTGTTTGTGATGTTTGTTGTGGTCTAGGACCGTCTGGTTCACATAGAGACTGAGTCTGTATTGTTTGTTGCTGTCTAGGACCGTTTGGCTCACATAGAGACTGAGATTGAGAAGGCGAGACAACACAAGCAGTACTACGAGAAGAAGAAGAAGGACCATGACAAGGTGGTGACACAGCTCACAGATGCCGTCAACAAGGTGAAGAAAGAAATAGAGGTTAGTAGCAAGCTTAACAAGAAAGTAATTCACAAACGTTTGTGTAATTAACTTATTTTTTCTATTATAGTCCTGGCTAGAGGACTTGTGTGAACTGACTGAGAATGAGTGCATTGGTGAGGTGGTTGTTGAGTTAGTGAATGTGTGGAGCAGTGGTCACACAATAGAGTCAATCAAGGGGATGCTGGTTCAATCCCACCTGCTGCCATTTCACAACTTAGGCAGTTTCGTTCACCTCGCATTGCCTGTGTGTTTTGGAAGAAGCTAGTGGTCCCTTCTGTCTGGTGTCTATGCCAGGGGAAGTAAAAGATCCCACACAGGGGGTGAATGTGTAAACTGTAGTGGACTCGCTAATTCTGGAGAAGGACAACTCTAAAATGACATTTATAATATCAGTGTTGATCAACTTTCTGATCTTGGATATTAAATGGAAGAAGATGCGTGAGTTCACTCACTATATGAGGGAGGGGGGAGGCAGGGAGGGAGGAAGGAAGGCAGGGAGGGAGCAAGTACGTGTACATGTGACCTAGTGAACAAATGATCTTGTGTGAGAGTGAGTTAGCAAAGTTTTATTTAAAGACAAACCTTGTGTGTTAGATTGTGTGTCGTACTTGTGTATATCTGTTTCTCTATGTAGCCATGCGACATCTGTTTGCAGGACTCTGTAGCCAAGGCAGAACAAATATGTGAACGGATTCGGATACGTCGTGCAGCACAGAATCTGGAGAGTGAGATAGTGCAGATAACTAAGCGTATCAAAAAGGAGGAAGAAAAGTAAGTATACGTAGTGTGATTTGATACATTTTGACATTGTTATGTGCTGGAGAGAAACGTCACATTTCAACCATGCATGGATCGCTGACACTGATTTTGCTACAAGTGATACTTGTTAGTTCGTATTAAATTACCACACATCTGATGCTGAAGTTTTATGAAGGACTTACCTCAACATTTCCAGCAATTTAGCAATTTTTTTCATTTGTTTGTATCTTTGTAGTTTTTGTGGTATGTTGTTATTCAAAACAGGCATATAATAGTCAGTAGGTGTTATATCCATGTGACGTTTATGTCTGGCTGCCTGTAATCTCAAGCATTCCTGACCAGCATTCATGAAACTATGAAAAAAGCCTATGCATTTGAAAAACCAGTAGAATATTCATAACATCCAGCAGAGGTTTGGCATTCATAGATGTAATGTGTCGTGTTTTTATGATGGTAGTAGACGACATGTTTAGTTTATTTCGACGGAGGAAGAGTATCCATATTGACAATATAATTACAGCTGTTTGGGCCAGTCAAACAGAATACGATACTGTTTGTGTTGTAGCCGTGGCAACCACGAGGAGATCACGAGGAAGTACGGTGAGCTGAAGACGAAGTACGAGAAGATCAAACAGGAGGTGACCCAGCTGCACAACTTCCTCCAGGTCTGTCTCTGCTGCAACCAGCTCGTCTCAAATGTCTTGTCAGCAATTACCTGCCCTTTATATGTTACCTGTATCATAGGTAATCGCCCTTTTCTGTTGTTTTCAATAATTGTTAGCAGCCTTGTGATATGGTAATAAGGCAGGCGTGTGTCGCCAGGCTGTGACCTGGGTAGTTCTGCCCAGTACTGTCACCTGTGTGCCCCGCCCCCATCTCTGGGTCAAGTCAGAGGTGTCAGCTAGCAGTATTGGTCAGACAAAGGCTGCTGAAAACAATCCAAACATAACATGAGAAAAACTGTACGTTGATATGATAGTGAAGGATCCAGTGAGGTGTCATCCCGTAAGTATTGTGCAACTGTACTTACATAAGTCATATGTGTTCATTATATTCCTTCCATTTGTATATAACCTGTGTGAAGTACTGCCAGTGAAGACACTGTCAATTCAATGTATAGTCAAGCCAAATACAAGCTTCAGCTGAGTGAGTTAGCAGTAAGACATGAATTATGTTTGTTCTTCCTATACCGTATGTATGAATGTACACACCTATACACATGCACGCACACATAAGAATGGAACTTTCACTGAATTAATGTGGTGGCATATGTACACAATGCGACTGTTGTCGAATCCTCCAGACTATAATTCAGATTTGCCAAAACAAGTAATGGATGGCACTGTAAAGTAACAGGTAAGTTCTTATATAGTGCAGTATCCACTCCTTGGGGTTCCTCAAAGCGCAGCAGGCAGTCGTTTCAGAAACAGATGTGGAATTCTCGAGGTGCGTACGCATGCGCTTCAATTCAACCCACACCCACGTGTGCTGGTTGCAGACTCTGGACAAGGTAATGACCCAACGCAAGAGCCAGTACCATGAGTTCCGTCGCATGATAGCCCTGCGCGCCAAACAGTACTTCATTCTGATGCTGAGCCACCGGCAGTATCACGGTAGCATGACCTTCAATCACCAGACTGAGACCCTCAAACTCACTGTAAGTCTACCTCTCGCGGTGGACGTTCTCGGGTTGTGTCAGGTGCAGGCCAGGTCATGTGACATCTCCCGTTACACCTCCATGACATTGCATGGCTGTCGAACAAATAATCAAATTCCGGCTACATTTCAAGCGCTGCTGGGTTTATTGTTCCGGATGCTTCCCACATAATTGTGTTGTAATCTGTATTACTGGTTATTTTGTTTTGCTATATAATATGTCTGAAAGGTTTGGCAGTCAGTTGACATGTAATATGCAGTGTTTACACACTTGCAGATATATTTGAAATGATTTATTTCCACAAAATTGAGGACGGGGCATCCTCTAGCAAGACCCAGTCAGCCAGTGAATGTCGCCTTCACATGTCCAACGGCAGTCACATAGTCTTGGTTTGCACTCTGCCTCAGTCCGTGAAAGTTGACCACGATATAGCTAACTCGTCATGTCGTGGGGCTTTGCAGATGCTGGACATGTCCATGGTTAAACGTGCTGAAGACTACACGTTCATGCGGAATAGCCTGGCGATTCGAATTAGGCAAAACTTTGTAAAGTTGTTGAGTGCTCGGGGGTTTATGGGGAAAATAACCACCGTGCACAGTAAGGAGGAGTTGCATCTATCAGTAAGTGCTGCATGTCGTATCGCAGTCTTCAACTGTTGCTTCTGCTGCATGTCTGCAAGCGTACGTCCGCACTGGCCTTCACTGGCCTGCTCGCTTGCATGAGGCTTTCACTGATGAAGTACCAGTCGTCGCAAAATGGTAACAGACTCGGTGTTACCGGGGAATTTTTAGCCATTTCGGTGGATTTTTCCTGCTTTTCATTAGTTGTCCGGTGAAATTAATACAAAGCTAAGGTGGTGGTTGATGAACAGAATGTTACTAAACATATCCGAAACGTCTAGGTGGCTATGAATTATATATTAAATTTATTTTAACCATAAATCATGAGTTTGTGACTCATTTGAGATGCTTTTTATTAATGTAATAATTTAACCATTATTTAACTGTAAATCGTGACTTCAAAACCCATCTGCATAACTGTAGCTAATGACAGACACCAAGTATTAACATAAGAAACTTGAGAAATGTCAGTGGTTCTGTAGAAAATGATGTACTTGGTGGTCATTACAATGTTTTTTATTCGTGTAATTATTATTTTATCATTGCAGAAATAAATATCACTTTT
The DNA here is from genome assembly GCA_025642075.2 of Ridgeia piscesae. Taxonomy (NCBI): domain Eukaryota; kingdom Metazoa; phylum Annelida; class Polychaeta; order Sabellida; family Siboglinidae; genus Ridgeia; species Ridgeia piscesae. The sequence goes on from JAODUO010000004.1 coordinate 307,705, forward strand.
TGCATAAAGGTTTGATGGCTGTCTGCCAGTGACTGTTACAGCATTACTGTTGCATTTCTATTGCACAACGTGGTTCTGCTCAAGTTTCGATGGTTTGGTATTTTAATTGTTCCCACATTTAATGCACATTTTGTGTTTCTGTTATTATATTTATGCTTTAAATGTGAAACTGTTTCTGTTGGAGACGCGTTTACATTTGTTCCATGTATTCAATTATTTTAATTATTACTTCATTGCAAGGATCTTTGATTTATGTTGTGAAATGTTTTATATTCAGTAGGATTAATTATAGTTATATTAATTTTTACGTTTGACACTTTTTATTATTATTAACCATTTACTTACCGTAATAAGTGATAACACTAGCATACAACAAGTAAGTATGTAACGAGAAGTATTCTAATCTTTCTTATGATAAAAGTGTTGTATCTATGCTACATATTCAAATGATGTGCCAGTTTTGGTGATAGACCACCATTTAGTACTTGACAAAGCGTCAGGTTCCCAGGTGTTCAGGTCAATGTCAAATATTTTCATGGTTGATTTGCATACACAGTCCTATAGATCTCTTGCCATGTTTCAACTCCGAATAGAAGACTTGCTTGAGTTGTCTCGTGACATGCATAGACTCAGGGTTTGAACTAAAATTTCTTTAACTATAAAATCAAATTTTAAATTTAAGTCAGGTGAAATTGATTTAAATAAGATTTATTTGATTTTTATTTGTACTTTATCATGCGGCTTTTGACTTTGAATTTGAAAAATTTATTTCTACTAAGCAAAAGTTTGGGAAACTTCACTGCACTAAGAAAGGAAATATCTCAAACATCTAGAAATATTATTTTAATAATTTTATTGTACTAAGCGCAGATTCAGGATGAATCAATGTGTTTACAAAATGTGCTTCTTTAAAAAAAATGCACATAAATATTACATCCTCAAAATGCACAATGTCAAAAACAATGTGGTCTCAATGTCACAACAGACTATCAATATATGGACTGGACAGCTAGGTCTCTAATGTTGTGTTGGCCAACCACATGGTCAGTATTGGGCCAGGGAATTCTGACTTGTAGCTTTGATTAGGCTCTGCCTATGTTTAATGCATATTCTGCTGATCTCAGCCTGAGACCCAGATTGCCTTATCTCCTTAATTTGCATAATCTACTGTCATAGGCTGCAATTCCCTACTGACCTTGGTAGCTTTTCAGCAGTATGCCTCCCCTATCCCCTGGCTGGGGTGATGTTTCAACTGGGGAGCACTCCTACTCCTCTTTTTAGGGTTCAAGGCTTCCTGTATATTCAAATTGATCTTTCTTGGCCAATTAATTTTGGTGGGTGTGGCCACTGAATCCCATTGCGTGCTACATACTTAGACCTATAGATGTATGAGGCAGTCAAAGTATTCTATCCAGCCACCAAGATTTATATAAATTTAAAAAAGAAATTTGGAGTGATTTAAATCATGATTTAAATCAAATGATTTAAATCGTGATTTAAATCAAATAATTTAAATTAAACAGTAGTACATGGCCTTTTCATCTCGATTGTTGTTCTAAATACTAAAAAATTGTAAACATTTGTACTGTTAATTTTTGGTCAGCAAAGATTCAAGTAGATATTATTTTTACTATTTTACATGATTGTGTAATAAACACTGCTCAGGCATCATGCTAACTTTAATTTAAATGAGTTTAACTTTTGTAGATTTTGGTTGAACAGTTGAAGTGAAGCTTCAGAACGGGAAACCTTTGGATACTCGTACTCAGCTGACTGTGTTTCTTGTAGGTGCAGCCAAACGTTCAAAAGAAAGAATGTTCCAAGGACATCAAGGCTCTGTCGGGAGGCGAACGTTCATTTTCCACAATTTGTTTCATCCTGGCTCTCTGGGAAGCCATGGAGTCACCCTTCCGATGTCTCGATGAATTCGATGTCTTCATGGTAAGTAGACATCGAACAAGGTCTTGACAAAATAAGACCACCGAAGTCATTGTATGGCTGGCAGAAATGTGATTGTGGGTTAACAAGAGAACAAATTTCTTTTTAATCCATGGCAATCTACAATATTTATTCTTCATCAACATGTAGAAAATGAACTACAAAATGTATATAAAAATTTAGTATTTGATAACAATTTGCACTTGACTATGAAAACTGAAGATTTGACTTTGAAAAGTGTTTAGCTGGCATAATTTCAGAGCTTGTTGTTTGTAGATTTATTCGCAGTCTTGCTCCAAGAAAGTCCATTCTTTATGAAATTGAGTTATTTGAAATCTACAAGACCAATTTCTTGTATTCTTACATTTGTTTTGAAATTTATTTATATTTGACTGAATTGTATTGCACTGCATACGTTGATTGACATGTGCAGTGCTGATGCATTGTAACACAGCTGCTGATGCAGTGTAATACAGCTGCTGATGCAGTGTAACACAGCTGTGTCCAACTCCACAGGACATGGTCAACCGACACATCAGTATGAACATGATGCTGAAAGTGACAGAGGAGCAGCGAGGCAGACAGTTCATCTTCCTCACCCCACAGGACATGAGGTAGGCGTGGTGTGCCAAGGCCACGAGATCTCTCACTTTGTGTGTGTGTGTTCTTGATGTGTCTGCAACAGGGCTTTACGCAGGACCAAATTATTGCCAGTCATGTTTTGGTGGACACATGGATGTTAACTGTTAAGCCAATTTACACTCGCTTCTAAGGCATAACTGACAATATCTATGGTTTTGGAACAGCTTTTCTTGCTCCTTCATTTGTTTACATGTCCACCACCCGTCCACCCATATTTCTACCCATCTACAACGAGTTTTACTCGTCCAAATGACAGGTGGGCGGGTCTCTGCATAAAGCTATGGTCTGCAACTATTGGTGCATGCATGTGTCTCAGGGACATGAACAAAAAGTCTGTCTTGTGTGTCAGTTTCTAAGTGTTGTAAGACACAGCATTGTTTGGCAATGAACACAGCATGTTCAGATCTGGGATAATAATGGTGAGAATAACAGGAACCGAGGGAGATAGAAGGATGGTTTCAAAAAAACAGCTGCCACACCTGCTCAAGTAATTATTATAATGAAGTTATCAATAAACGTTTATGTTCGCTTACTATTATGTGATATAAAGTTAATGTGTTTTTCATTGTGTTTATGTACATGGGCAGTCATAGGACAATCAGTATACTCTTGATATTGATTGGAAAATGAAATAATTCCATCAGATTTGTTTTCCGTTGTTGCTGCAAGTGTTTATGGCAAGTGCCATTTCCGCTCGCTGTTGCCATGGCTCTAGACATCTTTGATGCTGGTATTGGGATTCGTCCAGCTAGACTTCTACTGTTGCATCCCTCGTGTTACTGTCCTTTTAGCTGACATCTTTAAAACATAAAACAAACATAAAAAATGTTGTGTTTGTTGTAGTCAACTGCGCATCAAGAACATCAACATTCGAATACTGGAGATGCAGGCACCAGAGAGAGGGCAGACGACTCTTCACACCTACCTACAGTCCAGCAGTTCCACATCCTCAGCAGTGACGTCAACCACCAGAGAGAGAGGACAAAAGACTCCACACCTACCTACAGTCCAGCAGTTCCACATCTCAGCAGTGACGTCAACCACAAGAGAGAGGACAAAAGACACTCCACACCTACCTACAGTCCAGTAATTCCACATCTCAGCAGTGACGTCAACCACCAGAGAGAGAGGTCAAAAGACACTCCACACCTACCTACAGTCCAGCAGTTCCACATCTCAACAGTGACATCAACCACCAGAGAGAGGACAAAAGACACTCCACACCTACCTACAGTCCAGCAGTTCCACATCTCAGCAGTGACGTCAACCACCAGAGAGAGAGGACAAAAGACACTCCACACCTACCTACAGTCCAGCAGTTCCACATCTCAGCAGTGACGTCAACCACCAGAGAGAGAGGACAAAAGACACTCCACACCTACCTACAGTCCAGCAGTTCCACATCTCAGCAGTGACGTCAACCACCAGAGAGAGAGGACAAAGGACACTCCACACCTACCTACAGTCCAGCAGTTCCACATCTCAGCAGTGATTGTCAAACCTCTGACAGAGTGTACATTTAGTCATGTATGGCTGTTGCAACAGTAGATTCCAGAGCAACATTAGGAGATCTCATTTAAAGGCAGTTGTCAACAATGGTTGGTTACTTGTTAATGTTATGACGTAATTTCTAGTTTCATGTAGAATGTGTTTTTATCATTATTTAGCATTGCCAGGATTATTCAGCATTCATTTCTAGTGGTTGAAGCTATTCACAACAACAGATTTGAATGATTAAACATTTCTGATATTATTAATAAAATGTTAGTTTATGCAAGTGTAGTTCTGTGAAAATTACCAACTTATCAGCCATTCTGTGATGTTCCATAATTGCTAGATAAAGTTCGATCTTAAATAGATCCACTTTTTATATATAAGACTTACAGTAAAAATAAGTGATATTTAATAATAGGGTGATATTTGCACTGCAATAGGAAACGCCATAAATGTGTCCGTTAAAACAAATGCTTAATAAAGATGATTTATTTACTACACTACTTGTACTCAGCTTTGTAGCACTCCTGTCTAAAAATGGTTTCGTAATCATCTGGTAGTTTTCTGCAGATGGTAGCTAGAGTTGGATCTAAATTTTTTTCTATATCTGTTCCTGCGCCATATAGTTTTCCGTGTAATATCCACATTTCAATGAAATGTATTGAATAAGATTGCCACCTGAGCAAATCACAGTTGGCATGTGGACAACAAACTTGGTTTATCCCTGTTATCAAATTTGTAACTATTAAGAATGGCTACATGAAACATGTCTTGAGACAGGATGTAGCATCTAGCTGTAGGTCCCGTGCCCCAACTTGGCTCTGAGAATGTGCTGCCACCTTATCAGCTAGGGCCATCCATGACATGTCATGCCCTTTGTGGATAGTTTTGAGACCTTTATCATAATGCTGGTCATAAAATGATGTTCAATTCTATAGGCCATGGTGCATGCATACAAGTGTAGCCATTATTAGTTTTGTTTCACGGCTTATTTCTTTACAACAAATATGAGTGTAAAAGTACTATAATTAGTTTTAAACTTTTGTAGCCCTTATCCATGAAATGCTTCAATACGTTTGTCAATAGACCCCCTCTACCCTGTAAGTGTGACATACATCATGGGTGACCCATTAGGTGATCAATCCACACCAAAAAAAATTGTACGACACTCCCAATGTTGAACCCACTAAAACTATACGAGAAATAGCGTTTTATTACATTGTCACATATTATAGGTGCATGTCAAATCAAAAGGTGAGTATAAGTTAAATATGGCGAATAATATTCTCTATCATACCGATTGCTATAAAACATCCCAACTACCTAATCACCATTTCAGCATATGGACCAACAAATTCAGTCTCGGTTAACCTCCGTTAAGACTGTGATATGGCAGCACTTTTCAGCCCCTTAACTCTGCCTCGGGTATTAATGGGCTGCTGATGTAACCCCTTACTAAAAAAACATTGAATAATTTGAATGGTACTATAGGGGGTATTATGGCCAAGGGTATTTGAATATTTTAAATTATTTGTACTCTTCCATGGTATTGAATGGTATTTTTAATTACCATTGACAGTACCACCGAGTCCTACTGAAATACCATGGAATGGTACTGAATCATGGTATTTAGTGGTATGCCATTGGCTCTTTTTGTAAGGGACCAACAGGGCCTTACCCCAGGTCAGGGTAGACACGCTGATTGGTTCTCAGGCCGAATTTGAAATAGCAAATGAAATAACGCCACTTTTTATCAGATAATGCTGTATTATAAAAACTATTCAACATTAAACTTATACTAACACAAAACTAAATAGAAATAAAAATTTGCAGTTGTTTATAAACTGGGAATTACGCCAAGATTAACCAGTATCCGTGAGGTGGCAGCATTGTTTAGACCCATATGGATAATATTCAAAAGCCGGCAAAGTCCCCACAGATATCTGAGTCTGAGCACGGAGTTGAGCATGAGCATCGAGTACGGTTTTATAACCTCGAGCCCAGGTTCCGATGGTCGGGCACTGGATTGCTTTACATATGCGCATGCTCGCAGTGCTAACCTACTTCCGGCCCGGACCACCGGAAATAACGTCACGCCATTTGTTGACTGCCAAACGCCACACGCGACTGCCAGAGGTAAGGGTGCTTTAAGCTTCATATCATTTTTTATATTGTAATACTATGGTTTTATGAGCATGAATATGTTTATAGGCATGCTAGACCGCTCGACATGGATTTCAACTTGTAATACTGGTACGGCAGAATCACATTTCAATGTGAAAGATGGAATGGCCTAGTGCTGGCTAGTTCTAGTAGGCGAGGCTAGAGCCTAGACACTTGTCCCAATATTATTGTATTGTACATGGCGCGTATTTGTTATCAAACTTAGCTGTAACTGGTCTGCACATACCCCAGCCGGGCCAGCCCTGACTGTGTCACGTGGGCGCCTGTGTTATGGCTATAATATGGGGAGGTTTCAAACTGGAAATCGGTTTTGAGTGGAGTACCGCAGGGATCAGTGTTGGGACCTATTTTATTCTTAATATATATCAATGATTTGGATGATGGTATAACAAGCAAAGTGTTGAAGTTTGCGGACGATAAAAAAACAAGTGTTTAGAAAAATTAAAAGTGATGCAGATAGGCTACAATTGCAAGATGATCTGAATAAGATGACCGAATGGTCTGAGAAGTGGCAAATGCTGTTTTTTTTTTGGGAAGTGTAACTGCCTCCACACAGGACATAGGAATGAAGACGTACAATGGGTGGTACTGTACTAAATACTACCGTAAATGAAAAGGACTTAGGGTTAACAATTAGTGCTGATATGAAGGTATCAGCACTAGAGTTGATTCTCTAGGTGGCAATCTTGTTAAATCTTGTTAAATCTATGGGCAATGTGATACTATTTAAATCCCTTGGCCTTTCCTTGGCTTGTTTGAATCTTTACTGATAAGATCATAACTTCACCATACCCCCGACGGGCTAGTCAAACTGATTTTGATATAAAGGACCAACCAAAACACAAATGACCTTGTAGTAGTCCCCTATATACGATATCGTAATAATAACAGAACAGGCAACAAGGCCTGGATGAAACTAATTCGGAGACGGGAGGAGCAAGAGGCGAGAGAATGGGAAGGCGGAGACGGGAGAATGGGAAGGCGGAGACGGGAGAATGGGAAGGCGGTGACGGGAGAATGGGAAGGCGGAGACGGGAGAATGGGAAGGCGGTAACGGGAGAATGGGAAGGCGGTGACGGGAGAATGGGAAGGCGGTGACGGGAGAATGGGAAGGCGGTGACGGGAGAATGGGAAGGAGGTAACAGGAGAATGGGAAGGCGGTGATGGGAGAATGGGAAGGCGGTGACGGGAGAATGGGAAGGCGGTGACGGGAGAATGGGAAGGCGGTGACGGGAGAATGGGAAGGCGGAGACGGGAGAATAGGAAAGCGGTGACGGGAGAATGGGAAGGCGGTGAAGGGAGAATGGGAAGGCGGTGACGGGAGAATGGGAAGGCGGAGACGGGAGAATAGGAAAGCGGTGACGGGAGAATGGGAAGGCGGTGAAGGGAGAATGGGAAGGCGGTGACGAGAGGAGTAGGAAGCGGGAGAATGGAAAGGCGAAGACGGGAGAATGAGAAGGCGGAGACCGGGGGAATAGGAGGCGGGAGAATGGGAAGGCGGAGACGGAAAAATGGAAAGGCGGAGACGGAAGAATGGGAAGGCGGTGACGGGAGAATGGGAAGGCGGAGACGGGAGAATGGGAAGGCGGTGACGGGAGAATGGGAAGGCGGTGACGGGGAATGGGAAGGCGGAGACGGGAGAATGGGAAGGCGGTGACGGGAGAATGGGAAGGCAGAGACGGAAAAATGGGAAGGCGGAGACGGGAGAATGGGAAGGCGAAGACGGGAGAATGAGAAGGCGGAGACCGGTGGAATAGGAGGGGGGAGAATGGGAAGGCGGAGTCGGAAAAATGGGAAGGCGGAGACGGAAGAATGGGAAGGCGGTGACGGGAGAATGGGAAGGCGGAGACGGGAGAATGGGAAGGCGGTGACGGGAGAATGGGAAGGCGGTGACGGGGAATGGGAAGGCGGAGACGGGAGAATGGGAAGGCGGTGACGGGAGAATGGGAAGGCGGTGACGGGAGAATGGGAAGGCGGAGACGGGAGAATGGAAGGCGGTGACGGGAGAATGGGAAGGCGGAGACGGAAAAATGGGAAGGCGGTGACGGGAGAATGGGAAGGCGGAGACGGGAGAATGGGAAGGCGGAGACGGGAGAATGCGAAGGCGGTGACGGGAGAAGGGGAAGGCGGTGACGGGAGAATGGGAAGGCGGTGACGGGAGAATGGGAAGGCGGTGACGGGAGAATGGGAAGGCGGCGACGGGAGAATGGGAAGGCGGTGACGGGAGAATGGGAAGGCGGAGACGGGAGAATTGGAAGGCGGTGACGGGAGAATGGGAAGGCGGAGACGGAAAAATGGGAAGGCGGTGACGGGAGAATGAGAAGGCGGAGACGGGAGAATGGGAAGGCGGAGACGGGAGAATGCGAAGGCGGTGACGGGAGAAGGGGAAGGCGGTGACGGGAGAATGGGAAGGCAGTGACGGGAGAATGGGAAGGCGGTGACGGGAGAATGGGAAGGCGGCGACGGGAGAATGGGAAGGCGTTGACGGGAGAATGGGAAGGCGGTGACGGGAGAATGGGAAGGCGGTGACGGGAGAATGGGAAGGCGGTGACGGGAGAATAGGAAGGCGGTGACTGGAGAATGGGAAGGCGGTGACGGGAGAATGGGAAGGCGGTGACGAGAGGAGTAGGAAGCGGGAGAATGGAAAGGCGAAGACGGGAGAATGAGAAGGCGGAGACCGGGGGAATAGGAGGCGGGAGAATGGGAAGGCGAAGACGGAAAATGGGAAGGCGGTGACGGGAGAATGGGAAGGCGGAGACGGGAGAATGGGAAGGCGGAGACGGAAAAATGGGAAGGCGGAGACGGGAGAATGGGAAGGCGGTGACGGGAGAATGGGAAGGCGGTGACGGGAGAATGGGAAGGCGGAGACGGGAGAATGGAAGGCGGTGACGGGAGAATGGGAAGGCGGTGACGGGAGAATGGGAAGGCGGTGACGGGGAATGGGAAGGCGGTGACGGGAGAATGGGAAGGCGGAGACGGAAAATGGGAAGGCGGTGACGGGAGAATGGGAAGGCGGAGACGGGAGAATGCGAAGGCGGTGACGGGAGAATGGGAAGGCGGTGACGGGAGAATGGGAAGGCGGTGACGGGAGAATGGGAACGCGGTAACGGGAGAATGGGAAGGCGGTGACGGGAGAATGGGAAGGCGGTGAGGGGAGAATGGGAACGCGGTAACGGGAGAATGGGAAGGTGGTGACGGGAGAATGGGAAGGCGGAAACGGGAGAATGGGAAGGCGGTGACGGGAGAATGGGAAGGCGGTGACGGGAGAATGGGAAGGCGGTGAGGGGATAATGGGAACGCGGTAACGGGAGAATGGGAAGATGGTGACGGGAGAATGCGAAGGCGGTGACGGGAGAATGGGAACGCGGTAACGGGAGAATGGGAAGGCGGTGACGGGAGAATGGGAACGCGGTGACGGGAGAATGGGAAGGCGGTGACGGGAGAATGGGAATGCGGTGACGGGAGAATGGGAAGGCGGAGACGGGAGAATGGGAAGGCGGAGACGCGAGAATGGGAAGGCTGTGTCGGGAGAATGGGAAGGCGGTGAGGGGAGAATGGGAACGCGGTAACGGGAGAATGGGAAGGCGGTGACGGGAGAATGGGAAGGCGGTGACGGGAGAATGGGAACGCGGTAACGGGAGAATGGGAAGGTGGTGACGGGAGAATGGGAAGGCGGAAACGGGAGAATGGGAAGGCGGTGACGGGAGAATGGGAAGGCGGTGACGGGAGAATGGGAAGGCGGAGACGGGAGAATGGGAAGGCGGTGACCGGAGAATGGGAAGGCGGCGACGGGAAAATGGGAAGGCGGCGACGGGAGAATGGGAAGGCGGCGACGGGAGAATGGGAAGGCGGTGACGGGAGAATGCGAAGGCGGAGACGCGAGAATGGGAAGGCGGTGACGGGAGAAATGGAAGGCGGTGACGGGAGAATGGGAACGCGGTAACGGGAGAATGGGAAGATGGTGACGGGAGAATGGGAAGGCGGTGAGGGGATAATGGGAACGCGGTAACGGGAGAATGGGAAGGTGGTGACGGGAGAATGCGAAGGTGGTGACGGGAGAATGCGAAGGCGGTGACGGGAGAATGGGAACGCGATAACGGGAGAATGGGAAGGTGGTGACGGGAGAATGGGAACGCGGTGACGGGAGAATGGGAAGGCGGAGACGGAAAAATGGGAAGGCGGAGACGGGAGAATGGGAAGGCGGTGACGGGAGAATGGGAAGGCGCTGACGGGAGAATGGGAAGGCGGTGACGGGAGAATGGGAAGGCGGAGACGGGAGAATGCGAAGGCGGTGACGGGAGAATGGGAAGGCGGTGACGGGAGAATGGGAAGGCGGAGACCGGGGGAATAGGAGGCGGGAGAATGGGAAGGCGAAGACGGAAAATGGGAAGGCGGAGACGGAAGAATGGGAAGGCGGAGACGGGAGAATGGGAAGGCGGAGACGGAAAAATGGGAAGGCGGAGACGGAAAAATGGGAAGGAGGAGACGGGAGAATGGGAAGGCGGTGACGGGAGAATGGGAAGGCGGTGACGGGAGAATGGGAAGGCGGTGACGGGAGAATGGGAAGGCGGTGACGGGAGAATGGGAAGGCGGTGACGGGAGAATGGGAAGGCGGTGACGGGAGAATGGGAAGGCGGTGACGGGAGAATGGGAAGGCGGAGACGGGAGAATGGGAAGGCGGTGACGGGAGAATGGGAAGGCGGTGACGGGAGAATGGAAGGCGGTGACGGGAGAATGGGAAGGCGGTGACGGGAGAAGTGGGAAGGCGGTGACGGGAGAATGGGAAGGCGGTGACGGGAGAATGGGAAGGCGGTGACGGGAGAATGGGAAGGCGGTGACGGGGGGAATGGGAACGGGGGTAACGGGAGAATGGGAAGGCGGTGACGGGAGAATGGGAAGGCGGTGACGGGAGAATGGGAAGGCGGTGACGGGAGAATGGGAAGGCGGTGACGGGAGAATGGGAAGGCGGTGACGGGAGAATGGGAAGGCGGTGACGGGAGAATGGGAAGGCGGTGACGGGAGAATGGGAAGGCGGTGACGGGAGAATGGGAACGCGGTGACGGGAGAATGGGAAGGCGGTGACGGGAGAATGGGAAGGCGGTGACGGGAGAATGGGAAGGCGGTGACGGGAGAATGGGAAGGCGGAGACGGGAGAATGGGAAGGCGGAGACGGGAGAATGGGAAGGCGGTGACGGAGAATGGGAAGGCGGTGACGGGAGAATGGGAAGGCGGTGACGGGAGAATGGGAAGGCGGAGACGGGAGAATGGGAAGGCGGTGACGGGAGAATGGGAAGGCGGAGACGGGAGAATGGGAAGGCGGAGACGGGAGAATGGGAAGGCGGTGACGGGAGAATGGGAAGGCGGTGACGGGAGAATGGGAAGGCGGAGACGGGAGAATGGGAAGGCGGAGACGGGAGAATGGGAAGGCGGAGACGGGAGAATGGGAAGGCGGAGACGGGAGAATGCGAAGGCGGTGACGGGAAAAATGGAAGGCGGTGACGGGAGAATTGGAAGGCGGTGACGGGAGAATGGAAGGCGGTGACGGGAGAATGGGAAGGCGGTGACGGGAGAATGGGAAGGCGGTGACGGGAGAATGGGAAGGCGGAGACGGGAGAATGGGAAGGCGGAGACGGGAGAATGGGAAGGCGGAGACGGGAGAAACTGGGAAAAGGAGCGGGACGGGAGAATGCGAAGGCGGTGACGGGAGAATGCTAGGGCGGTGACGGGAGAATTGGAAGGCGGTGACGGGAGAATTGGAAGGCGGTGACGGGAGAATGGGAAGGCGGTGACGGGAGAATGGGAAGGCGGTGACGGGAGAATGGGAAGGCGTTGACGGGAGAATGGGAAGGCGGTGACGGGAGAATAGGAAGGCGGTGACTGGAGAATGGGAAGGCGGTGACGGGAGAATGGGAAGGCGGTGACGGGAGAATGGGAAGGCGGAGACGGAAAAATGGGAAGGCGGTGACGGGAGAATGGGAAGGCGGAGACGGGAGAATGCGAAGGCGGTGACGGGAGAATGGGAAGGCGGTGACGGGAGAATGGGAAGGCGGTGACGGGAGAATGGGAACGCGGTAACGGGAGAATGGGAAGGCGGTGACGGGAGAATGGGAAGGCGGTGAGGGGAGAATGGGAACGCGGTAACGGGAGAATGGGAAGGTGGTGACGGGAGAATGGGAAGGCGGAAACGGGAGAATGGGAAGGCGGTGACGGGAGAATGGGAAGGCGGTGACGGGAGAATGGGAAGGCGGTGACGGGAGAATGGGAAGGCGGTGACGGGAGAATGGGAAGGTGGTGACGGGAAAAAATGCGAAGGCGGTGACGGGAGAATGGGAACGCGGTAACGGGAGAATGGGAAGGTGGTGACGGGAGAATGGGAACGCGGTGACGGGAGAATGGGAAGGCGGAGACGGGAGAATGGAAGGCGGTGGACGGGAGAATGGGAAGGCGGTGACGGGAGAATGGGAAGGCGGAGACGGAAAAATGGGAAGGCGGAGACGTTCAACAAGATAACGTATGTTCAAACGACTAAAATGTTTTACACAAGTAATGACACAGCACCACCGTGTAATTCGTGAAATGTAGAGAACACAATGAAAACGGTTACGGAATTGCGACAAACGGTATATTTCGTGTTCTCGTATGTCTGCGCCCAATTCCGTGGCAACACAGTAATGTACACTTGTTTGAACTTTCTGTTCTGTAGAGATCAGCTTTTAAGCTAACACAAAACATGCGGATTGTTATATCGCATTGCTGATTAATTTCATTGCTACTAAATATTTGTCTATACGAATTCTGCATGAATGTGGTCGAGTTGGGGGTATGTGGATGTATTAATACAATAGGGTGTGTCATGAAGGGGGAGCGGTGGTCGCACGGTAGAGCGCCGGACTGTCAGTCGAAGGGACTGTGGTTCATTCCCACCTACCGCCGTTTCGAAACATAGGCAATTTCATTCATCCCACATTTTCCTGTGTTTTTCGAAATAGACACTAATAGCCGGTGGTCCCTTTTATCTGGTGTCTATACCAGGGAAGTAAAACATCCCACACAGGGGGTAAATGGGTAACCTGTAGAGGACTCACTAATTCTAGAGAAGGACAACTCCTGCGTTCAATGTATACCTACATGCACACAATGCCCAGTGCAATGGATATAACACCAGCATGTGTCGAGAGCAAGGTCACACTCAGAAACTGAAGACCAAATTGGTATATCTCTCATAGACATGACTCCATCAGATCCGTTCACAATGATGTCAGCGATGGTGAGGGCGCAACAAGTACCCAATGAAGTAGCACAAGTGTATTTCGTATTCACAGTAAACTAGTAACTCTATCAAGTAACAATGCATGTTTAGTGGGAGAACCCGACCCAACTCAGGTCTCAGGTCTCAGGTGGTTACCTCCAAACAGCCCAAACTTGGGCTAACGCAGGAGTTGTTCTTCACTAGAATTAGAGAGTCCACTACAGGTTACACATTTACCCCATGTGTGGGATCTGTTACTTCCACTGGTATAGACACCAGATAGAAGGGATCACCGGCCTTTAGTGTCTCTTCCGAATGACACGGGCAAATGTGGGGTGAACGAAATTGCCTAAGTTTCGAAACGGCGGTAGGTGGGATTGAACCACTATCCCCTCGATTGACAGTCCGGCGCTCTACCGCGCGACCACCGCTCTCCAGCTCGGTCACATCTATCTGAGGCTGCGTGGTATGCCTCTCCTAATGAGTCACTGTGGCTGTATTGGCACATTAGTGGCTGACTGGGGCATTGCAGAAATACAGACTGTTGCATTTGGAGGTGTATTAAAAATGCTGAGCGGCAAGAAATACCCTCAGAATGTACAGCGTTCAGGATGCTGGTAGAGGAACTACTTCGGCCTGTCTTTGCCAAGCACCACCTGTAATGCATGAGTGGCCGTCTACAGACACTATAGATGCCACTGCGTCACAGAACAGAACAACTAAGCTTTGGGGGATTGTCTCACAAAATCCGTCTTCGTGTTTCTCAAATTCATACGAACAGAACAGAGCGAGAAGCAGACTGGTCTTTGTATCTTTGACACTGTGAAGGAGATGATCCCTTCGTTCTTTGCCGCAGGATATGTCCAATATGCCTAGTCTTCACTCTACTACCTGCGATCTATGGAAGGGTTACCTGATGCGGGTTACATGGGTTACATGCGAACTTCATCGAAGGGCAGCACACGGTGCACCACAACGCCGGTCTGTTCGATGGCATTTGACGTGACGTGGCTATTGAAAATACCTTCATGAGGTATGGTCATGGACAGAGTGGGAACATCGGAAATACACTGAAACCTGAAACTCTCAAAACCTGTCATGGAATCATGGACGACTTGGACGCGATGAGAGATATCGAAGGATCATCAGCGTAAACTTCACACAAAGAAGAAAACGGCCGCAAGATATTGGTATATCGACAAGGCTGAATTGTTGGGTGGAGGGATGACCAGCAAAAATGAAAGCGGCAGGTACGTTCTACATATTGAAGATAAAGAGGAATGAATATAAGAAAGGTAAGCATTTCATTAAATGAAAATTTTATTAAATTCACCTTATTGTACAAACATCGAAACATAATGAGAATATTCTGGCCACAAACAATTCCAAACAAGCAACAGTCCAGAAGACAAGATACTATGAACAATATAGTCGCCACAAGAAGATGGAGATGGATTGGCCATGTCTTAAGAAGAAAGATGACAGTATATCCACAACAGTACTTAGATGGACACCTGTTGGAAAAAAGAAAACGTGGACGACCAAAAAACGTGGAGGAGGACAGTGGAAAACTGGAACAACTATATTTGAGTTGGGGTCATGCTTCATAGCAGACTGCACACAATAATAAAGTGAAGGACACTTGTTTCTGCCCTACGTGCCAATGGGCACGAAGAGGAGTAAGTATATTATAGTGCATAGAAAAGTAATGTTATCATTCTTTTGCTGTTTTTTGTTTGTTTGCGGAACAAGGAATATAGTCTTTTTCATCACGGCAGCCATGTGGGGTAGGCATGGGCAAGGAATATTATTATAAAATGCCATTTTCGACTTAACACAACTTTTTAACTAATAGCTCAAATAATATAATATTAACTGTTTCCATGGACAACAACATTATACTACAAGTACACAAGTTATTTTGGCAAAATTAGCACTTGACAAGAGACAAGCACAGAATAGAAAAACCTAATTGAAAGCAATACAAATATAAACATGTGGAAGAAAAACTTGACATTTGGACATTTAAACAAGTTTCATTCCGGTATGTCATTTAAAAAATATTTGATATGCCTTTGATATGCCCCGATTACCTTGCCTCAGGGAAAAATCTCATAACTTCACAGTTAAGAGGATTGTTAATAAATACAAGTAATATTTATTCCCACACATATGATAACAATGATTAATAAAACATGGTTTACTCATGTATTGGGGTAGATGCCACCTTCGTTATCTATCAGTCTAATAAGTATATCAAAACCTGTATATAAAATAGGCTTGCGCAAGGATTGTTCACTCAAATTAACCATATTTCTGCATCGCTTACACATACAAGTATTAACTTCTCTGGAATAAATTTATTATGACTAAAAATCTCATTGTGTTGTCTCTTTACATGCCAAATCTTGTTCTGATTACTCCATTATTACGCATTCAGTAGCATTTCAAAACAACCTACAAATCAACAAAATAACTGTTATTACGCTAGCGCGAGCGCCTCACAGCGCATATCATCAGGTTGAAAATTGCGTAAACAGGCTTCGATACCAAACGTCGCGTGGTATCAAAGTTTGACCAATACAACCAGAATAAAGTTTATTTTGAAGATAAATAATTGGTCTACCGATTGGGGATACACACTACGATGAATTAATAACAAAAAGCCCGCTAAAACGCATGTAAACCCAAGCATTTCCATCGCGATTGTCTCGATAAATAACTTCACCGTTCAGCATTAGAACATAATAAGTCATCTATGTTAAAACTAATATGTCACGGAATTACGTCGATCCTGGCTATACAATTCACCACCAAAAATTATTATTTAATGTCTTTGCTTTAATAAAATCATTGTATATTGGCATCGTAAATGTAATAATCCATGTGTTGCGCGTAGAAAGTTAGCTTTATCGCAACGGCGCAGACATTGCAGCGGCGAACGATTGTCGATGCTCTAGCTAAAATAGCAGCGCATTTTGCCGAATTTCGTAACATTTACTGTTGTGTGGGTAATACAGTTGTAATAAGTACGTCTATGATACGAATAAAAACACCACGAACTGAAAATAAGTTCATAAAGATCGTTAACTAAAGTAAACGGCAAGGCAAGCCAAGCCAAGCCCGACGGCTACCTTGACACCCCCACAACAAAGATCGACTAGTCCGAGCGCTCATCGCGATGCTGACATCTAGGTCAGCCTATTTCGTTGCAAGTGCAAACTGTTCGATTTAGCAACAAGCAAATACACGAATTATTTACAATAAATGATCTATAAAATGCAATACGTTACACATGCGACAATTACTAACCGTTATTTGCCTTGATATTTAGAAATAGCTAATATACGCATGGAATACAACATTAGTGTCTTACCTAATAACGTGTCTGGCGATCTGCCGAAGTATTGCGACTCGGGGAAAAGGTAACATCAACTTTCAAAGGCATGCCCCCTCACAAATAAAATGTTATATTCATAAAAATTACATGTACAACAAATGTCACGCCGGATCGAATGGTACCACACACTACGCGATCTGATGCGGAACGGCGACGTTGCTCACGAAATACGACCGTGACAAAAGTGGTCATGTTTACTTGCATTTTAGCGGATGATTTCTTATTAGTTCTGTTTTGTTATTATTCTGTTTGAATTGGTCAGAAATTGACACGGCGCAACGTTTGAGAAGAAAGCCTATTCTACGCTTAAATGTTCACCCTGGTGGTACGCGCGATGAGGCGCTCGCGCTAGCGTAACAACATAGCATCTTAGCACAGGCAGCGTGTCACCACAGGCAGATTTTTGTTGAGTAGTGGGCCATTTTGAAAGGCTACTGAACGCGTTATATTTGAGGAACAAGAACGAAATTTGGCATATAAAGAGACAACATAATTACGTTTTTAAGCATATAAATTGTATTCCACAACGGTTAATACTTCTATTTGTAAGTCACGCAGCAATGTGGTTAATTTGAGTGAAAAATCCTTGCCCAAGCCTATGTGGGGCTTTTACATGGCAACTATCTTGTTTTCTTCATATTTTCCAAACGAACCATGGTGGAATCGAATTCCTCATGTACGGAAACATAATCAAACAACATTGTAATTATGTGTGCATCTTGTCTGGTTGCAAAGATATCAGTTTATTTTGGTGACCACTTTGGATTTGTTTCATTTTTTAAATGCCCAAAGGTGAGAACTCCACACCCACCTGGATGTCATTATATACATGCTAGAGATGAGTAATCAACAAAGAACAAACGATACCAGGCAAAAAGGGGTGAAGTCAAGAATGCCCTTTGGCTGCTGGACTAATAGGGAATAATTGGTCGGAGTGTCATGAGCGGCAACGTCTTCAGGGAAGAATGATTTGCCGGTGTGCTAACTGGATCCGGTACACGCCAGCTAACCACAGGCCGCACACAACTCGTTGTCTTTTGAAGTGAACACGGATATTCACGATGATTTTAAAGTTAAAAGACAAATTAATGAGTACGATGAAATAGAGCCCTCCGCATCAATCACAGTCAGTTGTGACTGTTTCAAAGTTGATTAGAGTGGGTACATATTGCCGGCAGGTTATTATGATCTAGGTAAGTTGTATCAGAAAGGTTATACTACGATGTAGACGTGTTTCTACAAGTCTTTAACAGCGACGATACACCGGAAAGCCTGTTGAGGACCATTTAAACACAAACAAATATGTTAAATTCGCAATCTATTTACATTTCTATTTGTGGCTAATACGATCCGGACGATGGCATGTACGCAGTATACATAGTTTGCCAGTCCAAAGATATTGCGGTAGATACGTGCATCATACCAACCAGGAATACACACTAATCCATGCAAACAATAATTTTCAAAGCATAACTGACAATATATAGATTAAATAAACATTTTTGTTCTTCCATTTTGTAGGTTAAATAACACTTTTTGCTCTTCCATTTTCTGTATTAAATAAGCGTGTCTGCTATTCAATTTTCTGCCCGTACATAATTGTACCCGTCCATTGTAACTTGTGTCCGACCAAAACGATATTTACCCGTTCAAATGACGGGTAAACAGGTCTTTATATGAAACTACGCCATTATCGCCCATAATCCGCAATCACCGAAGTTGTTGCTACACGGGCCACATGTTCCTGCCTGCGGTCTGCCTACCGACCGACCTCTTCCAGCCTCGCCGCAACATTAAAGAACCAAAAACCAAGTCTACTTCGCTGTGGGCGTGGCCATTCATCTTGAGATATGTCGTGATTGGCATTGGCGGCACGGCGGTCCCGATATCACTGCCAGCGTCCGTGTTCTCGGAGTGGGGGAAATTGTCTTGGTTGATAGCGCGTCGACAACACGTCGTTGTTCCGAGGGCGGCTCCGTGGATTCATATTGACGACACCCTGGCTGGCGTGTGAGTGTGCGATGTAGAGAGTGCAACAGGGACGTCGACATCAGATGTCCGACCAGCGATTCCGGATGTGACGAACTGGACGAGCGTCCGTCCGTGCGTGCTGGACGCCTGACCGATGGGGCGGAGAAGGAGAGAGACGTGCGAGAATGCAACAGCGGGCAGTAGTGGTGAGTCGAGCGAACTGGACACGGACTCGGACAGACCGAGCCGGGGCAGCACGGCCAACAACCGCGAGCGCGCGAGGATGAGGGTGCTGAGTGCGGCCTTCGGGCGGCTCAAGAACACTCTGCCGTGGGTGCCCCAGGACACGAAGTTGTCGAAGCTCGACACGCTGCGCATGGCGAGCTGCTACATCGCCAACCTGGCCGAGCTCCTGGAACACGACCCGGGAGACACGCAGACCGATGCCGCCGCCGCCACGGACAGGCCGCCCGCACGACTGAAGCTCCGCACTGGGTTCCACCGGTCTGTCAGTCTGGTACGTGTGTCGTCGAGCTTTTGTTGTCGTGTACACGTTTAGTTCAAGTAAATAATATTCTGTGTCGTAGGCTTTGCGACGAAAAGTTAAACACTGATATTTTATGTTACCCATGGAAATGTTGGCACTTATAAAAAAAAGATTACTATATACAGGTGTGTGTATCTGTTTGTATATATATATATATATATAATATATATATATATATATATATATATATATATATATTATATATATATATATATATATATATATATATATATATATATATATATATATATATATATATATATATATATATATATAGTATATATGATATATATATATGAACTTGAGCGAAAGGCTCGAGTGTGACGGTAGATAGCTGTGAGCTACTTGTTGTAGAAAACTCAAAAAGAATCATGATTTTGTTTCATCATTTCATGCTTTCGTCTTCTAAACGTTGCTGCTTATTTAGACAATAGTATTACTATTTGATCAAACTTGGTTGTGGTTAGAAAAGTTTTTAATATCAATCCAATATATATTATATATATCATATATATATATATATATATATATATATATATATATATATATATATATATATATATATATATATATATATATAAAAAAAAAAAAATATGATATATTAGTATCGATATCGATACAAAATTACATGGTTTTCCTGTCTTAAATAGGTACTAGTCTTAAATTTACAAAGACACAATAAGTAAAATGGAAAGGTTCATGCCATGCTAAGTAGATAGTAGCAGTGATACTTCAATATTAAGATGGATGTCAACAATATAAATTATATTAATAAAAGGAAAAGCTATGATGGACTATAAATACAATCGTACGCTATAATATAGCTGCACGCATACACACATATTGTTGTTCATCTAGTTGTTCCCAGCACACGGCAGCGTTCTATTAACTGCCTAGTCTGTATATAATGTGGTTACAATGTTATGGTCGTATGAGGTACCATTCAATCAGTCAGTCTTTTAAGAGGGTGGTCACTGCCAGCATCCGTCGGTAGTCATTTTACCTCTCAAATTGAGAATTCACATTGAGTCATACACAGCCCCTGGTGTTGAGAGCCAGGTTTCAACGACGTTCCAGTACTGTGGTCACTCCAGACATCGCCTCAGTGTGAAGAATGACATCTGTTGTAATCGTACAACATGTCGACCCGACGAAGTAGATTTACAGCCCGGAGTTCACACTTCCTCGCCCAACTCCGTGCTGTTGTTTTACCGTAGCCTCATGACAGCTGCTAAACTGTTGCGATCAAAGAAGCCCCCAGACGAAAGTAATCATCTTGCAACCGGTGCAGCGACCACTTGATTGGAACCAGAGTCCACGCACTGGGGCGCACAGCACAGCACAGCCCACGCCGCAGAGTCGACGGGCCAGTCGCACACAGTCGGACGTCGCGTCTTGTCAGCTGTTTTTGTCAACGAGTTGTCAAGAACACACGTCAGTGTCAACGGGACAGCGCTATCACGGATACACGTCAGTGACATGACGCGTGTCGTCTACAAGACAGCGCTGTCACGATGAAAAGTCAGTGACCCGACGCGTGTCATCTACAAGACAGCGCTATCACGGAGACACGTCAGTGACATGACGCGTGTCGTCTACAAGACAGCGCTGACACGGAGACACGTCAGTGACATGACGCGTGTCGTCTACAAGACAGCGCTGACACGGATACACGTCAGTGACATGACGCGTGTCGTCTACAAGACAGCGCTGACACGGAGACACGTCAGTGACATGACGCGTGTCGTCTACAAGACAGCGCTGACACGGATACACGTCAGTGACATGACGCGTGTCGTCTACAAGACAGCGCTGACACGGAGACACGTCAGTGACATGACGCGTGTCGTCTACAAGACAGCGCTGACACGGAGACACGTCAGTGACATGACGCGTGTCGTCTACAAGACAGCGCTGACACGGAGACACGTCAGTGACATGACGCGTGTCGTCTACAAGACAGCGCTGACACGGAGACACGTCAGTGACATGACGCGTGTCGTCTACAAGACAGCGCTGACACGGAGACACGTCAGTGACATGACGCGTGTCGTCTACAAGACAGCGCTGACACGGAGACACGTCAGTGACATGACGCGTGTCGTCTACAACTACAAGACAGTACTGTCAAGTCAGTGACACGAAGTATGGTGCGAACGACACAATGCTGTCAGGAGGACACATTGTAGTCACCATTTTGTCAACACGACAAGCTGGTCTTGTCTCGTGCATCTTAAATGCTGCAAATGATGCATGCATTTGTCAATCATTGATCACAAAGCATAGCTCAGTGCTGCAACAAATATCAGAATTGTGCAGCATAAAAGCATGAACGTTGGTGTATTGTACGTACCTAACGTATGTACTGTTTGTGCTACAACATAGAGTGCTATTGATCAACTACGGTGCTGTCACCTAGTATCATGTTGGGATACTAGACTAGATCTGACGTAAGGATTTTCTGATCCAACTTGGCAAACGAACGAGCATAGATTAACTAGTGAATGTTTGGTAGGTTTTCGTTGTTATTCAATGTTGAATCAAACTGCTTTTTGTTCCCTCATAAACAGTTATCAATAGTGGTGTTCCACAAAATACTACATATGCCTGTAATAACCTGTGTAAGACCGTCCACTTCCACTTGCCTTTGTCTTCCTACGATCTGGACGTTGTTTTAGTTGGCATTATCGCTTGTTTTACGCAGACGCTGTAAGATTGTTTATTTACGGCACCTCCGGACGAGGTTACATTTCACCCAGTCGGGAAATACCAGGTGCGTTTGCCGTAAACCTGTTTCCATGACCTAAACTGAGATATAGTTTCGTGAAGTTCCGAATAATAGTGTGTTTTACGGCGTGTAAAAGGGTGATGTTTAACGCAGTAATGCCGGGAAGTCTGTGTTTTACCCATCTGTTATTGACTGACTGCGGAATGCTTGTTTGTTTTTATCCGAGTACTTTATGTAATGCACGCACGAGGTGGGATACTTGATCGAATGCACAGTCTGTGCAAACACGGCGCTGTCTGGCACCAAGCTTTGTTCACGGACGGGTATCACAGCCAACTTGCGATTATCGCGCTGAGTTATTGAGCTGCATCAAATCTGAAATGTTTTATTCGTACTATAGCGTGAGCGAGACTCTGTTTCGGCGGATAGTTGATACCTTTATTACGTCTGTGCCCACAAATATTAGCGCGTTTGGTAATAGCGTGTTACCGCTGAGTAACACGTCTGTGGACCCATTCTTTAGACGTGGACTTAGCCGAAGGATTATCTATGTATAGTAGATGCTCAAATGGTTTTGAAGTAAACCGCACTGGGGCACATGCTAAAACTAAGATCTCGTCATATAGATAGCTGTTGTAAAACTGCCAACAAATCCATAATTATGTTGTTGCTTAAAAGGCCATACAGCAACGGTGACCGTGCATACCAGTACGATAGGTTTAATTATTTAATTCTTGTAAAACAGAATCCATTAAAAAATATATGTTTATCGTTGTTTTAATGATGGCTTTGAATCTTCATCTTAACCACCGTGACCGTTTCGTGTCTTGAACTTCCGAATGGAATTGCCACTTAGACCGCTATATGTATTGTGTAAAGGTAAGTGCTTATATAGCATTTCAGGATAGGTGAAGGCTCTATAAAACATTTTCTCACATGCAGACCTGGTTCTCTTAGTTGATAGTCCGAAGCTCTGGGCACTGCGCCACAGCGCCGCTACATTAAGCACATAGTAGAGCAACATGTCTTTCCAGACCAACACGCTGATATTTGCAACCGCCAGAACATATCTATGGTTTATGCGTAATATCTACTGGTGCACAGAGAGAACGAATAAATCGCGCGGTGCAAAAAGACATAACGGCTCCTAAATTTGACGTTTCCTCCCCACCCAGAGGAATAAAAACGAGGTTCACATGTGAGGTTCATAAGATTCTAAATATTTAGTGTTTCAGAGCAAGGGTCTCGATAGATCGGTTTCCGCGCTCGCTCTACTGGAAAGATTATTTATTTGACGATGAAGTTTAAGTCCGTGAATTGTAAACATAGACCAGGTAGAGGTCAGATAAGAAACAGCTGCAAGTTCATGGCAACGTAATACCAATTAATTCGAATGCACCATAGTTGGCTGGCACTTTAAAGGAAGGCTGCGGTTCTTGCAACTGGAACACAGCAAGGTCTTGTGTGTATTGCTGCTAGCAGTGTAATGTGAATATATCTATGTCCCACGACATTTAACGTCGTATTATTTCAAAACATACGACTCTGCCAGTCAACTGTTAAATATTGGTGTGCAACCACCAGCCCATGTTCTATATAAAAATGCAGTTCGTTTTAGTTAATCAACGGACTTATAAAAATTATGCACATATGTGCATATAAGTCCGTGGTTAACCTCTGTCACCCACATATTGTTGCATTTGAAGGCATGCACATGTTCATAAATCACGGTGGCGGAAGCGAGATTCCGAGTTCACGCCTTCTGTACATTAGCGTGGGACACCCCGCTGACAGAAGGGTTCTTTCGGGCACACTGACACGAGGCGGCGACGCCGAAGGAGATAGCGGCGGCAACAGCAATTAGGTTGAACGTCCTCGCTGGCGTGTGTGTAGCCGTCGCACTCGCTACACGAGAACCGCTAAACACAGCGGGCGCAGCTGTCTCCTGCCAGACCCGCGTAGTTTGCAGGTTGTTGTAAACTGTTCACGACTTTAGCGGCAAACGACGCATGCCTCTATTCAGTCAGTGACTTACTATTATTGTGATTCATTCCCCTTAATAATATAAATAATTCAAAAAGGTGTCTCAAAACTATATTTCCAGGTTATCAGTATGAACATATCCTGCAGATGGTAAATCTGCCGACGTTGCACCGCAGACGCGATGAATTGTGTAGAGCGTATTTCACTAAAATGAAGAGTAGGGATCACAAACTGAATGCGTTAGTACCAAATGGTCGAAGTGTGCCATATGCCTTGAGGTTGTGTAACAAGTAACCTATCCCAAGGGCAAACACTAATCGCTACAAAAATTCCTTAATTCCGTGGTGTTTAGAGCATTTTCAGATAGGCTAGTAATGTTCATGTATTTTAACAGACAATTTAATTTGATTTAACTTTTAATTTATTTTGTAACAATGTTTATGTAAAGTATATCTTAATGTATATGTTTTAAATTTATTACGTAGGTTTCCAGTGATGATTTTAATTTAAAAAAAGATGGTAACATTGTACATTAATATGATATTGTATGGAATTATTGATTTTAGTATGAATGTACATGTACAATCCAACTGTAAAGTTGCCACATAATAAATGTATCTATCTTTATCTATCTATAATAATAATGACGTTGATACTAATGTATTTCCTTTCTAATGGCCAATATGAATAGAAGTTCAAGAGATATATCATAAAACATGACATTAAGTATGCGGTACATGTGTGTATTTATAAACTAAACTAAACATACAAACACTCAATATAACATTATTAGTAGAACAAAGGTATACATAGAAACAGTTATTAGAGTTTATATAAATATTATTCGATTGATTAAAATCTGTTGTTGCATATACACACCTTCTGGCCCACTCAAAAGCCTCTCCTGTATTGTAATATTACGTGTATTTAAAACAGAATCTCGTCATGTTTTCCCATACAAAGGTATAACAGAAATGCAATATTAACATAACGTTAAATATGACATGTAATATTGTTTATACCTAATCAACTATATGACCAGGCACTTACATCAACATTGTATTAACCATCCTAAAACATAACACTATTTCTAAACTATGACCTTTTTTCCTGAAGTATAGTAAATATATTAAGTAGATATATGAATTTTGAATACTTAGGAAATGGCGGTTTTTGTTAAATATAATAGAAGTGATTATGATGTATTTCAATAAAACATAATATTCAACATAATACAGACTATTCGCGATAATCAATGTGTGTGTACGCCTTCGGACTCGGGATATATATCGCTAATACGTATACGGTAAGCTTGCTCCGATTTGGGAGGTCATCACCCGAATGGCAGCCATATTATATGCATTATCAATGCTTGGGAACCAGTAATGACGACGATGGTAACATTGATACAATTTGACATTTATGATAATAATGCGATACCTTAATTAAAAGGTTCATTGTTGCAATGTGATATTCTACATACACTGCATTATATACGCTATAGACATCCTTGTTTAAGGTGTGATATGTTTGTTTTGCACCACTGTTCTGTCTTCAAAATGTATCAAGTCAATAAACGAAAACTCTGACGTCACAGTTTATGTTTTCGTTCCGGAGTAGTTGCGTTTGTACGTAATCTGACGAACCAATGTCATCTAACTGCGTCAGAGAATAATTGTGTTGCCTGTGGAGACGAGTAAAACGCAGACGACCTTTGTTCAGGAACTCCGAGGCATAAATAACGCCAGCGATAAAGTTGAGACAAGTAGGCCTATACGCGTGTTTTCTGCGGTCGGTGAGTAGAATTGTACCGGTCGCAATCTGGACCTTGAGGAGGCTGGGAGAGGACGTGTGTAGACATTTATAAAAGTCGTAATTACGAGATCAAAATTCGTAATTACAAGATTAAACGCTATAATTACGAAATTAATAAGTCGTAATTACGATTTTCCTTTGGTATGACAACTTTGAAAATACCGTTATGTTGACATGCTATTGTTTCCATATTTCTTATATGCGCAATTGTTGGCCTAATGCGTGTATATCTATCATATTTTTATGAATATTTAAAACAACTCGCTTCTCAAACTGTATATATATGCATAGTCCGGCACTTGTGTAGTTTAGAGTCGTACTTCAACATCCGTGAAAACGGTCTTCGCTACTGTCACAAAGCTTCATCAAGTACGATATATAACTTATACCAATGTTACAAATATCAGTGGCGTAGCTAGGGGGCCATGCCCTCCTTCAATCACGGAAAATATAGGATGATGGGGAACGGAGGACCAATAACTGGCTGCCTGACACAGTACAGAGGGTACAATGATGTCTGTGTAAGACTTACCTTTCCAGTTCTACCGTTTCACAAAGACATTTGTCATATTCACAAAGGATTCAGGCAGTTAGGAATGCTCCGCTTCTTGTCACTGGCTGCTGCAGCCCAGGAGGTGACAATGCAACGAAACTGTCTTCATTATCAACGTGTTTGATGGCGAATATATTTAGGATTCAAAATAATAATTGCCCGGTTACTAGTCTAGGCTCAAATTGCATTTTGTTATTGTTGCTGTTGTTTTCTTAGCATCTCTATCATCGCTGGTGAGTTGGCCATGATTTCCTTTCATTGTATTTTTTTCTTCATCTCACTTTTCTCTCTCTACCAGCAGTCTCCAATTCATTCTATCTGTTGCACCTTTTCTCCATTCATCTCCTTCTATTTCTAGGTCTCTTTTAAGCAATTCCCCATCGAAAGTTCGGTCTTCTTTCCCCTCTTTTCCCCTTCGCATGACCATCCCATGTCAAACTACTTCTCGCCAAGTTCTTTAAAATGTTCCTTCATTCCAACCTCCACTCTCAGTTCGATTCTTCGTACCAGGTCGGTTCCGCAAACCTGGCCCTTCTCTTGTTTCTCTGTTAATGCCATCGCGTCTCTAGTCGATTCATTTATGCCGGGGTAACACACGAGCTGAGCACATTTCCTTTAAGTTTAGGTGAGTTGCGTCCGTCTCCCATCATCTCATCGCCTTTCCTCCAAGCGTTAAATGTGCCCCTGCTGTAATATGTAACCCTCATTATAACCAAAACAAATTGCACTGGGAAATTGAAATTTACTCAAATGAATTAATCCATTTTAATAAGCAGCAAAGTTACATGTTGTGAAGTTACTGACTGAACGCCGATACCTCATAATCTATGCTAAATTAGGAATGTTTAAATATTGTTTCATCAGATTAAGTGACTACATGTTAGTATTTGTCATGGTTTTTGTCCGTAAGTTTTGGAGATATAGCGTGAGGAATGTGGTGGCCGGCTGCTGGTGGATATTACGTAGGGGCTTTGGGTTCGTGTCTCTTTAATTATGTGTTGTTTCTCTCTTACTTTCTAACTTTGACGCCTTCTGTGAATGGTTTTGCTGAACTGCCAGCTACATTGGTCAGTGAACGTGGCTGTCATGTCGGTATTAATTTTAAGCGAGTTGGGTTTTAATTATATATATATATATATATATATATATATATATATATATATATATATATATATATATATACAAGCAGACCATACACACAACACAACACACACGCGCGCGCGCGCACACGCATAAATATATATATATATATATATATATATATATTTGTTTGGTTGTCGGGTGACCCCCAATGCAAAATCCTGGCTACGCCACTGACACATATACACTTGTCACGTAAACACATATTACTCTCTTATCGGTCAAAACTCGTTTTTGTGTATGTAGTCTATATACTTTAGTTTTATCAGGAAACACCGGTAGGTGGCGTCAATTTATTGTTGCCTGAAGATGTGTGGTTAGATTACAGGTTTTCCCAGTACAACTGACACACAAAGTAAGTCAAATAGGCAATATTTAATTAAATAAGGTTATGTTAAATGTATAATTAACAACCTCTGTTTATATAATATAGTACATTTGATTACTAATTGTGTTACAATCAATTCATTTAGCAAAGTAGATGTTTATTATATACGGTTACAAAGGAATCCTCCGTGTGGTACAGATGTAGCGAATATGTTTGTTTGTCATACAGTTACTGGACAGATGAACACTCTAAACATAATAATGTTCAATTGGTTTATATGTACCTATGTATGTATGTGACGTATGTGTGTATATATGTATGTGTGTGTATGTATATAAGTATGTATGTATGTGTGTATGTATATACGTATGTATGTATTTATGTATGTATGTATCATGGACTCGATCGGTGGGGACGAGGGGGATGCGCCCCCCTACTTTTCAGTCTGAGGGGGACAGCATAGGAAATGTCCCCCCACCTTTTCAGTAAAAAAAAAAATTACGGGCACTTAGCAAGACTGATCATTCCCCTCTCTTAAAAACCCTACCCAGCTGTAAAAGTAATATACTCAGATATAAACTTCCCACTACCCAGTCGAAAATCACTACGGAAATTGTGTGTTTGGCAAAACATATTCATCATGCCAGGCTCTAGTTGGTCCCCCGTCCCCCACTTTTAAAACCGGATCGTTTTATATATATACATATATATATATATACTACTTTTATAGTAGTAATTTCGAGATTAAAAGTCGTAATTACAACTTAAAAAGTCATTATTACGAGATTAAAAAGTTGTGATTAAAATAATTCGGTAAAACGATTTTTAAAATGTTGTATTGACGTACTATTTTCCATTTTTACCTTTTGACCAACTGCATGTATATTTAGAATAGTTTAATGATTATTTCCATTTTTACGTTTTCACCAACTGCATGTATATCTAGAATAGTTTAATGAATACTTAAAACTAAAATGTCTCAGTATGAATATATGAGCAGGTACTTTTGCAGTTTAGAGTCGTACTTAAAAAACGTGAAAACGAGCATCGTTAATTTTATAGTTATTATTATATATATATATATATATATATATATATATATATATATATATATATATATATATATATATATATATATATATATATATATATATATTAAAGTCGTGATTATGACTTGTATCAATGGTTGCACAAGTCCTTTCCCAGCCCCCGTAGGACCTGGACGAATGAATGATCTACTTCGGCTTTACACACAGCTAGCAAAATACTAAACATTAACACGTAAATCATACATGTATAAACAATGTATTTCACCAGAAAAAGAAAGAAGTAAATAAATATGTGGTTCATAACAGCAATTACAATTGTGTTGTAGAATTTTGTCTCAGAAAAGCATACTGATATTAATGAAAAGACACGAGTTATTTAATGGCAAACCAGCACAAATCACGTTTGTGCAGCGTATAATTATATATCTTTTTAAAGCTAGTTTCAATCTAAGAATAAATAATCTAAAATGACATTAGGACTGTCAATTGTAGTAGTTTTGTTTGAAAACATACTAAACATGATAATAATAATTATTATTTTATGACGAACCAAACACAAGTTAAAGAACTGTTATCAATTAGGGTGTGTATGCGGATGGCACATGCAAGTACAAGTACTGG
This sequence comes from Ridgeia piscesae, assembly GCA_025642075.2. NCBI lineage: Eukaryota > Metazoa > Annelida > Polychaeta > Sabellida > Siboglinidae > Ridgeia > Ridgeia piscesae. The sequence goes on from JAODUO010000004.1 coordinate 337,347, forward strand.
TTGATTTGTTTCTAGTATGGTCCTGTTGAACTCTCAATAAGTAAATGATCATCATGTCCAGTTTCCATCTGGTCTAAACCTTGTTCCTTTCGATGGTTTAGTTCATGGGAATAGCGCGGTTTCTGATGCCAATATCATTGTCCATTGAGATACGTACCCTGTATACTACATGGGAACAACGCATTGAGTAGTTACCCTTGTCTAGAAATAACATATTTATATTTCAGAATTTGCCTATGCATTTAAATTATGGAACGTGTTTTTCAAGTGACAGAAACATTTCCCACGGCTGTTGGCTAAGTTAACACAAAATTAAAGGCACATGTTTGCACTCTGATTTATGTCTATGCATTAAACCATACTGTGTTTGTCTGACGTGACCTTCCAGCCGGAGTCTACTGGGGGGGGGTGCTGCACAGTTTGAGAGAACTGGAATGGAGCAAAACTAACGAATAGAATAGCACGCATGTTTACAATAATGATGCACCAACTATACCGCGATTCTTTGTGAACCTTAGCATTATTATCCTGTTGTTACATTTTATTAAAATTATGGTTTACGATCGATTTCACCCCATGCACGAGCGTATTGTCTAGTTATTTTTATCATCTTTCTAATGTTTAGTGGGAACTTTCCACCAAACGTTAGAAAGAAGTTGAAATTAATTGTAGTCCCTCTAAATGGCTTGACGACCCTTGAATTAACGTACCTATTGTGGTTTCAGGCCTGGCCGTACAGTCTGGTCAATCGTGGAACGTCGGAAACCGTGGAAGACAATCACTCGTTCAGTGCTGCTAAAACGTGTTCGTGATTCATCGGCGACAAAGCAATGTCTTGTGTGGATTGAAAGCCTATATAAACACACACGCGTCATTGCTTATGTGTCGTTTGCCTAATTGTTACAATACGGTGCATTGAGAATACGATGTTGTTTTCTGGTGCATTCACTACAAGACAAATACAACAACAAAAAACATTTTAGAAGTAGTTTGCATTATGCAGTTCACTCCGTTACATATGTGTGCACTTGTCAGCCGCGTGCAGTGTCACACCGTCTGTGTGACTGGCCCGGTGGTGCTCATTTGCAAAGACAAGCTTCAGACAGAAGACGTAAGAAACACAACAATGACTCAGATTTGTTAGCGATGGGACGCACTGACAACAGCTCTGTGTTTGACAAACTGCAGAAGGAAAGTGTTTTCTTCTCAAGGCTCCAGATAATTAATTGCATAAATTGTACATCCCTATACATTAAGGACAAGCCAGAATGTCTAATTTGACAGATAAAAATTGCGTTACTGTGAAATTGTAAATAAATGTTTTGTTAATTGGATTGTTTGTTTAGTTTTGAATTAATAATAATTGGATAATTTGTATTGCGCTTAAATCCTTAAAAACAAAGCTCAGTGGCGAGTCAGTACAAAATGGTTAATCTTTCTCAGATTCAATAAACAATTCCAGTTGTCGCCGGGTTTATTGATACGCTAGGGAGCTATGATGAATAGTCAAAGTTGTAAAGTAAGTTATTAAATGACGGTAGAATTTAGCAATATTTCCAACTGATCTAACACCAGAAGAAAGCATATTCCAAAGAGTAGGTCCGGCTATAGAGAAAAGGCCCTAATCTCAGCATTGGTATTGACTTTAGGGACAAACAATTAATCCGAACTAGTTGTTCTAAGCTAGACAGGTTGTTGTACGATAGTTAATAGGTAAGTTTATTATATGGCAACTTTATAGTTTGGTTGTACGTGTACATTCACAATGAAATTAACAATTCCATGTGGTATCATATTGTCGTACAACGGTAAAACATCTTATTAAAATAATCATTGGAAATGTATACGTAGTCAATTTAAAACATATACATTAAAATACACAATACATAACAATATTGTAAAATTAATGAAAACGCATAATAAAATTACTCTCTTAAAATGCATGTCCATTATTAGCCGTTCTGAAAATTTTCCAAACACAATGGAATTAAGGATTTTTTGTAGCGATTTGTGTTCGCCCTTGGAATTGGTAACTCGTTGCATGACCTCAAAGTATACGACACACATCGAATATGCTTCATTTGAGCGAAACACGCTTTTCACAATTCATCTCGTATGTGGTGAAACGTTGGCAGATTTGCCACCTGAGTTTTGAGACACCTTTTTTAGTTATCTCTATGTTGTCTGATAGATATTTAGGTCAGTTCCTATGCCATACAGGGCACGCATATTCGACTACAGGTCACAGATACATATTCTAATCAAGTCATTTGGTTGATGCCTGCACGTTTCAATTGATAAATCCTGTACACTCTCTTTCTTGCTTTAAGTCAGATGATGTAGTTACACCGAGAACCTTTGCTTGAGAGACCCTTTCAATATCATTTATATTTCTATAAAATATAATTATGGCAGAGAATCTATAAGTGTTCTGTCTTTACGGAAATATATAACAATTTCTGTGGTCTTACTCGTAATGATGCCCGTGTCATTATTACAAGACCAATGCTCAAAAACGTCAGCAGATTCCTGGACTGGATAACTGAAACCATGTTTTGGTTGCATAATTCAAATATAGTGCTGTCGTCAACATATTTATAAATAGGACAAGACGTTTCCAAGTCGTTGATATGAACTAAATAGTGTTTTGGCCC
>JAODUO010000004.1:345000-350000 GCA_025642075.2 Ridgeia piscesae
ATATGACGGACATATTACAAGACGTAGGCTTATGCTACAGCTACCAGTTGGAAACAGAGTAGTTCTATAGGAGTGAGTTTACTAAGTAGTTTACGCTGCGTACATATGACAATGGGGTTCACAACAAAGTGATCACTTCGAATGTTAATGGTTCCTTTGTAGTAGTATGTCGACATAACTGACCAGAATGCGTGGAGTATGCATGGCTGAATTAAAATAACAATAATATAAATCGGAGGTAAGGAAATTATAATTCTCAAGGATCACATGGACATACACACACACACACACACACATACGCACGCACCACGCACACACACACACACACACACACACACACACAGACACACACACAGACAGACAGAGACGAGAAGAGAGAGAGAGAGAGATAGAGAGAGACACACACGCAAGCACGCACGCACGCGCACACGCATATGCACACACCAAAGTAAACATGGATGATTCCCAATTTAAACTAATGTCTCTCCATACAATCGTGACGTGTTGCTCTGGTAACAGTGTGACAGAACGTAGCTTTTTACAAGGTATATTTTAAATATTGTGTCTTATGCACAAACAGAGGAGATCGCACCTACGTAAGAAGTATATAGCTCTCGCATAATATCACAATAATATATGTGCAGGCCGTAGACAAAAACGATACATGAGCCCACCTACTGGCCTAGTCAGTAGACTAGATCAATCAAAGTCCGTTTTCTACGATCTTATTTCTATGAGCACGATTTATCCATCCGGTGCGGGAAGTGAGAACTGCGTCGAGGTACCCTGGGAGTTTCCTGCTGACGCTCCCACTTCCCCGCAGCCCAGCTCCCACAGGTGTCTCGCGGACCTCCCTTCCGCTTATCACCTTTACGATTTCGACCACAACCATTTTATACATCCACAACTCATCCGCGATGTTGCATAGGAGAGCAGGGTGCCATCGAGAATATTCACAGATGTGATGATGAAGGGGGCTTAGATAAAAAAACATCTTACGTGGAAGAAAGTTGAAGACGTAAGATAGGCGATCATATATGTGTTGTATAATGTTAGCAGTTTGACATTCGGCAGATGATTTGTTCCAATACGACGGTGTGTGAGAGTGTGCGAGTTGATCCGTTTGACCGTTTGACCGTTCGAGCGTGCGTGCGTGCGTGCGTGCGTGGTGCGTGCGTGCGTGCGTGCGTGCGTGCGTGCGTGCGTGCGTGCGTGCAACGGCGGCATGTCGAATGAAAAGAGCGATGCATGTAAGTATTCGAAACAGAAAAAGACGCGGTTGTCGCAACCAAATACAGACAGGTTCCGTGGAGGCTGCAGAGGCACATACATTATGACATAAGTCTGACTCCGATTAGCGAAGTGGCAAACTGGGCACCTACGCCCAATTGCCGATGGGACCTACAATGAGCACACATATTTACACTACAAATTACCCATTTCATTCGTCCGTTTACTACAAGTAAGGTGTAGCCCCGAGGACGAAATCAGAAGCAGAACGTAAATAACTATCTGTGACTGAAGTTGACACAACTCCAATCAGTATCCCATTAGACGTGATCGATCACCCTCGTCCGACCCTTCGGAGAGGTAGTGGCGCAGTCTGTCAGTCAGCGCTGCCGACGTCTCGCATCAGCCGCGCCCTCTGTCGAATGCAACCGTGAACTTGTCACAGCTGCGACGGGACGAATTACGCAGGACAATGTTCTACTCTGCATTTACTCACTAACGACTATTTAAAATTATAGTGTTTGATGAACAAACGCTATGATGGATGGTAACTTTGTGGCGGTAGATGTTTATTCCCGCCTACTGAACTATAATATGAGTGAATGATTGAATGAATGAAATTTATTGGCTAAGATCAATAACCACAACTATTATAAATGATTATATGCAACAGATCAGGACATTGCAGTTAAGGCATTTAAGTGCCGCTGACACAAGAGCCACAGTTAATAATAACTATATAATGTGACATTGTTTAAATAAAAATCGTTAAATAGTCATTGCATTAAATTGTAGCTAATTACCTTCCACATAGATTACAGTTGATAATACCAAAACATTCTGATGTATCTTTTAATACAGGTAGAAATTCTATGAATGCTACGTGTGTGTCAAATATTATATATATATATATATATATATATATATATATATATATATATATATAATAATATGGAGAATTATTGAATAACTTAGTTATGCTAGAATCTATTTATTAATAAATATATTGATTTACTCGTGGGATAAAAGCATTTGTGCATGCCCTCGTAGCATCTCGTCTAATGCGTTTGGTGAAAGACAGTAAGTAGATGTTTTAATAAAATAAAAGTGCCCGACCTCCCTAATCGTGGATATAAGCAGTGTCGTGACGTCATTGCTCCAAAACGGATATGCCCCTGATGCCTTGGCGGAAGTAGCCACCAGGTATTTCCTAAGCATGTCTTGACACTCTTGTCTTGCATGCCCCCCCCCAATCCCGGAAAATTAGGATGGTGGGGAACGGAGGAGCAATAACTGGCTACCTGATTCAGACAGTCACAGGGTATACGGATGCCTGAGTAAGACTTTCCTTCCCAGTCCTACCCTTTCGCAGACATTTTTATCATGCAAATAGGAGTAAGGTAGGAATTATCCACTTCGGTCGCTGGCTGCAGCCCAAGAGGTGACAGGGCAACAAAAATGACACCATTCTCAATGTGCTCATGACTATTAACGATTCAAAATAATAGTTGCCCGGTTACTAGATTAGGGCCAAATGACATTTTGTTGTTCATTTCTTGGCATCGCTATCGTCAGGGGTGAGTTGACTATGATTTCCGTTTCCATTGTCTTTTTTCTTCCTCTCACTTTTCTTTCATTACGTTCTCTATCAGCAGTCTCCAGTTCGTTCTATCTGTTGCTCTTTTTCCATTCTTCTCCCACTCTTTCTAGATATCTTTCTATGTAATCGTCCTTCGCAATTTCGGTCTACCTCGCCTCGTTTTCCCGTCCACTTTCTGGGCATCTGCTCTCTTGCCACTTTTCATATCCCATTCTTTCCACATCACCAGCCCATTTCAATCTATTTCTCGCCAATTTCTTCTTAAAATGTTCCTTCACTCCAACCTCCACTCTCACCACTCTCAGTAACCGGGTAACTGAAATTTTCTATAGTGAATTTATAAATTGTAATAAACAGCAAAGTTACATGTTGTGAAGTTATTGGTTGAACGCCAACGCCTCATCATTTATATTAAGATAGGAATGTTTAATTATTGTTTCACCAGAGTAAGTGACTACATGTTGGTATTTGTCATGGTCTTTGTCAGTAGGTTTGGGAGATGTAGCGTGAGGAATGTGGTGGCTAGCTATAGGTGGATAGTATGTAGAGGCTTTGGTTTCGTGTCTTTAATAATGTGTTGTTTCTCTTTACTTTCTGACTCCTTCTGTGAATGGTTTTGCTGAACTGTCAGTTACATTGGTCAGTGAACTTGGTTGTCATGTCGGTATTCATTTTAAACGACTTGGGTTTGAACTATATATATATATATATATATATATATATATATATATATATATAATTGCATTTGCTTGGTTGTCGGATGGCCCCCTCCAATGCAAAATTCTGGCTACGCCACTGCCTTGTATTTGCGTCACGCTCAACATTTAATGTGATAGTCATTATGAATTGTCAACCGCTTAAAGACGAAGTTATGTTATCAAAAGTAACACTTTTTTGTTTACAACGGACGATAACAATTTGAGTTGTTTGTTGATATTTATTTAATCGTTAGTTCGTTCTTAATCTGTTTGTCCCGTGTCTGCCTAGTGGACAGTTTTCGACACCATCAGTAACAGGCACTGCTTGGAAGATGCGCCAGTAGCAATCATTACTCACACAGTGTGACATCGACCCCAGGATTGTGTTACGACACAACCGAGGTTAGCTAATCTGTTGTACCGGAAAGTGGAAGTGGCCGTGGTGACGCTGTCTGTTGCGACTCGCGCGTAAGTCAGCTAGGCGGACCCGACACACTTCCAGTGCCAGTCTTGAACAGCCATAGATATTGCTTCAAAGGCATCTCTGCAGTTCAACTTCCGTACTACGTGAAGTGTAAAATACAAACGGAAGTTGAGGGGTGTAGAGTTCCGCCAATACGCATTCATCAATCTCTATTCAATTTCGCAAATAGACGATGCGTGAATGTTGTAGATTTTACTTTAATTCTCTATTTGCTTTACGCGCCGGCGCGTCCTATCACGACTGAGTTACGGCTTCACTCACACGTGATATATAGCGACTTGACGATTGAGGTTCTGAGTATATTGCAAATGCGCTGCGTTTGAGTATGGAAGTTTTAAAGCAGACGCAAATACACTGAACCAGATACATATGTAGTTATGTGTACTACCAAGGCCTTATACAACAATTATGTATTGGACATTCACAAATGTAACATTCACGCACTTGTACAGAGAGACATGGTAAATTACTGATTGAATAAATGAATGTCAATTATGTACGTATAAAGGCATTGAATATATCATAGAAACATCACAGCGTAGGTTTCTACATTGGTCTTAATAATTAAAAGTAAAACACAGACAGTGCAAACTCATTTCCCGTACTTTAATTGTATGGAGAGTCCTAGAGGCATTATTGGCTAATACTAAACAAGCCCCAACATTTAATGACCTGCTGCCCTGAACGGTTAACATGTACGCATGGCGCATACAACGACCAACACCATTGGCGCGACACGCAGTTGGCAGTTGTCGGTTTTAAAACAGATACATTTCTACAGAGTTTATCTCTAAGAGGTTATCGCTAAGTCTCATTTGTCCACAAAAATGTCAACGTCAGCTTTAAGTAGCAGAAAGAGAAACACACCAAATATTTTCCACCAGAGTCACCAATATTCTACAATATTCAAACTGTAGCGTTCACGCAGTTTAGTTCAAGTTAATGTTTGATTACGAGTTTCCATAGACTTCGTACAAATACCGTGGTT
>JAODUO010000004.1:355000-367500 GCA_025642075.2 Ridgeia piscesae
TTACCAGACGCAGAACTGACTTGAAGGAGTGTTTACGTCTTCTTTTTGATGTCATAAAGAAATCGAGAAACAAATCCAAGAGATATAACCCCTATTGGATTTAGTTGTTGTGTCTATACATTCAGTTAGTAACTGTTTCTGCAAATCTGTCCGTGACATACTTGCGAACATTCATCCTTTAAAATGGCAAGATATGCATTCATGCGTGAAAGAATCGTCGATTTGCTGGAATTGTATCGGTTTCCAGAGATATATGCAAACTCTACGTCCACTTGAGTCGCCAATGTTGCAAACGATTAAGCGTACAACATTAGTCGTACAAAACAACAAAAGTGCTTTACCATGTGCAATAGGAAAAGTGGATTTTCGTAAATAATTCATTGGAGACGTTGTAGGTAAGTTGGATAGGACATATATAGCACAATGGGTATTTATTTAAATTAATAAACATGTTCAAATATGTTCAAATCTTCATTGTGTTGTGTGGTTGCACGTTTTCCAGCACATTTAATAGATTAATGCCAAACTACTTTGATGACAACTGCTGGTTTATTACGTAAATACGTTTTGCTGACGTATACGTTTCTATGACGTCGCGCCTGCAGGCAGCCACAGCGTACACCATACACACAGATGCACACGCACGCACGCACGCACGCACGCACGCACGCACGCACCCACGCACGCACGCACGGATGTCCGTTGTAGTAATGTATCAGACATTTTACTGAAGTTCAATAGATGCACTGCGTATGATTATGTCGTTTGCAGAAACTCTCTCTTAATGTAAAGTGCACAAGCATTGTAGTTATATTTGATGTGACAATATGTACTGTAATATTCAAATATTGCATTGTTAAAAATCCTATTAATCGATATTACAAGTCATAGAATGGCTGTCAAACGGATATGCAACAGGCAAACGTGTATACCACTGCACGTTCTTTTGACCATATACAACTCAGCTCAACTGAATGGTACGTTTATCGCCTCGAATTGTTTGATTGCTGTAGGACAAGTTCTGTGATTTAATTTTACGTCGCTGTTTTCTACAATAATAATTATGTTTAATTCATCAAGACTTTTCGACCAACTTTGGTCGTAAAATACAATATACTACAAAACATGTTAATATATATATATATATATATATATATATATATATATATATATATATATATTTGTATACATACGATTTATATATATATATATCGTTGTATGTATACAAATATATATATATATATATATATATATATATATATATATAATATGTATATATACATGTAACGGTCTATATATATTTGTATACATACGATTTATATATATATCGTTGTATTATACAATATATATATATATATATATATATATATATATATATATATATATATATATATATAATATGTATATATACATGCAACGGTCTATATATATTAAATATATACATAATGTATATATGTATCTATAGTATATGTAATATATACTGCTGCATATAAACTTGGAGATATTTCGAATTAGAATCCACCAACCGTACAAAAATGGAGCTGAAGAAACAAATCAGAAAAATTCAGGGCTAAAATGTTTAACGTTCGATGGTGTAAAATGCCGCGCAAGCAAAGTGGATGCTGTGTTTTTCTAATCGATCATAAACAACTCCGTTTAACCTTGTGAACACGGACAGTCATTCATAGATTAATTGGTTACCCATTGTTTGGTCCACTCATACACATTTAGCCAAATTTGTTCTCCGCGATGCATTTTATATCCTTGGCGAAGAGTCGGTCTAAATAGTAGGCTACCTTGGTAGTAGGAATATAAATAGCACATTTGCTTAGCGATCGTTTGCTGTGCCACGTTAATTAGTTGTGACACGCACAACGTTTGGCTCAGTTGTATCTTAGGACCGTACAAAATAGTCTGCACCGTTGTACATTGGGAACACACAGAACTGTTAGAAGACGGAGGCTTGAGTTTAAAGATCGACGTTAAAGTGAAGATTCAAATAATATCATAATTGTATTGCTACTATGTGTATTAGTAATACTCTTGAGTGTTCTTAAATGCGAAGTTATTTTAAATAATGTTATCTTTTCTACTGGACAATTTAATAATGTTTGCAAGAATCCAAAATGGGGCCGCTTGACTGAAGGCAATGCAGTAGCTCTGATCTACAACTTGGTAGTTGAAGACTCAAAGAGCAACAATGACTAATTAATAATTAGCTTCCCCCCGTTTTCCGCTATGCATCGATAACTAGCTAATTGAGTAGATGGAATTGTTGCATTTGTAGTAATGGGCAGAATCTTCTGTATTGCTCATAACGTTGGTTATTCTTCATGACTAAGATTGACTGTCGTCTTTCAACCAATATATAGTATGTAGTAGTATATCCCTAATGTACTTGCAATACTGGTCATTACCCACCTTTGCATTGTGGGCCATATTGTCCTTGCCTTGTTGTCAAGGATAACCATAATGTTATAAGGCATTACATTATACGTGTCCATGGTCAGGAGTTCCTTTGATACGTCCATGAATTAATCCCGCATTGTAACTATTTCACAGCATATGTTGTACATCTGCTTTTGGAACTCGTCCTATGTTGACTATGTTTGGCAACGACTTTGGGAGGGTTGACCATGGAATGACACAATTCCTTAAACTTGAATTAAGCCATTAGGTCTTGAGACACCCGCTACACACAGTCACTGCTGTGAGCAACGGAGTAGACATGGATGCGAGTTAAATAAGAATTCAGCATTATACATGCTATACATGTGCATTGCGAAAATTGGTGATGATATGTTGTATCCACTAATGTTCAGTAAACGTTCACCATACCGTCGGATACAATGTTTTTAACGTTTTCTCTGAAAGGGTTTAATAACTTATTATGTTTATTTACATTGAGCATGTATTCTCGGGTTGTTGATACCAGTTAGGTGCCGCTTTCTAATGGCAGTTTTTGTAACATTTTGTGGCCACAAAACCTTAGTTTTGCACTCGTTTCATCAGGGTTTCTCGTCTTCCCATACGCCTACATAACCTGTTGTTAATTTCCATAATTTTCCAACATACCCACGCACCTAGAATGGGGAGTTAAGTTTAATAAAAACACGTTGCTAACTGTTCGAACTCATCTTAGGCAGTAGGGCACAGAATGCCACACAGACGTATCGCTTACGAAGTCAACACCTTCAGGCTCAGTCGGTCGGCTGGGCGCGAGGAAAACAGGTTCAGCCGGGTGCGGAGCAGTTAGACGTTCTAAAGCGAAACGTCAGTCATCCTATTCGAGCGGAAATGGTGGCAATTATCAATTACAAGTTGTGCGGCAAAATCTGCCTTCCGTGATAGATTTACAATTTGTCGGCAATCAGAATTTCTGCCCAATACTTCTCGCGTCGCTGCCCGCGTGTACATACAACATCTCGTTGATCGGTGACAGAGGGTTCCGTGATACGTTACAATCATGTAATGTGCAGCACTGTTTCTTTTTTGTGGGATTTACCTTTCTGCTATGTTAATAAATAGTATACACTTAATTACCATTTAATATACAGTCCGAAACCCCAAAAGTAAATATGTTTATCTTTAATTAGGTTTGTCCCCAACAGCGTAATTCCCACTTTCGAAATATTGCTAGGTTTTAGTTACAAAAATAACTGTTTGTTTATCATCATCATAACTATGTTAAAACAACTTAAATTAAAACCACTTTTATATAGCAACGATCCTCTTTCCTATCTTATTTTGACATGAAACTTGCAATTCACTAAACTGACTAAATTATTTCTTTAGCACATTGATTACATTTTGTAGACGAACACTGGTTTGACCTACTTGTTACAATTTAAGCATGGATATTTATGTAATATTACACACAATATGTCAACATTTTATTTGTCAACGCAATGTAGTATTGTTTATATATTATCTACATTTTTGTTAAATTAATATTTAGTTTTGTTCTTTCAATAATTAATAACTTTATTTTTAATACATTGCTATGTTATATTTATTTTAAAATACTATGAGACGATTATTAAAGGTTACTTCCTATATCATGTGGTAGCCACCAACACCTTCGCACTGCTCAAGACGCTTTACACTCAACTTTTATTCCCTGACTGACTTACGGGGCTATTATCTATATTAAGACTCCCTAATTAAAGACTAAACAAATGTCGCATCATTTACGTTAGATTTGGTATAGCGTACGTGAACAGTTGATAGAAGTGGTTCTAAGTACGTAATTTTTACATTTATACACACAGACACAAATGGTTAGACGTTTACCCAGCCGATGACTGCGGACCGCGGCGGACGTGAACCGGTCGGTGAGCGAGGTACACCCGGCCACAGCTGCCTCGGTCAGCGGTAGTGGTGGGGCAATTAGAGAGTGCTGGGGCCCGTAGCTGTGGGGCGACATGGAGGACGCCTGTTCCCGGGGCCGGAAGACGCGCCGAGAGAACGGCAGCGGAGGCGGCCGACAACTCTACGCGTCAGCTTCGGTGCGAGACCGCCAGCTGACGGGAACCATCTGGTGAGTGGGCTCGCCACGCCACGCCACGCCTTGGCACACAACCAGACCAAGACCACAAGGCGGGAATGGTTTCTCCTCGTGAACATGTCACACTGACGGACCTTAATTATGCAAGATGAAATGGTGCAAAGTAAAATAAACGCAACTAAATAGTAGACATAATTGTATTAAAAGTTATATATATATATATATATATATATATATATATATATATATATATATATATATATATATATATATTATGTTGATATAGTGTTGCACAAAACAACTACTGTTCATTGAAATAATGCTCAAATTGATCATAAGGGAGCGATTGATGTCGAATACATGAAAACTATCAATCAATCAATTTTATTTCGTAACAGCAACAAGAATACATTATTCATGTACATGAGCAATCAAAACAAAAATGTATTGTTATGTGGTGGTCACATGGCACATAATGTGCCGTGTTCCTGTGACCCCAAAACATAAACTTATAAAGTACAGATACATATACACTTATACACGTAGAATCACGAAATCGCTGTTCTCAATATAATCTATTTGACAATATAATTTATTTGACAACTGACTTGACAACGTACTGGGGAAATGTTTAAAAAAAATGATAATCTTTTGTAAATCCAAACAGTTTGTCTTTTTAAATAAACGATTTTAGTTACACTCTACACATCTGGGATTTAGGCAATGCACATGGTTAAGGTAGCTGGATAGATAGTGTTTAGATATCACAGCTTTGAATTTATATTGGGATTTGAGATTTTGAATCTTATAATCAAGGTTATTCCATAGTTTTGTAAAATTATGTAAAGGTAACTTAGAAGAAAATGTGTTCTGGGCTTTCCTGTACGTGTTGTCTGGTAATTCTGGTGTTAGTGGCTAGACTATTTCTTGGTATATAATGTTCGAAGGATTTAGGCAGTGTTTTATGGTAATAGCCAAACATAAATAATGAGACATGCAACTTGTGTATAACAGTGATTTTAAGTATATTTTCAGATTTAAAAATAGGATCGGTGTGACTTCTATACCTTTTGTTGTTAATTATTCGTAAAGCACGTTTTTGTAAGGTTTGCAATTTTATTACTGTGTTTCCATTACCCCAAGCTTGTACACCATAAGCTAAATAACGTCACGACGCGACAGTGGGACATTGTCACTGGTGTCTCATAGAAACGGTGTCCTCAGTATTAAGGCAGTATATATTTGCGTTATAAAAACATAACGGTTGAATGAGTAATTTTCAGCAAGAGCTCTTTATCTTAGCCAAACGGTCCCGTGGTCCTGGGAAATGCACGATGAAAGATTACACAGGTGTCGATAATTTATAAGCCCGGCCACAGGTGTGGATTTTGTATAGTAGTGTTCAAGAGCCGCACCCATTAATCTCAGACTATCACATGTGACCAACATTAAGGAGTGGTGAGTGTCGGGATATGTGGTCAAGATATTGCGTTGTTTAGTACTATATGGATGTGTGCTTTCCATGTGATATGTTGTGAACGAAACTGACATGTCACAAATACCATTACCCGAGAAATATATCCCACATCAAAATTGCGTAATTAAAATCCATCCATCCATCCATCCATCCATCCATCCATCCATCCATCCATCCATCCACCCATCCATCCATCCATCCATCCATCCATCCATCCATCCATCCATCCACCCACCCCCCCTCCATTTTTTCCAATCATATATATATATATATATATATATATATATATATATATATATATATATATATATATATTTTGTATATATATATATATAATTATATATATATATATATATATATATATATATAACATATATATATATATATATATATATATATATATATATATATATATATATATATATGTATATTTTATATATATATATTTTTGTTATGTAATTTATATTTACTGTTCTGGTGGTTGATTTGTGTTTTTGCCCGCGTTTCCTGTCGTGCTTAAACGCCGTGTTAAACGCAAGCCCAGTTTAGGAAACCGTGCAGTGTCGTTTCCGACAGATTGTTTGACTGAAATCGAACAACTTGTTTTCTACACCCGTTTAGACCAGATTTAAAACACGTCTTCCTATCACAGGAAAATGTATGCTACCAGAAAGGTTAATAGGCCTATATATAATACATATGAAAGACGTAGTGCAAGAAGTGGTACAAAACAAACCACCCGCATAGAATGTGTACCCTGGATACAGTGATGTGATATTTCACATATTTAATTGTTCAGAATTATTAACAACAGATGTCACACTATGCTGCATGTGTGGTATTCTAAAACCTGAATATATTGCGATATGCAGCTAAACACGAAATAAACTCACCTCTTACTGTGTCGTATATAGGTTGCTGGTTTATTTTAAATGTTACTATATGATTATAAATAGGCAGCTGGCGAAATGCACAATAAAACAGTCCATGTTAGCAATACAATCAAATACAACTATTAAAATGTGGCGAGTGTGTAAGTCATGAATTCAATCATTAGCTGAATTCACTGCCTAGTCGCAATGGCCGGCGTGGGAAAACAGTTATTCAAAGATAACCGTCTGCCGTCGAGTGAGTTATACTCGACGTACTCTTTCACAAACGGGACACTTCAACTTCAGAAAAAAGCTGCGGCGACCTTGACAAATAAAACGTGACATTGTAACTGATGCTCCTCAATACATCCGATGAATTCAGTTAAACTTTTAAATTATTCCATCTATTTGTGTCTGCTGCTAAACCCACTCTCACTTTATTCCACAATAATGTCCTTTAAAAACGTTGCCTTCGTTTCCTGCTGAATTCGTCACATGAACAGTAAATATATGTTTTTCTTGCCCCATGAAACTCTTTGGAACTAACCGTCTCACATAGTGTTCACGAAGCTTTATTCATATCTTGGATTGAAAACTTCGCGTACGAGAAGTTTTTATACCGATAGATTGTCATGGATAATAATGATAAATAATTTTTTTGTGTAACTTGAATGAATAGAAGTACACGAAGTAATCGTATCAACAGGATTAGTGACTCGCTGTGTACATTGTAGATGTTAAAAATCCAAAATAATTGCCTTACCATGGGGTTTTTCGGAAAATGCGTACGTTTCTTCCGAAGTAGCGCAGATAAACCTCTAAAAGTTTGCAGTCTCGGAGGAAAACGTTAACATATCGCTGGCGTCGGAACCAGAATAGGGGAAGTAATAGGGGTCGAGCCCCCAATAGGGGTCGAGCCCCCAATAGGGGTCGAGCCCCCAACTATTTTGAGTGTGAGCTGCATGTCATATTATGTTTATACTGACATTTTAGAACGGTTTGGCCGTTGGAGTTTTTTTGTGAGCCTCTAAGTTACAAGTTTTTATTTATCTTTAACGTTAAAGGGACCCAAAAGGGAAAAGTTACATGCTATGCACGTGAAAGAGTTAATAAAAACAAACTATTTTGAACGGTAATCACATTTTTAACGTCAGTGGTTTTTAATTTTAAAAAAAATTGAACACCTTTTCCATCAAAGTTCGTAAGTCGCGCCATTTTGACTGATGTGTGACGTCGGCAAATGCTTGGCTCATTGAGCTCAGAGCGGGCAACTCTGTATTTAAAATTCCGTTAAAATAATCCCCGGGTGGCGCGTCGGGGATTTTTAAACCCCGTTTTTACCCGGCGTGTGAAGCGAACATGTTTTTCGTTCAGAAATAGCTGAATTTCGGTTGCAACGATAAGGGCCAACATTTTCAAGAAAGAACTGAACGCGCTGGTAAACAAGCCCCGGCCGGAAGCCGAAATGCAGAGCCGAGTAACAAGCCGAGGCGACTTAAAAATGGTCGAAACTCGCTGAAACTTCGAAACCTGAAAAAGGTATTTTGATGGCCTCGCATTCGATCCCGGGATTCGGCGATTTCTTCTTAGTCAAAACCATGCCGTGTATTATTCTCCAAATCAGTGGTGTAGTGTCGGATATGTTATATACAACGTGGGGTTTTCCCCAATTTGAAACAAATATCATATGGGGTCATGGCGAAGGCTCTCGATTTATGTCAGCCTGACACCCACAAAGAGTGACAGGCTCGGCCCTTCGCCCAAACTTAAAACTTTTTCAGGAATCAATTTCCAAATTGTCCACAACTGTAAAAAAAATGCAGATTAATTGTTTTTTTTCAAATACTGGACATTATTATATTAACGGTAGCGACTGTGGCATGCTTTTGTATTATTGATATAGCATGCCCTGTGCGGCTATGAAACAGATGTGTGTCAATCATAGATATAAATAGAACACACCAGTAGATCGAACTATAGCCATATAGGGGAAAAATTAATTATCTAACTATGGGGTTTCAATATTGATTGTTCTTTTAATAGGCGTGGTATTTTTAAAAGGGGAAAATTTTTGGAGCATAATTCTGGAGGGCTAAAAAAAAAAAAAAATCACCACCCATGTTTTTTTCATTTTGGAATAATGGTTTTTTTTTAGTAAATTTGTACAGTGGAATGTCTCTATTAAATATAACAATTTGAACTGGGAAAAAATAACAAAAATAGCAGAACAAATATTCTAAACTATAACATTTTATGGATATATTTATGTATATTCTGCGGTGATCTTAATTGCAATGTAACTTTGTTGTCGAGGTAACCATAATAGTGGCGAGGTAACCTTAATAGTAGCCGTCAGGTTCCACATTGTGCTACTAATATTTCTAATTCATGAAAAACTAATTTAAACATCTGGTTCTTTTCAGATGTGCCATGATATATTACAAATGGCCATGGATTTTATATTCTGTGTTTGGAGCAGACAGTGCTTCCAAATGTAACCGGTTAGACAACTTTCACATGTATCTGCCAACAAAAATGTAAGTATATGTTCATGTATTATAAATAGTGAAATGTGTTGCTCACAATTTATTGACAATGAAAATAACATTAGAGCAACCAGAACACCAAGCAAACTAACATGATACAACATTTATATAATACAAATGATATTTCATACAATGAAAACACCACACATTATTCTATAATAGAAATATACCCAACAATTAATGTTTAACAGTAACTGATTTAGGATCATTCTAGAATATTTCGAGTAGCATGCCCAGTTGTCCACTATGTCAGAACTAAAAACCGTTCCAATGATTTTAAAAAAACAAACATTATTCTACAATGAAAATTTTGGATTGAGTTACCTCCATTTTCATATGTCACCTGCCCAACACAGTTCTTATTTTTGGTGCGGTATCCAATCATAAAACATGGGGGCAAATACATTTGTATTTAAAAATATTTAAAAAATTTTTTAAGTATCTGTAATTGATGTTTAGGGAAAAAAAAGTATTTGGATCCCTCAAGGGTATTTTTATTTTAAAAAAATGTCAATGTATTTGACCCAATGTCTGTTTGCATTGTCCTTGTCAAAGTGGTTTTTTAAATTTACTCCCCGGCAGACCTACTTAATTAAACACCATCTCATGACTGTGGGGAAACATCCAGCCAAGCTGTAATTAATTAATCAAGACGGTTTGTGTACAAATATCCACCATCTCTATAGCCAGTTACTTGTTTACACAGTTTAGTGAATTGGAGCAATGACGGGGGAACAGACTTGCCCAAAGGGTTTGACACAGCACCACATGGTTTCGTTCTCGTAGTTGAGAGTCTGAAGCCGAGTTCCCAAAACTTTAAACCACTGCGCCACTGTACATAGTTGAAAATTTATTTAGGCCTTATTTTATTTCGGTGTCCAAATTTTGGCCATATACAGAGAGTTTTACCTGGTGGATCCATGGCAGGCTTGGTCGAAGGGTACAGAGAGTCATACCAGTGTATACCAGCCATAAAATGGAACTTCCGTGCTCTCAGCGGAGAACAAGATATGGGATAACACTCAGCACTTGTTGACTGCTGCCCTTACAAATTATCAGTTGATTTGTAAATAAGCAGTTGGATTGATTAAGAACAAATCAACTGACTCTTGACACAAGCAGATCTTGTTTCATTAGGTTGGGCATATCTGTCCCAAGGACTGCAATTCCGACATGGACGGGCATTGTGGGCAGGGCCGGGCCAGAGTTCTGACAAAGATGTAATTCACCCTTCTCTCTTTCTTTTTGCCTGGGCTGGGGGATCTGCAGGTAAACATTGGGGTGTAGTGTCTTCTGCAGCTCCAATTGCTTGCGTCCTTTAACCCGAAAAAAAGCCATGTTGTCGGGGGTTTGCTAGGGCTTTCCGGACGTTCTTGCTAGAGCCATGGTTCCATCCCCATAAATAAACAGGACATGCCCGAGTGCTAAATATTGACTGTTTGAATTTACTATTTTTTTATGAAAAAAGATCATTCAGTCTGCGCCAAATAAGCAGCATATATGTTACAGTGTAATAGTGAACAGTGTCCTTTACTTTGGTGCAGTGTGTTGGAAATGGCAATATCAACAAACCCGGACAGGATTAGGCTAGATACATTTATCAAGAAAGCAAATGGGACTGTAAGGATGGAACAGGTCATGGATAGAGTACAGAAGTTTTCTGGCAGATGGCATACACTCACTAAGATCTTAATTTGACAGCTGACAGATACTGAGTTGCCCTTTTTTATTGCACAGATAGATAGATGGTGATGCTGCTCCAGCTGCTGTCTTCATTGAATAGAGATTTTGTATGTTTGTGTGGTGATACATATTACATAAACCAAGGTTTGATAACTGATTACATGATCACTTAATGTTTATGCACTAGAGTTGACAGTGCTCAGTCATGCAATTTCCTAATGTTGGTAAATGTGGTATTGAAACATAATTGGTAAAATAATACTGCGTCTTACAAACATTTCACTTCCCGTCCAGAGATGGAGTAATCGTTCGTGTACTCGTACCTCGAGTACTTTTTGAGTACTCGTAATCGAGTACGAAGGAAAGTAATCGTACTCGTACTCAGTACATTAAAAATAATCGTACTCATGATTACTTTTCACGATTACATTTTTTTTGAACAGTTGCAAGCAAATAATATTTGTTTTTCCCAATATAATTTTATTAGACAGATAAAAATGGCAATATTAAAAAGTAATCTAATAAATGTTTAAAAATAAGGTTTTTCATTTTCATTACTGTTTAGCATTTCAGTTAAATAAATATTCAGTCAGATTTCCCCCAATTAATACCTTCTCTTCCCAGAGAAGCAACATCTCCTCACCCTCCTGCCTTTGTACAAAATACAAGTTATATTGTGACAGTCCCCGGGAACACTGCGGAGATAAGCATCCCCCCAACATCTTGCTTTGTAATTTTTGAAGCCACCACAGCCCCCCCTGTACTGTTTGCTCTGTCAGTATGGTGTGAATGACTGGGCATATTTCCAACATCCCGAATCTGACTGGGTCTGGGCGGGTTTTCTAAATCCCCGTCTAAAAAATTTTTAAATTTAAATGCAAACTGTAAACCTGTCTAAAAACCCCAACCATTCTTTTTTGTCCCATCCAGACATGGGGTCAAATACATTGAAATGTATTTAAATACAAATATTCTTGAGGGATTACAAATACTTTTTTTAAAAATAAATTATTTAAATATGAATACATTGAAAAGTATTTAAATACTTTTCATTTTGTATTACTATGTAGGTAAAAGAAAAGCCAAACAAGAACATCTAGTTTATAGGATAATTACTGTTTTGCTCAAAATGACAGGCAGACCAGTGCTAGGGAGTATTGTTATTGAAATCATCAAAAGTGACAACTGATTGAAAGAGGTAAAGGGCCCAAAAAATATTGTTTGTATGTTACGCCCGGAGGTCCTAAAAATTAAAAGCCTATGTTGCCCTCAGAAGAGACACTGTTAATTTATTGCTACCATGTTGTGAGGAAGGCTCAACTTCAAAATCAGCCAGGAAACCAGAATAACCTGGTTTAAATTTTTTAATTACTTTTAAAGAACAAAAGGGGGGTAAGGGTTCCCCTTTATTGTGG
>JAODUO010000004.1:372500-407500 GCA_025642075.2 Ridgeia piscesae
TTGTTGTTGTTGTTGTTGTTTTTGTTGTTTTTGTTGTTTTTGTTGTTGTTGTGGAAATATATCAAAAACGTAATATTTAATATCTTCGATTCATAGACATAGACTGCCCCTCTAGCATTATTTCGTTTCACGCACCGTTATTGTCGCCACGGAGCGGACTTTACGATTACTAGATTTGACGGCGGCGCCCCTGGTGGCATATTTTCAAACTGAGCAACGTGTTTTTATGTGTTACTTGCTTAACTATATATGTTATTACTTATTAAGTTTCAGCCCATTTTGACAATTGTCGTCTGGTTCGTATGACGTGGATATTTCAATGTCCACATGAAGACAATCTTTATAACCTATCCCTAAATTGTCTGACATTGGTTTATCGTTAAGAAAAACAAATGATAAATCCTTATATCTCAAAGTACAATCGCATGTTCCACTCCCTGTGCCACCGCGTCGTTGGTACATAATTAACGTATTTGCGGTGCGACGCGATGTTATGCTATGCTGTAACACACCAGGCAAATGTAATTAATAAATGAAGATAAAAGTAAATCATAGTTAATATGAACACGTTTGCATACACGAACATTTTGTTAGTAGGATAACTTTGTTTAGTAACTGACTTATCTGAAATGATGACTGTCAACCCACAGATGAATATATCGAAAACCGAACTTTTCGTCAAAGACAAAGACAAATAACTTCCAATTTCTCCTTACCTCGTCCAGACACCCGGTGAAGAAATATTCCCCGCAGCAGTTGGCGATGTACATTGGCACGTCGTTGTTCTTCAGGTAGCCTAAGAACAACAATCATAACACCACTGCCAGCACCTATGGTAATCACATCGTGTCCACACCGAGGTTCTGCTACGAAACTGTACATGTTGCATTAAAAGAGAAGTATTATATATATATATATATATATATATATATATATATATATATATATATATATATATATTATTAAAATCTGTCTTTCCCGATACGAACACATTTAAGTTTGATTACAAAAAAAGCAAATGCAGATACATTACGACTCGTATATTACATAGATACTAAAGAAATGTCCTACAGTTCATGTACAGGAAACGAAACGACATTCCTGATAACTACACGTAAATTATTGTCAAAGATACATTACCTCATCAAATCGGTTTATACACAATAAAACTACATTCTATTTTTCACACACCCAACCGCATTTGTAGATTGTCATTATCCGAATTACACTTATCCGCTTAGTTATCGAGAACATTTGAGTATTACGATTTCAGTATTATACTTTCCATTAGGAAAATACAAAATAACATATAAAACCGAGTCCAATACCAAGGTGTGCGTTGAGTTGCTGTACCTGACATAGTGATTGTTTGCTGCAGAACGCAATCGACGTACACCTTGAGACACTGGCCGTCGTAAACCCAGGCAACGTGATACCAATCGCCCGCTGAAGCCTGTAACATTGCATCATCCTATATACGGAAGTGTAACCGTGGCGGGGTGGTTAGGTCTGTTTAGAAAATGTTGCGATATCGGCCAAATGTTACATGCGAAATTGAACGTAACGTAAAAACTACGCCTCATTCAATATGTTCAAAGGGTAAAAACAAACGCTTATGACCGTACCCAAGGAACAATTTGTTGACATGTTGTGTAAATAAATATTGGCCGTATTTATACCAACTGTAATGTCGGAATTCTTAATTTTCTTATAGGCTAATTGTTTCTGTTTATGTGTTCAAATCATTATTCTGATATCGTGTGTGCATGCGCTTGTGGTGATTACTATATATATATATATATATATATATATATATATATATATATATATATATGTATGTGTGTGTATGTGTGTGTATGTGTGTGTATGTGTGTGCGTATGCGTGGGTGTGGTATATATATATATATATATATATATATATATATATATATATATACATAATATATATATATATATATATATATATATATATGTTTGTGTGTGTGTGTGTGTGTGTGTGTGTGTGCATGTGTGTATGTGTGTGCGTGTGTGTGCGAGCGCGTATGTGTGTGTGTGTGTGTGCGCGTGCGTGCGTGCGTGTGTGCATGTGTGTATGTGTGTATGTGTGCGTGTGTGTGAGCGAGCGCGCATGTGTGTGTAGTGTCTGTTTGGTTGTGTTTGTTTGCGTATGTATGTGTACATGCACAAGGACACATGCGCCTTTGAAGAGACGCGTCTGCAGGAACTGGACCAGAAATGTCAAACCGGGAAGCAGAGGAATCACGATCCCACTTCTACAGTAGCCTCTCCCAAGTGCGGCCTTATCTGCGCATCCGAGTTTGCGTTGCACTCTCACCTCCGGCGTTTCTGACGTATGGCCTGGGGTGTTTATATATATATATATATATATATATATATATATATATATATATATATATATATATATATATATATATATATATATATATATATGATGTGTGTTGCGCGCTTACGGGCATGTTTGCAAGTATGTATGGAAGTAATCCAGTGTGCATTTACATCTGAAACTTCACTATGTGCGTCTCCGGCTTCCGTAGTGATGTTGGCCATCACCATGCCTTTAGAGTGACCGATGAGGAAGCCAGCCGTGTCGATACAGTCACCGTTGTGGACGATGCCTTGAGGAGAGATTTGCTGTCCGTCTCGCTTGAACCATACAGACACCGAGAACTTGTCCACCTTGTTGTTGGCAAACCACGTACGGAGGAAAGCAACCTGAGACATATAATTTAATATTAATACATTAATTTATAATTTACATATTCTAAGTTAGAGATAATAATTATTCAAATAATAATAGTTATAGTAATAATAATAATACTTTCTATTGCGACTAAACACAAACCAAGCCCATCAATACAAAAGGGTTGATCAATCTCGCAGTCAATAAGCATTTACGTTGTCAACAGATAGGCTGATCCGCCTGGGAACTATGGATGATAGATAAGGTTATAAAGGTACGTTTTAAAGGACGACGGAATTTACTAAATCAGAACGTGGTGATCGAAGTGGACAGGTTTTCTCACATGAGTAAGCAATTAATGTAAATCCGATGGTTGCTCACATGAAAGTGCCTGGTAAGTAATGGTACCTATATTAAAGATAATCTTATCCTGGGCTTTGAAAGTCATATTCAGTTGTCGCAATAAATTAGACATAACACAATAAATAACATTTACCTCAAAATGAGTGTTTCCGGCGAAACAGGCGACGTTTCCGTTTCGGACTGGGTCGTGTTGGATCGACACTCCCGTGCCGTACTGGGTGGCAATGGCTTGGTGACAAGTGACGTCATTGTAGTGGTCCTCGTATGGGAAATGGAGCAACAGGTCATCGTGACATTGCGGTATCACTGCAAGCACCACAGTACACGTTCATACGATCAGTCTTTCTGCTACCGGAATAAATGTCAACACGGCCCATACCACTATTGACATACGTGTCCGGTTATTTGTTTATCTAGTTCATGATATAAAATATATTATTGGTACGTACTCTATATTCAATATGAAACACAGTATCCTGTTGTATTCAGTTGGATTTTGATAGTTTAAAGCAAACTATCGACATTTGTTATATCAATCGAATATATCTAGTCACGTACATACGTGGCTACTACAGAGTGATGAGTTATAATAATAAGAAGAAGAAGAAGAATGCAAGCAAAAATTACACAATATTACACAATACATTTCGCAACGCCGAGTTCATTATATTAAGCTTTCTGTGTGCTATTCAGAAGCTACACCATACGAAACACAGAAACTACACCATTGGAAAATACAACCAATGTCCAGACTTGGTAATGTGCAGACAAACCGTTGTGAGTACACAATGACGTAAATGCTTACGTGGTCCAACTGGGATGCAGTCACAAAGATCACCCATGTTGACGAATTCCATTCCTTCGATGCAACTGCTTACAGTCTGAGCATTGCCACTGATCCAGAACTTGGAGGTATCGCCAGGGAAAGGCTCGTACGGACACGGAACTGTAAATGTTGGACAGCACTGGCATTACAATCCGTGGCGTAACGAGGCTAAGAACCGCTGGGGTCAAACGTAAAACTTGCCGCCGTCTCCAGAAAAAAGAACAAATATAGTGCAGTAATGAAATAGGTAGTGCTTGTGATATAGGCGTTACTCCTACATCATAGTAGCAAATATATAAGAACGTATCGATACGCACGATTTACTGTTTCAACGCAGCTACATCGCATTGATGTATACTTCTACACAACATTTACAACATCTACAATGAAACCAATCAATTATTGAAGATCTCCCAACAAAACTATCAACAGAGGTCAGCTAACCAACTAGCGAATATACAGTGGTCAAAGTTAACAACTGTCAATACAACATATGTTCACTGCGAGATCGTCCCGCCTCTGCCACCGCAAAGACAAGGATAGGCCAGTTGCTGATCCGAAAGCAGAATCGCCATTAGATTATCTTGCAGCCAAACCTTTCTTGCTTTGAGTGACGCGAACTCCGCAATTACGATCGAAATTCAAACCATCTGTCAACTCTCGCTCGATCGACAACAGAGCATGACTGTTCAGTCGCTCTTGACATGTCGTAGAACGAATGTGTTTCAGATTTGCGAAGCTCACGCGAGGCCATGCTAACGCACAGAGTGAGAAACGTCTTAAGACATTTCACTTCACATTTAAGGAGATCGAATGCATTTCAGTTTCAAGTCACGGCACATGAATTGATTGATTGTTTGATTGACAGTTTTATTTTTACTAGGTTACATTCTTAATATACACTATTTTCGATGGCATTTAAAACATTCATACAAAATGCGTATTTACAAAGGGTAAGTTAAAACGGATGACAATAAATAAATAAATACATAAAATACGTACATACAATACCAATAAGTAAAATAAGTAAACTTATAAACTGTTTGCTGTTCGTAACTATGCAGGCGACGTCGCACACGGCATGTTTGTCCTTTCATTCCTTCCGCGACGATGTCAACGTAGGAGTGAGTGACTCGGTCGATGGCACCTTTTCATGATGCTACCCGTTTTCCTCGCAGAATGTCATGTCCTTCGCCTTTGCCTCTTCAACGACCTTTTCGCGTTCCTCTTTGCAGAATACAACAAAAGCCCACAGTTTGGACGTGCAGCTGTCCAGACTGTGCTTAGGCTTTTGAAGAAATATCTGAACATCGTTTACCTGTCGCAGAACAGGACGCCAGAAAGACAGGTAGGCAGTGAACGTGTAATACATCAGACGGCATCAGAGTGCATGTTAGACGTGTCCTGGTCATTGTCGTGTAGTTGCTCCAATGCAGCGCTGATACAGTCCAGCACCGAAACCACTGCATCTACGGCATCAAGTCTTCCCCGCCCCATCGGGTCTCGCAGGCCCTTTTGACGGTCTCTCCCGTGATAGGCATGAATACATTCAACCGATGGATTGATGCTGAGAAGAATACGAAGGGACGATCCATTGTCCCATAGAAGGTGGCACAGCGCCGCAGAATTATCTAAGAAAACCAATCTCCCCTAAATGCCGCTCGAAAAAGCGCCGCTGGGGCATTTGCTAACTCATTACGCGAGGGGTTACAATATAATCTTCATCGTGCATGCAATATATGTGTATTTAACGGTTTGTGTTATCACATAGACCATGGCATAAGGTGCGCACGCGCACACCCCGTCAATCAACAACACTGAAGATTTACCTTTGACTGTCGGTTCTGGGATGTAGGGAGAAACAGGTCCGATTTCGCAGTTGGCATCCAGCGGCATGACGGGCACACACGTGTGATACGGCTGGTTCCAGAAGAGGTCTCCACAAGTCCCGTGGTGTACCCGGTATACGCCGTTGCCGAGCGGCTCACAGATGTAGTACAGATGACAGTTGTACCGGTCCTCCAACCAGATCTGTCCCTTCGTGTATTCGCAGCGGGAACAGTCAACTGTCCCTGTCGTCAAACAACTCCACATACGGAACTCATTAGCAGGAACATAGGAAACAGTACTTCGACTGTACGATATGGTTCTTACGATATCACAATTGCAACAACGAACGTAAAACGAACAAGAAACATGTTGGCATAGCTCTACACAAAGTAGCTGACACGAACAATTGCTGTTTACAATACAAACCAATAAGTTGGCTGCACATCCTTCTCTTTACATCTACATGATTTACTAGGCGACAAATTTACTAGTGACATAGCAATCGCCTCTTTGCAGCGACGAATTCGAGTCATGTAAACACGATTTTTCTAGTGGAAAGTCATGATTTTGGAATTAAATAACAGTAACAGTGATTTAGTATGAAACTCGATAACCCGCTTGTTACATGTTAATACGTGATAGTATCACGCGTATTGTTACGGAGTTAACTTGATGACGTACGTGTTATCAATGTTCTGCGTCATGTAACTAACTATCTACATGACCCCACATAGGGTCGTCTGATCGCTACCCCGTTTACAAAGCTGTGTGCAATATAAATAACAAAAAAGGCACAGCAAACTCGCTTATGAAATGTATACTTCACCTGGAGTGGTTGTACAGGGAATGAAGCACGGCAACACGCAGGGCTCCGTCTTTCTGGTACTGGGCACTTCTTCATCGGTCTCGTTGTCTACCATCCAGCATTCTTTGGTGCCTGTCATAACGCTTTCCACGCCACATTCTTTGCAGTCTCCGAAGTCTCCACAATCACCACACAACTTATCGCATATCTTAACGCACGGTTCACTGCAAGGAACCGACTGCCTTGAACTGGGTTTTTCTTTGCCAGTTCTACCATCTATTACCCAGCACACTTTCGTGCCCTCCCTTATGCCGTCACCGCCACAATCGTCGGCAATACAATTTCCGAAGTTTCCACAATCGCTAGAGTCTACCGTGTTACCTGTCGGAAAGAAATCATGCAAACGTAACCGTGTAAAAAGCAAAACACAAACCTGTAACGATAAGTTAATAAATACCTATTTGTACAGATACATAATATAATATATATATATATATATATATATATATATATATATATATATATATATATATATATATATATAATACATCATACACACACACAGTCACACACACAGTCACACACACGCTCGCACACACACAAACACATACACACGCACACATACATATATATATATATATATATATATATATATATATATATATATATATCACACACACACACACATAACACACACATACACATTCATACACACACATACACACACACACACACACAACAACACACACACACAGACACACACATATATATACATATACATATACATATACATATACATATACATATACATATACATATACATATACATATACATATACATATACATATACATATACATATACATATACATATACATATACATATACATATACATATATATATATATATATATATATATATATATATATATATATATATATATATATACATACATACATACATACATACATACATACATAGATACATACATACATGCACTTACACACATGCACTTACTTATCTTACATATCTTCCCGGCAATTTTACTCGTTAAATCTTGCACTACTCCGTAATTCGCAGCATGGAACACGTAGTCTGGGTTGGATGCGATGCCGTTGATTTCGTCATCGTTGATGTCCAACCCAATCGCTGAAATAAAAAAGCAGCTAGCTTGACAGTGCTAACAAGTATGTCACGTTGGTTGTCAAACATACGTAGAGCTACTACAAATGAGCTGGTGCACTGCCCCTACTCCCGATCGGACTTAATTCGATCTATCTCGCACACAAATCTCGCCTAATCTCGGACTTCAATTTTACGTTTTGATCCCATCCGTGTGAGGGCGCTGTATGTCCGAAGAGACCCAGCTCTAATGTATAAGCTGTTATGTACATTTTCCATACTGAGTGAATACAATTTCCGGGTTGGTACATTTAGGCAAGCCTCCAGCATGTTTGATTTAACACATCGGGCCCCATAACCTTAGGAACGTTTCCTCGTTTTGGCGAATTTGACAAATATGGATACCAAATGAGTTTCCTCGTTGGGCGTCTTAACTGGACGTTTGGTTCATCCCACAGCGCAAGTTCTGCTTACCAAAAGTAGTGGCGAGTGTGAAGGGTGTTGATTCGGAAATGGTAGCTCCCTTAGGACCTACACCATTCTCCCATTACCCGATATGGTATATCGTATGTTCAGTAATCTACTTCGTCGCAGTGTAACAGGAAAATATTGCCATATTTGAACATATTTATTTTCTGCGATATTTATTAACATTAATTATACTGAGTGCAACGACAATAGTTAGGGTAGGGCGGGGGAATACGCCCATCAAAAGCAAGAAATTGAATAAAAACAAATAAAAAGGAATATTCGAAGAAACAGCTTAATTCTCCCAAAGACGATGTTGCACTTTATTAAAATAGCTAGCATTCAAAGTGTGATTACTATAAATATTCAAGATACATGCACCAAAAGGAGCAATTCGTAATGTTATGGCAACAGTCGGTTTACCATAACATTTGTATCTACATCATATATATAGTACTTACAGTAATGACACACACACACATATATAGCTATATATATATATATATATATATATATATATATATATATATATATATATATATATATATATGATGTTTTGTGATAGTATATTTGATATAACTAAATCAATAAGTCAAGCATAATGGAAGTGGTTTCACTTGAGTCAAAACGTTAGTGAGCAATAGCGTTAAGTGTTCCGTGATTACTGACCTACTGCAAACATGTCAATGTTATCCTGTTGTGCATCTCTAGCTTCCGGGATTGTTCTTGGTTCGTCAATGTCGGACACGCCATCTGTGATGACAACGCCGATTCGTGTTGCCTTGTCCTTGCCCCGGACCCTCGGTATTCAGTATCTGATGCATCTCCTTTATAGCGTCAGCTGTGTTCGTCATGCCGGCCATGTACTCGAGGTTGAACACGACTGGTTCAATATCAACCACCGAATCGTACTCCTTCAAACCGATGCAGGCTGCAACCGTTGTCGAGTAAATGACGACGCCGACATGAGTACCTTTGCTCGATATCTTCAAACCTTTCATGACGTCGATGACGAACTGGAGGGAAATTGTCCAGTTATAACTGCCGATCCTGCCCGATGAGTCGATCACAAAAACGACGTCGCCGATGCATTCTCCCATGGCTGGCAATGAATAAATCAGTACTTTAATTTGAGACTCTGCGGCTTATACATTTATACATTCATGGAAAGAAGTACGCCAAAGAATTAACATTAGACAAAATAAAAACATATATAAATACATATATACATACATACATACATACGTACATATACATACATATATACATATATACATATATACATATATACATACATACATATATACATATATACATAATACATACATACATACATACATACATACATGCATACATACATACATACATACATACATACATACATACATACATACGTACATACATACAAATACATACATACGTACATATATACAAATATACATACATACATACATACACACATACATACATACATACATACATACATACATACTACATACATACATACATATATACATATGTACATACGTACATACATACATACATACATACATACATACATACATACATACATACATACATACATACATACATACATACATACATACATACATACATACATACATACATACATACATACATGCATCATCATACATACATACATACATACATACATACATACATACATACATACATACATACATACATACATACATACATACATACATACATACATACATACATACATACATACATACATACATACATACATACATACATACATACACCATTTTCTTTGATATGTTGACTTCATTTAGTGTTTTCCCCAAATTACTCTTCCCCCACAACATAATCAGGTTCAATTATAATGATAAGTTCTATTGCAATCTCACAAAACATATTCTACAAAGTGCAGCAGGAATTCTAAAAGGTTTTCTTGTCACCAAGCATATTTTTTGTTTTTGGACATTGCTTGGAAAGATGACATTTATACTAATTTAAAAGAAATATATAATCTCATCTGAAATATATACAAAATTAGACACAAATCCAAATTTTGATTCAAACCATAACTATGACATACACATCAATGATATTAACCAAGCTAATAATAATAATAAAAACATATATATATATATATATATATCCCGTAATTCCAAGTGACCCAGTTCGAAGGCGTTGTTACAAAAAACATAAAGGGAAACTAAATGTTAAAGAAAACGTTAAAGCGAAAAATAAGTACATTACTAACAAATTTGTGACATTTTTATAAATGCAAACATAAAAAGTCTAAACGGACAACCGAAGGCTTAATAACCTGAACAAGATACAGAGACAAACTTTACAAACAATTAAAAATAACAAACCCAGTATATTCCGGATATGGCGTATTACTTATTAATTTAAAAACATTCAATATCATTTTGAAAAGAAATGTTCGCAAAACAAAACAATTATATTCTGACAGATGTTTTAAGAATTTAAAAATTTATATAAAAATTCGTAGAAAACTATAAATGATATCCTGATTAAACATATAATTAAGAACTCATTTCGGAAATATTTTAAATAGTCTGGTTCCGTTGTGACAGATACATAAGAAATTGCAACTATATTAAATATTTGTCTTACAAAATATATTAAATGCATAGACATTCGTGATCATGCATATGATCAAAATAACATAGTTAATTCTAATTTTACATTTAAATTCGTTGAAGAAGAAACCTATAATTCATTTACCACCCAAAAGTAGCTGCTATGTGAATTTGATGGTCCTTCTAGTCCATTGCTATATATTATTGTAGAAAAATATTTTACTTGATAAATAAATCAAGTGTTAATTACAGGAATTTTCCCTGATAAACTTAAAATTGCTAAGGTAATTCTAGTTTATAACAAAGATGAGCCAACTATCTTAATAATATATATATATATATATATATATATATATATATATATATATATATATATATATATATATATATATATAATTCTACCAGCTATTTCAAAAGTACTTCAAAAAAACTACAATCCTACTTAAACGCTCTAAGTATTCCTTTGAACAACAGTATGATTTCCGACCTAAAAATTCAACCGAATAGGCAGCAATATAATTACTAGACGGAATAATAACTTAACTGAATAAAGAAAAAATACCCATTACTATTTATCTATGTCATTCCAAAGCCTTTGTTACCATCGATCATTCCATTCTAATTGACAACTTGAAATATTATGATACTACCTAATATGTTGATGATACAACCCTATCAAGTACATTAAGCATTTCCAGTTATAACATATATGACGAAATATTTTAATCTTTAATAAATTATGAACTTCTTGAAATAAATGCGGGAGGGAGGGAGTGATGCGTGTAGGGAGGGAGGGAGGGAGGGAGGGAGGGAGGAGGGAGGGAGGGAGGGAGGGAGGGAGGGAGGGAGGCAGTGTGATGGAAGACACGAGGAAGGGATAGCAACAGAGCAAGAGAGCGAATGAGTGAGGAGAGCGAGGAGTAGCGAGTGAGCGAGCGAGGGAGAATGAAATGGTGAACGTGCGCGTGCGCGTGCGCGTGCGCGTGCGCGTGCGCGTGCGCGTGCGCGTGCGCGTGCGCGTGCGCGTGCGCGTGCGCGTGGTGGCGTGCGCGTGCGCGTGCGCGTGCGCGTGCGCGTGCGCGTGCGCGTGCGCGTGCGCGTGTGCGTATGGTGTGGTGTGTGTGTGCATATGCGTATGCATGTGCGTGAGTGTGTACTTACTCGGCTCGCATGAGTGCGTGTTACAGCGGATTTCCTGGGGTTCTGGTACGCCATCCGCTGACCTTGTCCGTGTACCGTCGTCGCCGCATGGTTCAGAGCATTCTGTCCAGGAGACTCCTCTGAAGCGGTCTACCACGCAACGTCACACGAACAGTAAACATTCGTGGGTGGTAGCAATAAGTTAATTTAATTATTTAATTGTCGCTGTATGAATTTTGGTACATGGTATACTAAACTTGGGAAAGCTAGACGACCACTGAAATTGGGAACGTTTTAGATGAATTGTGGTAAGGACAGGTACACTCATTAAGGCGAACTTGATGAACCCATACGACAGTGACTAACGAATTTCAACATGTCACATGGTCCATTTTGTATGGAGTATCATTTGTGCACATACGACTTGAGGGCGAGGTTTGCTGCCTGAGATAACGTGTTAATTGTGACTTACCATCGCACGGCATCAAGTGACATCCCACCTCGAGCCTTCCGCAAATACCACTACCACAGAAATGATCTCTCGTTTGTACTCCGCCGCCACACTCCGCTGAGCAGTTCGACCAATCTCCCCATTTTTCTAAAACAAACATTTACATAATGTTCACAATATAATCTACATATGACATTACAAAAGGTGGGTGATGACGCCCTGTGGGGTCATTTGACAATTGCATGGAGGGTCGTCCCATGCCCTTATATCTGTCATTTCATGTCTGTCACACACTTTCACTTTAATAAAAATCATAATCGTGAAATTTGTATAGCGGTGTTCCAACATCCGTTCCTCACAGCGCTGTACAGAAAGTTTAAAAAAATGATAGGTCTTTAGTTTAACTTTAAAAGCAGCAGTGGTCATAGTAGCGGCAGTGGTCATATAGATTTTCTTTCAGATTTTAGATTATCCGAATAAAGATCAAACTAATAACAAATTACAGTCTTACGATGAAATAGTGCTATGTATTCCTGAAGTTTTTCTGAAGCTGAAAAGTGGGGGTAAGAAAATAAGTTCCATCAAAATCGCCTTTCCAGAACGTCTGTCTGGACGTGAGCTCCTTTTATGAAAATGTTCCATTCTGCACGTAATCCATGGATCTCCAATAGCAATACTGCCACAAAAAATTGCCTTTAAGAGATATTACAAACAAAATGGATATGCTCTCAACTTGGCCAGAATATTGTGGAAAATTAAAAACAGCCAAACTCGTGGATATATTCGACAGCTAAACTATGTGAACTCTGAATTCCACAGACATTCTGAGCGACGTAGCAATTTGGAGAAAGACTTAAAACATCTGATAATGGTTTTTCTTAATTCACCTTCTCCAAAAACAAGCGTATAACTGCACTTTGTTTGAGTAATTTTTCGGTGGTAGATCTCAGTCGGGCCATACTGCATTAAAGAAGACTTCATTGACAAGAAGGTTGACCAAGAAAAACACAACGTATCGATTTCCATACTTACTTTTGAACATGCTCATTACCGCTCTTGTCAGTGTCAGAAGAAAAGCAAGATATGGAATAGTGTGTTAGGCATTCATTGTAAAAGTGGACGTATTACCCTACGCTTAGCTGTAATCAGCTGGTTTGTACTCACCTTCATTGTCCAAATTGCAATCAACCGCTCTCAGCAGAGTCAACACTAAAATAACGCAAACAAACTAAATGACAATAACATAAATCGGAATTGTGATGTGTGTGATGTGTGATGTGTGATGTGTGATGTGTGATGTGTGATGTGTGATGTGTGATGTTCGTCTTAACAGTGCGTACGACGAAGTAGCAATTTTCATAACTGAATCAGCGCCTGTTAGGTGACTAATATTTCATGCAGTTCATTGATATAATCTCTTGGGGACATTTATAAAATACACTTCATTGAAACACATAATTGTGAAACTCGTCTATACATATGCGATGGTTCGAGTTTAACTTGGTCCGTTGCTATGATAACGAATTGTCAGATTTGCAAGAATGTGATAGTTAAGTAAAATCAAAGTGCGTAAAACTTGGTGCGATACTCACCACAGGATAAACTGAACAGTAAGTTGAGTGCAATCATCTTGATGAAGGTTTCGTCTGGAATAAGATCGTAGTTTACCCTGTGTTTTAGTTAACGACACGTGCTCAAACACAGACCACTTGAACAAGGCAGCGATATCATGGTTTCAGAAATGCGGACTCACTTGTGTTGATTATTGAAATTTTAAGAAATCTGCTACCCCAAATGACAAAATGACCAATTAGTAAGCCGGTACCGTTCGTGCCACGCGCTCCGTTCGATTGCTGTATTCGGGTCGCTTAGCAAATTCTGTCAAGCGATCAAGAAAATGGCTTCCTAAACACTTGTTTCTCTTCGTATATTTCGCGATGCAGGGGTGCGTCGTCATAGTTGTCAACTCGAATCCCGCATAATATAGCTTTCCATGTATCCGGAGCACATTTACAAGGTTAGCTTTTGGGTTGAAATGAGAGTCAGAATGAGTTATTGTGCGATATTCCGATGTGATTCTAATAATACTAGTCACACTAGAGGAACAAACAATTATCATACCATCCCACCCCACACAAATTAATTTCTTTGAAATATTTACGTCGAACAAACCGATGGTTTCTTTGCCGGAAGCAGCTTCGCCGCAACGATTGCACCCCACGGGAGATAATGTACACCAGTACATATACACAGCAAACATATATTGCATTCAGCTTCGGAAAGACACTTTTTTTTACAAACAGTGCACCACTGTATAAAAACATTTTGCTTTAAAGTACTTCGGAGGAAACAAATGTGAAAAATAAATTACCTTGTGGGATTCGAACCGGCAATGGTAAATTTTAAAATGTAGGTCAACATGCTAACGTGTCTACTAAAGAGCAACTTGATATGAATAACGTTGTCAAAGCTTCGAAAATTGCAGTAGCTGATCTAAAAGCCGGATCCTTCTGAAATATGTGCGGTATTTTCTACCTGTTCAACGCCTTGTAAGGCACATTGTATAAATATACGCACGTCGCTTAATTTAGACACAACTATAGTACCAATTTGAACATAAACGAATACGCACCTGTCCAGAGCCTCTGTCCTCGCCTGAATTGTGCATACAGCTGTCTCACCGACTCACTCTTCCTGTCAATGTCTATATTTTACGAGACTGGTGTGTTTATAAAATACAATGGTGCCACGCCTTCTCGTGTAAATCCGGTGGATTTTCGGAAAGCGACCTCATAAATGTGAGTGTTTTTAAAGTAGGTTCACTCCATATGTCATATGAAAAGCGAGAAGGCGTTGTAAAAATGCTTCAGACACACAGGGAAGGTCGGAGACAAGCATGGTGTCTTAATGGATGTCGCGATACATCACGTTATGCACTCACCTAGCAACATACACGATTTCAATTGTGACTTGAATATCCCGTTATATTAGCCAATGTATACCAGACGATCAGTGTATACTAATTGAATGTTCCTGTAAACAATGTTAATGTATTCGAAACGCAAAGCAACGAAGAACCTTGCAACTATTTTTGGCAACACTTAGTATCCCAGTCGACATAACAAGAGCTTGTTGCATTACCTGGCTGGATAACAAAAAAAAGCGATCGAGGCTTGACATACGTGGCTGTACGTATGTTAGATGGTGGTTTCCGTAAAAAACAACCTTTTTTCTTTCTAGGTGCAGCCTTTGTCGTTCGTATAGCAAATGGGAAGCTATGATGAATGTAAAGGATATCCAGTGTAAACATTAACAATAATTATGTTGAGAATGGGCGTGCGGGACCATCCCGTACATATTTCACCTTTGGGAGCATACCGGAAATATTTCAACTAGCGAAAAGTTACGCCTACTAAATACATGGTGCAGCTAAGTGCAACTATGGAGCAGACTCGTGAAACGCGACTAGCGTAACTTTACGACGTGTTAGGTTTTCGACGGGTTATTGCCCGCTACGACGTCTTAAAAAGTAGGCTTCATGAAACCGGGCCCTGACCTGCAGACCGTACCATCTCGCGGGACCTTGGCCCGCAGCTCGCCCCGCCCCGCTGTAAGTTGGCCCGCAGCCCGCCCCATAGCAACTTGACCCGTAGCTCAGCTTGGCTGTCAGCTAGGTCTGTCATCATTGCCATGGTTGTGTAAAAAGGGCAGTTTGTGGCGATCTGTGCCACAATAATGTAATTTTACTACATTATGTCTGACTGTAGTGCGCTCACTTGTCGGTGATTCAAAAGCTTTTTAAATGTTCGAATGTGCAAGACCAAACTTTTGTATTAAATACATAGTGTTTGAACAATAACATTATTTTGTGACCTTAATTCCTGTGACTTTTCCTAGGGATAATTGTTACCTGTACCGTCATCTTTTTTCTGTGAATTAATTTCTGCACATATTAATGAATGATCGAAGCTGGCAGCGCGGACAATTAAACCAAAAGATGATATATACTGATTGTTTTAAATAGTTTTACCAAAATGTTCTGTTACCAGAATATCCACTGCCAACATGTCATTTACCAAAACGTCAAGGATCTGATTTGCACATGTTATCACACAGACCTATGCATGCGGCATGCATGCAACCATGCTCGACATCTAGTTGCACGCACACATGTATGAACACATGCACACGTGCAGCCGTGCACACATCAGGCAGTGTCACACACACAAAGGGCGTGTGACACTAAGTGTGCACCAGTTAATCCCCAAATAACAGGCACAGACAATGTCTACAATTTGGAAAGAAACTGTGTGGGCTGGATTGGTGAGCCCGCAACCGCCCCGAAACTATATCATTCGTCCCGCAACCCACCCAGCCCCGCGTATTTTGTATATCCTGGCCCGCAGCCAGCCCCGCCTAGCAGAGACCTGACCCTCAGCCCGACCCGCACCGCATTATATGACCCGCAGCCCGACCCGCACCGCATTATATGACCCGCAGCCCGCCGCGCACTGCAACAAATAAAAAATCCAGCCGAACCCCGCCAAAGTAAGTTTTTTAGTGAGGTACCACAGGGACCTGTTTTAGTATTAATATATAGTCACGAATCACGATTTGGTCGATGGTACCATAAAAAAGATGTTGTAATTTGCGAAAGAGGACATCGATGTGCTAGAAAACGTGTGCAGGAGAGCGACTAAAATTAGAGAACTGAGTGATCGTAGTTACAAAGTACGCCTATAAGAAAATGGTTTAACAACAAAATATACAACGAGATTGAGAGAAGACCAGATAGAAATATCTAAGATACTGAATTGTTACGAAAATGTTGATACATATATGTTTCTCAGTTAAGAAAGTAGGAAGGACTACAGGACAGGAAGTTGTCTACATCCAGGAGCTGTGCACGTTAAGCCTAAATAAGTTCAAATTTTCCCAAAGGAATGTATTTTCCCAAAAGGAACAGATAACGTGTTGAGTGCTAGTACTGCGAATATGTTTAGAAATAAAATCGACAGATATTTCTGAAGGGCGGAATACATGCAGATAAACCAAAGTACTTCTTTGTCCACCTGACATCTGGGTGGCAATAAACACAAATACACATACCCACACACGAGCACAAACAAGTCTGTTAAAACTCACACACCTGCACTGACCCATTCATACCCACCCACTCACCCACCTACCCACCCACACCCACGCACATAAACACACACAAATACACACACACACACACACACACACACACACACACACACACACACACACACACACACACACACACACACACACACACACACACACACCGCGCGCGCGCACACACACACACACACACACACACACACACACACACACACACACACACACACACACACACACACACACACACACACTTACTTACACAATTTGTTTTACATGTGACGTGTTCCTATTTTTAGGATTGCAATGCAGATATTACTAGACTACGGTTACAGCAAGATTACATTATAATGTCGTTTCTAAATGAAGGCTTTTATAAATAACAATGCGATCAAATAAAAACATTATTTTACAAATGGGATAAAATCAAAGCCTTGTTACCAAGAAGCATAGTATTGAATGTCGGTACCAGATTACCTGTATGGTTATGAATTGACGTAACCTACACATAGAAAAAGTTAAATATGTTCCGCCCATAGTCGTCTGTCAACCTTGTTGTAAGAGTACATTTCAGGTTTCATCTTCCTTGACATAGATGTGTACGCGCGTATAGACCCGCGGTCCGCAAGCTTTTTTAGATGTGGATCAAACGTTCATTTATTTGGTTGAAACAACCTAGTGTGTATTTCTAAATAGCCATAAACATGTGTTGTTCAAAACACCGCGTGTTAAGGTTTCCGAGTGGTGGAATGTCCTTAGGTGTAAACAATAAAAGGTAGGGTAGAGGTAAACAGTATAGTTAATTTCATCAACTTAAGTGTGTCAAATTGTTAAAGACATAACAAATTGTTTCGTCGGTTTTCGTAAAATATGCTACCCTGAATCATCTTTAAAGTGAACGTCGATTCAGAAATACATTCACGCTAGGTCATGGACTGACAGTGCAGTGGCTTGGGGGAAATCTTTGTGATACGCTGAAAAATGAATCTTTTGGCACAATTGTTATTGAGGTGGCTGCCTGATTTTAAAAGTAAGGTCAAAATCCACACATAATAATGTATATATATATATAAATTAAACGCTAATATATATATATATATATATATATATATATATATATATATATATATATATATATATATATATATATATATATATATATATATATTAGCGTTTAATAATATTGTTGTTATCATTATCATTGCGATGTCTACGGGCGGACAAAACGTACAATTTTGGCTACAGTGCACCTTAGGATAAATTAGTAGCCGTTAGGCACGGTAGGTCACTTTACCCACCATTGTATAAAGTATGACTTGCCAGTTATGTTATAGCGTCACAGTAATTTGGTGTAACATTCTCGTCATACCTCACCATCCTACCTATCTGCACTAACGGGCGTTATGTAGAGCACAGTGTCGCAGTGATTAGAACGTCGAACTGTCAAGCGATAACAATCCGGGTTCAAATTCAATGTTTTGTGTTGAATCCGCCGCCAAGCAGTGATTTATTTTTAGTTGAGTGTTCAAAAGTTGTTTCAACAAGACACTATATTCGTAATATTCAGCAAAGCAGCTGTACTGTCCTTATCGCCTTTAACAGCAAGATTAATGAGTTCCTACGGAAAAGCCGTTGTTAAATTTAAGTAGTTTCTAAACTGCGAAAAAGCGCCGAGGTATCATCGAGGCCACTATTTCCCGGGAGCGTGCATTGGCGGTGTTACCCGTTTTCAGCATACCATTAAGGAGCCAGGTTTGTTTTAATTACCAAATTAGAATTGATGAGCTCGTATGAACGTCACTGAAATGGTTTCCCAGATGAACTAAGATGGAGAGGTACAGTTTAAAAAGGTGAAGTTCTTATATAGCGCAGTATCCAATCCTCAGGATTTCTCAAAGCGCTTTACACTTTACTTCCCTCACATACCTGTTCAATCAAACCCCATCTCTTCTTTTCTGGGAAGCATCCAGTCACAAGGTACAATTAATGCGCGAAGGCTGCTCGTACACATATCCACCACTGTCTATAGTCAGGTACTCATTTATGCAGCTGAGTGAACGAGAGTCCGAAGCTCTTCCCCTGAGCCACTGCGCTCTACATTTTAGTCAAGTAAGTTAAACACTTTGGAGCCACTCGTTCTTGCGTCGTTTGTCTGGTCTGCCTAAAAGTGTACAATTAATTATATAACAGGGGAAGGGCTAGTAAAGTGGGCCCCTAAAGCGCCGATAGACCTTCATTTGACATTCCTGTATAATTATTTTTAATTTTTGCTACACTTCCTAGCTATGTATATTGA
The DNA here is from genome assembly GCA_025642075.2 of Ridgeia piscesae. Taxonomy (NCBI): domain Eukaryota; kingdom Metazoa; phylum Annelida; class Polychaeta; order Sabellida; family Siboglinidae; genus Ridgeia; species Ridgeia piscesae. The sequence goes on from JAODUO010000004.1 coordinate 392,242, forward strand.
CTAAGTACATGCACAGCCTAGTTACTGTATCTTAATAAATATAATACGTTAGACGAGTTTTAAAAAGATACCCATTTTATTATTTTGTAAAACGTGGAGGCCAAAGTGGGCCCTCTCACAACGCTATGCGATGCCACTTAATCATTGGCGCAAATCTTGCACATAAACCCGACACGCTTATACCCGGCACATGCATGGTGTGTCCACCGGCCACACTCCCCGCAATACATCCAACTTTCGCATTTTCTGCTGTTGGGATACAAAAATCCAAACAACACAGACAAGACGAAGTGGCACTGTCTTCCTTGTATGTCTTTTTTGATATGTCAGCATTTGTGTGCCCTCTGTTCTTCGATCCGGTTGGTTGTAGGCACGTTACCAGTTTTGCTGTGGCCTCGAAGTCTTTCCTTGCCTGTAATGACCCAGGTCGTCCTTCTGTAGCATGTCGCACTGTTACCCCATGGAGCCCACTTTGGCCTCTGCTATAGATTATCGGTCGGACGCTATTTTGAGATTAATGCGTTCAAACTGAAATTGATCATTCAACTAACTATGACCTATTGCTCCACGGACCACATTTACAGTTATGTACCCTGACAATTTATGAAAAGGTGGTCTTTGTAAGGCACATCATTATTTTTTTAAAGTACCTAAACAAACATTTGCTACTCACCGTTTGGCATTCGCATCAAAGAAACAAATACAACATTGAATTATGTCCCCTGAAGGGTCTGTAAATACTACTACCGTTGTTTTGACTGCATTGTATATCAGGAATGCCATGACAGAGGGGCCCACGTCTTTTTTCGTAAGAGTCTAAAGTTAATTATGTCATAAATGTGTGTAGACACGAGTGTTTTATTTCGTAAGAGTCTAAAGTTAATTATGTCATAAATGTGTGTAGACACGAGTGTCTTATTTCCTAAGAGTGTAAAGTTAATTATGTCATAAATGTGTGTAGACACGAGTGTCTTATTTCCTAAGAGTGTAAAGTTAATTATGTCATAAATGTGTGTAGACACGAGTGTCTTATTTCCTAAGAGTGTAAAGTTAATTATGTCATAAATATGTGTAGACACGAGTGTCTTATTTCCTAAGAGTGTAAAGTTAATTATGTCATAAATATGTGTAGACACGAGTGTCTTATTTCCTAACAGTGTAAAGTTAATTATGTCATAAATGTATGTAGAAACGAGTGTCTCATTTCGTAACCAAAAGAAGCGCTTCCCAAAATATATGCAAATCAATTGAGGTATTATATCTAGTTGCGACGCGATCTGATAAATAATCACCTGCTGAGTAATGTATCCACTACCAACGACTGGTGGTTTTGTTTTTGTGCAAATTGTGTCACCTTCGAAAGCTCTTCCGATTAACAAATGGTGGTACTTTGGAATACGATAACGCGACAGAGCGAAGCGTTTGCTGACATAATCACAAATATCACACTTCGTGATTACTGGGCACTTTTCTGGATATGTCGTTTGATCAAATGCGGTTCCTATTACAACATCCAAATTGTGTGTATAATTACAAGTTCCGGTAGCGCTCAGTGAAATCGTCCGCCAGCAATTCAAGGTCTGTCTAAGATATGTAAACTTCTCGAAGGTTGCAATCGAATGGACATAGTCAGGCGTTGCTATAGAAACATAATTTCTTAGCATAACAGATATGCTGCAGTTAGTTATGGGATATCGTTTAATGGAAATGTTCACACATAATAACACGGACACACGGAAACATCCATACAAATACGGCTAACATTACTGCTTGCTAAATGACGCATTATGTATCTTATATAATATTCCATTACCAATAATCTGAATCACCTGCTGAGTTTGGCAGGAAAATTGGCGGATGTATATATGTTTGAAATTGGTGGTGTATAAAAGTTGAAAAACAAGCGGAAATATTGATTGATAAATATTATTCTTGTGTTAAGGTTATTCATAAAGTTGTACTAGACATATATTGAGTAGCAGTTTTGGTTAAAGTGTGTTAGTTAACAATATTTTTGAACATATTAGTGTGTGATAATAGGGTAATCTAGCCTTCGACAAATTGTAAACAAGATTGAGCAAATCTGTTTATTTGATATAGTATATAAGAGATAAAGCAATAAAAGAAATAACTACATTGTAAGAAAATCCTTTGAATAGGTATCATCATTGTTATTAAAAATAAATAAGTTTTTTAGTAGGAAACCTTAGTTTGTGTAGACTATTATTTATAGTGGGTAAAAATAGGATAATCAAGCTTTCAACCATTGTAATTTATTTTAGCATATCTGATTAATTTATATAATATATAACAGATAAAGTAATTAGGTGCCATTGTTATTAAAAACAAGCAAGCGTTGTAGTAAGAAACCCTTGTTTGTTTATATATGTAGTGTCCCAAGTTTCCGCTAGGGAACGGTACCAGTACAGACTAAACTTATTGTTTATGGTAGCATAGGTAGTAAGTTGTTTATAATATAAAGTGTGCTGCAGTTGCTGTACACAATAAACAAACAGTCTTTCTAAAGACTAAGTGGCATAGACTAAGTTGATTTTTATAAATCGTAATATGGCACCTTGCAAGCGGCAAGTGAAAGCAAGGAGGCACTTGGTGTGTCACCACTGCCACAGCTTGGTGGATTTTGCCGTATCGGGGTGCGGAAAGTCTTGGTCAGAGACATCGGAGGAACGGTTTACTTTCCAATGTTCAGGGTGTTGGAAAGTGGACTGTCTGACGCAGAGTTAGCTAGGCTACCGGGTATTGTGAAGGGGATGGAGAGAGGATGTAGGGCGATTGCAAGGAATACAAATGGAGAAGGAACAACAGAAAACATGACATGCAGGAAGGTGACAGGGGAGAAAGAGACAGTAGAGAAGGATGGAAGGACAAGGGGACAGGAGACGAAAGAAGTAGATGCGACAGGAGGAAAGATGAGGGGAAGAAAGGAAGTGAGAGTAGATGTGACCAAACGGAAGTCAATAATAAGGATGATGGCAGGCAGAAAAGAGGCAGGAAAGAAAGGAACAACAGAGATAGCGGCAGGGGGAAAAGTCAGCAACCAGGGAGATGCAAAACGGAGCAGCTACTCTGAAGCAGTTATCGAGGGGACATTGAGAACAGAAAGAGTATTTATGGGAGACTCCATTTTGCGAAAGACAGACAGGACATTAAGCAAAGGAGAAGACGTTGTTGTTTATCTTCCGGGGGCTAGGATAGAGCATGTGACTGAACGGGTAGAGAAAGTATTGGGGCATGCCCAGGGAGGATCTACATTAGTACATGTAGGGACGAACAATGCAGAGAGGGATGGTAGGGACACTGAATAAAACAAGAGTTGAACAGATTATTCTCTCAGGAATCTTGCCAGTGATGAGGGGAAGGGGAGCAACATATAGAAACTGCAAGAGGATGGCAATTAACTCACTAGTAGAGCAGATGTGTGAAGAAGAAGGAGTTGGATATGTAGATTTGTGGGGATACTTTGTTGGGAAAGAAGACATGTATATGAGAGATGGCCTCCATCTAAGCGGAAAGGGCGCAGCAGTGTTCTCCGAGAACCTGCTTCGATCTGTGGACAGTGGAACAGGTTGCAACTATTTAAACTAGTTTCGCAGGGGGGATACACAGAGAAGCCAAATACTAGAGGCATAGATAAAGACAGCAAAAAGAAATCAGCAAAGAACCGCCTGGAAAGCCCTACGAAATTTGGTTATAGATGTGTTTGTTTAAATGCAAGGAGCATAGTAAACAAAAGAAATGAACTAAACATTATGGTAGAAGATATTGACCCTCACATAATAACTGAATCTTGGGCCACCCCCGATATACAGATGCCGAATTAGGAATGACAGGATATGTAATGTTTAGGAAACATAGATTAGGAAGAAGGGGAGGCGATGTTATTTTATATATTAAAGAACCCATCCAGACTTATGAAAATTAGACAAAGAAGGAGAATGTGAAGAAACTGTCTGGTGTAACATAGTTACAGGAAACTCAACTTTACTGTTGGGCTAGTTTATCGGAGTCCAAACATAAGCATAGACGAGAATAAAAAAGTACATAACACTATAAAAGAAGTGAGTAAACGGGACTGTATTATTATGGGGGATTTTAACCATTGGCATATACAGTGGACATCTCTACAAAGTACTGGGAGAGAGGATGAAGAGTTTTTTTTAATTTAGTACAAGATAGTTTCCTTTCTCAAAATGTGTTAGAACCAACCAGGGGCAAGACATAGTTTTGAGCTCACAAAAGGAATTTGTTGATAATGTCAAGATATGTGAGCCACTAGGATGCAATGATCACAACCAGATATATTTTATCGTCAAAGAAAAGGGAAAACGGAAAAGAAAAATAAGGTACAGGAAATATTTTCACAAAGGAAGATATAAGGATATGAGGGAATATTTAGCAAAGATAGACAGGAATAACACACTGAAGAATAAGACAGCAACAGAATGCTGTATATCTTAAAGAGGTAAATTGACTGCGTCATTATCAAATTTGTCCCCTTGAAAAAACGGGAAACGGTCAAAGAAGAAACACTTATCGAAGGAAGCCATTAGGAAAATCAAATACAAGTAAATGATGTGGAAGACATATAGACATACTGGAAATGAAGAAGACTATGCCATTTACAAAGAAGCACTTAATCGAGCTAGAGCTGAAATTAGAAATTCAAAGAGAAGTTACTAACAAAAAAATTGCTTTTCATATCAAACATGACAGCAAGAGTTTTTATGCGTATGTTCGAAGTAAATAGAGGCTTCAGGATAACGGCGGTCCTCTAGAAGGTAGTGATGGAAACATAATAACAGAAGGATTCTTAATGGCAGAAAACCTAAATGAGTACTTTAGTTCGGGTTTACCAGGGAAGATATTAGTACATTACCAGTACTAGAGACTTAGTTCTAAGGGAGAGAGAGTCTGACTATTTAGGACAACTATTTGTAACCCCAACTATGGAGCTATGCAAATAAGAGATATGAAGGATAATAAATCACCTGGAGTGGAAATGATGCCTCCCAAATTATTATTGGAAATTGTATAACAAATCAGCATACCGCTTGCGACAGTATCAATTTGTCATTATAAGAGGGAATAGTTCCGTTAGAATGGAAAGTAGCAACCATTATACCATTATTTAAAAAAAGGTTCGAGAAACAAGTCAGAGAACTATAGACCAGTGAGTTTAACATCGGTGATTTGCAAACTATTAGAAAGGCTAATTAAAGATCACTTAGTTGATTTTCTTGTTAAAAATAAATTGATCAACCCATCTCAAATCCATCTGGGTTTTTAAAAGCGAGGTCATACTTAACAAATCTGTTATGTTTTTTGGAAGATGTCACAAAGTGGGTAGGTGAGGGATCACCAGTAGATATAATCTACTTAAATAAAAAAAAGCCTGTAACAAAGTGCCACACAAAAGATTACTGCTTAAACATAAAGGTCCATGGCATAGGAAATGGTATGATTAACTGGATAGAAAAATGGCTTATTGATAAAAACAGAGTAATAGTTGATGGGGAGGTTTCAAACTGGAAATCGGTTTTGAGTGGAGTACCGGAGGGATCAGTATTGGGACCTATTTTATTCTTAATATATATATATATATATATATATATATATATATATATATATATATATATATATATCAATGATTTGGATGATGACATAACAAGCAAGGTGTTGAAGTTTGCGGGCGACACAAAAGTGTTTAGGAAAATTAAAACTGATGCAGATAGACAGCATTTACAAGATGATCTTAATAAGTTGACAGAATAGTCTGAGAAATGGCAAATGCTGTTTAATTTTGGAAAGTGTAAGTGTCTCCACACAGGACATGGGAATGAAGATGCACAATATACAATGTGTGATACTGCACTAAATACTACTTTAAAGGAAAAGGACTTAGGATTAACTATTAGTGCTAACATGAACGTATCAGAGCAGTGTGGAATTGTATCAGCGAAGGGAAACCAAATTATTGGATTAATTAGGCGAAATATAATGTACAAAGAAAAATAACTAATAATACCGCTGTATAAAACAATAGTTAGGCATCATTTAGAATATTGAATACAAGCATGGAGGCCATATCGCAAGAAGGATATTAATATGCCAGAAAGAGTACAAAGGAGAGCAACCAAAATGATACAAAAACTCACGAATATTAGTTATGATATGCGTCTAAACGAATGTGGTTTAACAACACTAGAAACCAGAAGATTGAGAGGACCTGCGTGCTTTTGTGCGTTCGTGCGTGCGGGCGTGCATGCGTGCATGCGTGCGTGTATGTTTGTATCACGCTGTAAATGGAAGTTCAATGAATCAGCCGTCCACGTCGTCTCTTACTCAATTATCCCAATCGCATTTCGTCCCATCCTTTTCTCTCTAGGTGATTTCTTGAACCAGCTCAACTTTACTATTTAGTGACATATCTGGTATTGCCCGTTCGACCAATGATGAAAGTAAATATCAGACATCTAATCTCCCAAACACAAAATACAAATGCCTTCCGATGCCTGGTCTATGCACTCAGCGACTTGTCGATATGTCGACGGGTACTGACTGACACTATCGTAAAAACGACCACGGCTCCCAAGGAATCCATTATTCGATATCGACTTATTGTATATATGTCAAAAACCAACTAATTGAGCAAGTCGTTGTGGACGCGTTAATGTGAGCATCATGGATATATCATATTTTTTTTGCAATCTAATATTCTACATGTGTACTAGGCAGGATTCCGCACAGGTAGCTCGTGTCGTAAGTTGAAGCAAGCGGACTTGACATTCTTTTTGTAAGATGTTTCAATATATACATTCAGTACCATGTTTACAACAACAATAATGAATGCATACAGTTTATAATTACTAACAGCAGATATTTAGTTTCTTGATCCTGAACTGTCTCAGAGTTCGACGTCCACCACTAATCATAGAAACCACCACGGCGAGAAGACAGACCGACGATTGCCTGCAGCTACGAATCATTTCGCTGCTTTGCTTTGGCAGTTGGCAACTTTGAAAAATAAATCCTCAAATATCCGATGAATTCAGTTAAACTTTTAAATCAGTCCATCTATTTGTGTCTGCTGCTAAACCTATTCTCACTTTTTCCACAATAATGTCCCTTTAATAACGTTGCCTTCGTTTCCTGCTGAATCCGTCAAATGAACAGTAAATATATATGTTTTTCTTGCCCCATGAAACTTTTTGGAACTAACCGTCTGACATATACTGTTCACGAGCATGCTTTATACAGATCTTGGATTGAAAACTTCGCGTACAAGATGTTTTATATCGATAGATTGTCATGTATATTGGTAATTAATAAAACCAATTTGTAATGAATGAATATAATTACCCGAATTAATCATACTAACAGGATTAATGACAAGGTGTATATCATAGATATTAAAAATCAAAAAGAATTGCGTAAACATAGGGGTTTCTGAAAATGCGTACGTTTCGTCCGAAGTAGCGCAGATAAACCTGTATAGTAAGTTTGGAGTCTCAGAGGAAACTGTTAACATATCGCTGGCGTCGGAACCAGCACCACCAAACACCCTAGCTATTCCCGACGTCTGTAGAAACTTTGATTAAATTACTTCTTCGGGCCTACACATAGAACACATTTGAAATCCTTGCTTAACAAGTTATAAGACGCGCAAGTCTTGTCTATCGGCACATCGTTGTTATACTGTTTTGCCATTTTCATTCATGGCCTGGTTCCAAACAACGTAACTATAACGTAAGAAACCTCAGGTGTAAGTTTCCACCAAACATAACTCATCTAGAAGGTTGAAAAGTTATTATGCAGATAAGCTAATTTTATTTTTAAATTGTTTGCGTATTACAGTAATTTTTACTCTACATACGCTTACGTACAACGAGATGGGGACCAGTTGTGTTGTCTAGTTAGGGATCTCTCAAAACTGACGGGAGCCGAGAAAAACATGCCAGTTCTATTATAAAAAAACATAAATATTAAGTTCATGTTTAATTGAATTACTTTAGCGTAGTCGACGGGTTGTCTTTGTTGCGGAAAATCTGATAAAGTATGTACATGTAAGAGGCGCCACATGGTGCATATATGACACACTACCGCATGCACGCCATGTGACCTAGTCTCACGGAGTTTGGTTAATCGAGGCTACACTTGACCATGCCGCTGATATATATTCGGCAAACACAGCGTAAGTTTCACATCTTTATAACTTTTCACATCAAAAAAGTAAACGTTGCCGAAAAATAATAATTATCGAATGGAAACATACCAATGGGTATTTAGATTAATGGATTTATTGTTGATTAAGAATACGTGAAACTATAAAATAATGATTGAATGTTGTTATTATCATTACACAGGTGGAAATGCACGCGACACTGACACACACACACAAACGCGCACGAGCACGCGCACGCGCACGCGCACGCGCACGCGCACGCGCACGCGCACGCACACGCATACGCGTACGGACAACGAGGTGGGTACCAGTTAGGGATCGCTCAAAACTGACCGGAGCCGAGAAAAACATGCCAGTTCTATTATATAAAAAATTGCGAATGGAAACATACCAATGGGTGATTAGATTAATGGATTTATTGTTGATTTTGTGTTAAGATAAAGAGTTTGAATGGCTACCGCCTTGGGGTAATACGCAGCCGTGACTGGGTGAGATGGGCAAAACGCACCGGTGTAGGTGCGTTATGCCCCATAGCGTTATAAGAATACGTAACACTATAAAGTAATGATTGAATGTGAACATGCACGCACGCACGCACGCACGCACGCACGCACGCACGCACGCACGCACGCACGCACACACACACACACACACACACACACACACACAAATAATGTAACACACAGTGTCACATCATTGGATTTATAATTTTTCAGATGGTGCGTTTTTTCAAATGCAAGAAAGTAGAGGTAAATATGGTGATGAGACGCTCCGTGCTGCGCTAGAGGTTATTCACCAAGGGCAAAGCCTCAATGTGGCAAGAGGAAGATATGGAATTCCACGTGGCACTGTGAGAAGACACCGCGATGGTGTGGTCAGACATCCACGAAGTATAACTGTGAGAAGCTCCTCGCCTGATTTCTCGCACGTGTACGAAAATGAACTAGTCACGTGCATTCGTGAGATGGAAAATGTTATATACGGGCTTACCATGACTGATGTGAGGAGAATAGCGTACATCGATCTAACTACGTCATAACTCAATCGATAACAAAGCTGGCGTAAGGATGTTTGCACATCAATTTATTTTCTCTTACTGAGTACATATTCATGCCCACATTAATATACAAATAACCAACCCGCGTATATATATATATTTATATGTGTGTCCTTTTCATATATGTCGCATGCATATGAACCACCTTTTATATATTTTATATGAAATAAATAATAACCCATAAGATAACGATTTGTCATCTTTCTACCCATTGATCCGTAGTCAATCCTTGTTTGTTTTCGCAGTCCGTCGTTGTGTTGTCATAGTTCAGTGGCAAAGGTAATTAATATCCGCCACGGACAATACCCTATTGTAGACGCGCAACTGAAACATAAACAGAAGACCTTAAAGTACATCTAGCCCAGGAGATATGTGACAAAATATGGCCGAATTGTGCCTTTTATGATACAAACATGAAATTTGGCACCCACTTAGAGTACACAATTACAAACATATTTGGATATAGGGCCATCTCAGATTTCGTCCTGGAAGGCGTTGACAGCCATTTTCTAGATGGTCGCCAAAAACCTATTTCCTGGTGCAACGTACAGCAGACATTATGGAACCAAAATATAGGTTTTCTGCGTCAACTATTTCAAATAATATGTTATGTTTAACCTTCTTAGACATCCATTTACTAAGTGTTCCAATATTTTATTTCGATCAAATATATTATTATACATGTTCAAATGTTGTTGCTCTTGAATTTTGTATTGCACTCATCTTTCAAATGCAATGCAATATGACCTTAGTTAGACAATTATAAAGGTAAACATTGTAAGTAGTGTACTTCATTTGCCCTCTTTCAACAATTTATATTGTATTCTCTGTACATTATAATATGATGTAAAATATATATATATATATATTGTGTGTGTGTGTGTGTGTGTGTGTGTGTGTGTGTGTGTGTGTGTGTGTGTGTGTGTGTGTGTGGTGCGTGTGTGTGTGTGTGTGTGTGTGTGTGAGTGTGTGTGTGTGTTGTTGTTGTTGTTGTTGTTGTTGTTGTTGTTGTTGTTGTTGTTATTGTTGTTTAAATATATCAAAAACGAAATATTTAATCTCTTCGATTCATAGATATAGACTGCCCTTCTAGCATATCTCGTTTCATGCACCGTTTTTGGCGCCCGGAGCGGACATCACTATTACTAGATTTGACGGCGACGCCCCTGGTGGCATATTTTCAAATCCTTATATCTCAAAGTACAATCGCATGTTCCACTCCCTGTGCCACCGCGTCGTTGATACATAATTAACGTATTTGCAGTGCGATGCGCTGTTATGCTATGCTGTACCACACCAGGCAAATATAATTAATAAATGAAGATAAAAGTAAATCATAGTTAATATGAACACGTTTGCATACACGAACATTTTGTTAGTAGGATAACTTTGTTTAGTAACTGACTTATCTGAAATGATGACTGTTATCCCACAGATGAATATATCGAAAACCGAACATTTCGTCTTTAAATACGTACATAATCAACTTCCAATTTCTCCTTACCTCGTCCAGACACCCGGTGAAGAAATATTCCCCGCAGCAGTTGGCGATGTACATTGGCACGTCGTTGTTCTTCAGGTAGCCTAAGAACAACAATCATAACACCACTGCCAGCACCTATGGTAATCACGTCGTGTCCACACCGATGTTATTAGTAGATATTATATATATATATATTATATATATATATATATATATATATATATATATATATATATATATATATATATATATATATATATATATATATATATAATATTAAATTTTCAGTATTTCTCCCTAACACATTTAAGTTTGATTACAATAAAAGCAAATGCAGAAAAATTACGCCTGGTACATTGCATAGGTACGAAAGAAATGCCATGTAGTTCATATACAGGAAACGAAACGACATTCTTGATAATTACATTCCTGATAAATACTGTCAAGGACACATTAGCTCATAAAATCGGTTTATACAACAACAAAAAACTACAGGCTATTTCTTCACACACCCAACCGCATTTGTAGATTATCATTATCCGAATTACACTTATCCGCTTAGTTATCGACAACGTTTAAGTATTACAATTTCAGCATTATAGTTAGCGTTAGATAAATACAAAATAACATATAAAACCGAGTCCAATACCAAGGTGTGCGTTGAGTTGCTGTACCTGACATAGTGATTGTTTGCTGTAGAACACAATCGACGTACACCTTGAGACACTGGCCGTCGTAAACCCAGGCAACGTGATACCAACCGCCCGCTGAAGCCTGTAACATTGCGTCATCCTATATACGGAAGTGTAACCGTGGTGAGGTGGTTAGGTCTGTTTAGAAAATGTTGCGACATCGGCCAAATGTTACATGCGAAATTGAACGTTACTATAACCTACTACGCCCACGTTGAATACGATGCAGTGTTTATGCAGTAAAATAGTAACAGAAGCAAATTAGTTAAATAATCTCGTCACTTTAGAACACGTGAAAGTGACGCCTCATTCCATAAGTTCAAAGGGTCAAAACAAACGCCTATGCACCCAAGGAACAATTTGTTGATGTGGAAGTATTTATGTTTCATCAGAGAAAACACCACCTGTAAATATTTTGCGTAAAAATACTGGCCGTATTTATACCAACTGTTACGTCGGAATTCTTCATTTTCTTACAGGCTTGTAGTTTCTGCTGATGTGTTCAAATCATTATTCTGATATCATATATATATATATATATATATATATATATATATATATATATATATATATATATTACACGCACACACACGTGTGTGTGTGTGTGTGTGTGTGTGTGTGTGTGTGTGTGTGTGTGTGTGTGTGTGTGTGTGTGTGTCTGTGTCTGTGTCTGTGTCTGTGTCTGTGTCTGTGTCTGTGTCTGTGTCTGTGTCTGTGTCTGTGTCTGTGTCTGTGTCTGTGTCTGTGTCTGTGTCTGTGTCTGTGTCTGTGTCTGTGTCTGTGAGTTTGTTTGTCTGTTTGTGTGTGTGTTTGTTTCTCTGTTTGTGTTGTGTGTGTGCGTGCGTGCGTGCGTGCGTGCGCGTGCGCGTGCGCGTGTGCGTGTGCGTGTGCGTGTGCGTGTGCGTGTGCGTGTGCGTGTGCGTGTCGTGTGCTGTGCGTGTGTGTGTGTGTCGTGTGTGTGTGTTTGTGCGTGTGTGTGGTGTGTGTGTGCGTGTGTGTGTGTTGCGTGTGCGTGTGCGTGTGCGTGTGCGTGTGCGTGTGCGTGTGCGTGTGCGTGTGCGTGTGCGTGTGCGTGTGCGTGTGCGTGTGTCTGCAGGAACTGGACCAGAAACGTCAAACCCGGAAGCAGAGGAATCAAGATCCCATTTCTACAGTAGCCTCCCCAGGTGCGATCGTTTCTTACGTATGCCTGAGAACTGTGTTTATATATATATATATATATATATATATATATATATATATATATATATATATTCACATATATATATTCATATATATATATATATATATATTCAATATATATTCACATATATATTCACATATATATTCACATATATATTCACATATATATATATATATATATATATATATATATATATATATATATATATATATATATATATATATCATGTATTATACTAGTTTAAAGTATAATTTATATGGAAGTAATCGAGTGTGCATTTACATCTGAAACTTCACTATGTGCGTCTCCGGCTTCCGTAGTGATGTTGGCCATCACCATGCCTTTAGAGTGACCGATGAGGAAGCCAGCCGTGTCGATACAGTCACCGTTGTGGACGATGCCTTGAGGAGAGATTTGTTGTCCGTCTCGCTTGAACCACACAGACACCGAGAACTTGTCCACCTTGTTGTTGGCAAACCACGTACGGAGGAAAGCAACCTGAGACATAAATATTAATACAGTAATTTATAATATAAGCTAGAAAATGATGTTTCTCTTGATACAATTAATAATTATAATAATAAAAATTATACTAACGATAATAGTTTGGAATAATAATACTACTTTCTATTACGACTAAACACAAACCAAGCCCATCAATACAACATGATTGATCAATATCGGAGTCAATAAACAGTCAGGTTTTCAATGGATGATAGATAAGGTTATAAAGGAACGTTTTAAATGACGACGGAATTTGGCAATATTTCCACTGAGGTATCACAAGAATTAAGTGTGTTTCAAAGAATACGTGCATCTACAGAAAAAGCCACAGTCCCAATCTTAGTATTTGCTCTAGTAAATCAGAAGGAGGTGATCGAAGTGGACAGATTTTCTCATATGAGTAAGCAATTAATGTAACTACGATGGTTGCTTACATGAAAGTGCCTCGTAAGTAATGTTAAAGATAATCTTATCCCGGGCTTTGAAAGTCATATTCAATTGTCGCAATAAGTCAGACATAACATAATAAATAACATTTACCTCGAAATGAGTGTTTCCGGTGAAACAGGCGACGTTTCCGTTTCGGACTGGGTCGTGTTGGATTGACACTCCCGTGCCGTACTGGGTGGCAATGGCTTGGTGACAAGTGACGTCATTGTAGTGGTCCTCATATGGGAAGTGGAGCAACAGGTCGTCGTGACATTGCGGTATCACTGAAGCACCACAGTACACGTTCATTCGATTAGTCTTTCTGCTACCGGAATAAATGTCAACACGGCCCACACCACTATTGACATACGTGTCCGGTTTTTTGTTCATCTAGTTCATGATATAAAATATATTATTGGTACGTACTCTATGTTCAATATGAAACACAGTATCCTGTTGGTAATTTATTATTTCACTATGTATGTATTCAGTTGGATTTTGATAGTTTAATGCAAAATATCAACATTTGTGTATCAATCGAATATATCTAGTCACGTACATACGTGGCTACTACAGAGTGCTGAGCTATAATAATACTAATAAGAAGAAGTATGCAAGCAAAAATTACACAAAACATTTCGCAACGCCGAATTCATTATATTAAGCTTTCTTTGTGCTATTCAGAAACTTCACCATACGAAACACGGAAACTACAACATTGAAAAATATAAGAAATGTCCAGACTTGGTAATATGCAGAGAAACCGTTGTTATTACATAAAGACGTAAATACTGAGTGGTCAGATAATGCTTACGTGGTCCAACTGGGATGCAGTCGCAAAGATCACCCATGTTGACGAATTCCATTCCTTCGATGCAACTGCTTACAGTCTGAGCATTGCCACTGATCCAGAACTTGGAGGCATCGCCAGGAAAAGGCTCGTAAGGACACGGAACTGTAAATGTTAGACAGCACTGGCATTACAATTCAATTACAATAACGAGGCTAAGAGCCGCCGGGGTCAAACGTAAAACTTGCCGCCCTCTCCAGAAAAAAGAACAAATATAGTGCAGTAATGAAATAGGTAGCGCTTGTGATATAGGCGTTACTCCTACATCATAGTAGCAAAAATATAAGAACGTATCGATACGCGCGATTTACTGTTTAAACGCAACTACAGCACATCGAGGTACACTTCTACACAACATTTACAACACCTCCAATGAAACCAATCTATACTTGAAGACCTCCCAACAAAACTATCAACAGAGGTCAGCTAACCAACTAGCGAATATACAGTGGTCAAAGTTAACAACTGTCAATACAACATATGTTCATTGCGAGAATGTCCCGCCACTGCCACCGCGAAGACAAGGATAAGCCAGTTGCTGATCCGAAAGCAGAATCGCCATTAGATTATCTTGCAGCCAAACCTTTCTTGCTTTGAATGACGCGAACTCGGCAATTACGCCATCGAAATTCAAACCATCTGTCAACTCTCGCTCGATCGACAACAGAGCATGACTGTTTATTCGCTCTTGACATGTGTCTTTGCGAAGCTCACATAAGGTCTTGCTAACGCACAACGTGCGAAACGTCTGAAGATATTTCACTTCACATTTAAGGAGATCGAAAGCTTTTCAGTTTCTAGTCATCTCACCTGAATTGATTGTTTGATTGACTGTTTTATTTTTACTAGGTTACATTC
>JAODUO010000004.1:417500-432500 GCA_025642075.2 Ridgeia piscesae
AGCATAAAGACACCTGTTAAATTTATAATAGGCATAAAGACAAATTCATAAATCATGGAAACTACACTATACACTTGTTAACATTTATTTAGTATTTTCTTAGAGCAATGTCCTGACCTTATTTTGCTATTTCAATGTCATATATTATGCCATGCATGCAAGCAATACGTTTACGTATAATTTGTATTATGTTTGTAATTTTTGACATGGATTTACTGTATGTTTTCAGTACGATCTTGGTTATAAGGCGATTTCAGTGTGGACGCATTATGGACGGGCACACTTTTGAACTGTTGCTAGTCAGTATTTAGCCAATATACAAGGATACATCTTTATATGTACATATATTATGTGTACCTAAAACAAATTTGCTAAACGCAAGTAGATATCCTACAGTAATTTATAGGCTTCTCTATATAGGAGTGTTCATCTTGGAAGCGCAACATTTGAATGATTTAATCTCCCTGTGAAACAATAATTATGGACTCAAATAGACCATTAAGTTACATACTGCATTGAGGTCAAAATCAAGATGTCGTCACAAACAAAACATAAATGGGCACAAACAAGCGTTTGGTACTTGTTTTAAATGAACAAAACAAGACTTTTCTCCAAATTCTCGCGATTGCGAGTGCGTGTGCGTGTGCGTGTGCGTGTGCGTGTGCGTGTGCGTGTGCGTGTGCGTGTGCGTGTGCGTGTGCGTGTGCGTGTGCGTGTGCGTGTGCGTGTGCGTGTGCGTGTGCGTGTGCGTGTGCGTGTGCGTGTGCGTGTGCGTGTGCGTGTGCGTGTGCGTGTGCGTGTGCGTGTGCGTGTGCGTGTGCGTGTGCGTGTACGTGTACGTGTACGTGTACGTGTACGTGTACGTGTACGTGTACGTGTACGTGTACGTGTACGTGTACGTGTACGTGTACGTGTACGTGTACGTGTACGTGTACGTGTACGTGTACGTGTACGTGTACGTGTACGTGTACGTGTACGTGTACGTGTACGTGTACGTGTACGTGTACGTGTACGTGTACGTGTACGTGTACGTGTACTTACTCGGCTCGCATGAGTGCGTGTTACAGCGGATTTCCTGGGGTTCTGGTACGCCATCCGCTGACCTTGTCCGTGTACCGTCGTCGCCGCATGGTTCAGAGCATTCTTTCCAGGAGACTCCTCTGAAGGGATCTACCACGCAACGTCACACGAACAGTAAACACACGTGGATGGTAGCAACACCGTATACTTTTTGCAGTATGCATATACTATGCTTGGGAAAGTTAGACGACCACTGAAATTGGGAACGTATTAGATGAATTGTGCTAAGGATAGATACACTCATTGAGGCGATAGGATCCCAACTTGTTGAACCCATACGACATTATGAGTGACTAACGGAT
Organism: Ridgeia piscesae; assembly: GCA_025642075.2. Lineage (NCBI taxonomy): Eukaryota > Metazoa > Annelida > Polychaeta > Sabellida > Siboglinidae > Ridgeia > Ridgeia piscesae. The sequence goes on from JAODUO010000004.1 coordinate 418,883, forward strand.
TTCAACATGTAATGCCACATGGTCCATTTTCTGTGGAGTATCAATTGTGCACATAAGACTTGAGAGCGAGGTTTGCTGCCTGAGATAACTTGTTAACTGTGACTTACCATCGCACGGCATAATGTGACACGACCCCTCGACCTTTCCGCAAAGACTTCCATTGCAGAACTTGTCTCTCGCTTGTATTCCACCGTCACACTCCGCTGAGCACTCCGTCCAGTTTCCCCATGTTACTAAAACAAACATTTACAGAGTGTCCACAAGATAGTCTACATAATTATGATGTTACAAACGGTGGGTGATGATGCCCTAGGGGGTCGTTTGACAATTGCATTCATGTGACCTGTCAATCCGTCAATTCATGTATGTCAGACACTTTCACTTTCAGATTTTAGATTAACCGAATAAAGAATTCCTATGTCATGTAATCAAACTAACAACAAATGGCAACGTTTTGATGAAGCAGCTGAAGTATTCCTGATGCTGAGAAGTGGGGGTAAGGAAATAAGTTCCAGCAATATCGCCTTTCCAGAACGTCTGCCTGGACGTGAGCTCCTTTTATGAAAATGTTCCATTCTGCACGCAATCCGTGGATCTCCAATGGCAATACTGCCGCAATAAAAAATGTAGCTTTTACGAGATATTACAAACAAAATGGATATGCTCTCAACTTGACCAGAATATTGTGGAAAATTAGAACCAGCCTAACTCATGGATATATTCGACACCTTAATTCTGTGAACCCTGAACTCCAAAGACATTTTGAGCGACTTAGCAATTTGGAGAATAACTTAAAACATCTGATAATGGTTTGTTCTTAATTTATCTTCTCCAAAACAAGCGTATAACTGCACTTTGTTTAAATAGCTGTTCGGTGGTAGATCTCCGTTAGGTCATACTGCATTGAAAAGATGACTTCATTGACAAGAAGGCAGACGTTAATGTTAACATCAAGACCAAGAAAAAACACAAAATATCGATTTCCATAGTTATTTTTGAACATGCACATTACCGCTCTTGTCAGAAGAATGCGAGATATGGCATTGTGGTGTGCGTTAGGCATTCGTTGGAAAAGTGGCATGGCGGTATTGCCTCGCATGGACGTATTACCCTACCCAGGCTCTAATCAGTTGGCTAGTACTCACCGCCATTGCCCAAAGTGCCCTCGACCGTTGTCAGAAAAGTCAACGCTAAAAATAAAGCAAACAAACTAAACGACAATAACATAAATCGGAATTGTGATGTATGTGATGTATTTTCGTAACTGTATCAGCGCCTTTTAGGTGACTAACATTTCATACAGTTCATTGCTACAATCTCTTGGGGGCATTTTTGTTTTATAAAATACACTTGCCTGAAAAGCATAAATGTGAAACGCGTATATACATATGCGATGGTTCGAGTTTAACTTGGTCTGTTGCTGTGATAACGAATTGTCAAATGTGCAAGAATGTGATAGTCAAAGAGCGTACGACTTGATGCGATACTCACCGCAGGATAAGCTGAACAGTAAGTTGAGTGCAATCATCTTGATGAAGGTTTCTTCTGGAATCAGATCATAATTTACCCTGTGTTTTAGTTAACGACACAGACCACTTGAACAAGGCGGCGATATCATGGTTTCAGAGTTAGAAATGCGGACTCACTTGTGTTTATCATTGTAACCTTAAGAAATGTGCTACCCCAAATCACAAAATTACCAATTAGAAATCAGGAGACATTGCATCAAACATTGCATCATTGTATAATGACATTGGTTTATAATACTTTGGAGGAAACAAGTGTGGAAAATAAATCACCGTGTGGGATTCAAAGCGGCAGTGCTTGATTTGAGAACGTAGGTCACCGTGCTTACGTGCCTACTAAAGTGGGCTACCGACACCTACATATTTAGATACACTGATTTAAATTGTTATATGAAATTGTATAACTGCAACGACATCGGTATTATTATGATTTTATGAACTACAAAACATTTCTTTCTGAAGCTGGATTCAATATCTGTTTGCTATGTATGTTTATTTGTGTTTACTTGTGCTTCATAGAAAGGTTTTAAATAGCATTGATACATCAAATGTATCTTTCTGCATTTTGTTAATAAAATGAAATGTTATATATAATGTTAAACTTTGTGAACTCATGGAAAACGGATTTTAACTAATGCCTTTTAGCGAAATATCTGATTGGCTGCCTAATATTCATCAAGTTAGTTAATTTTACGTGGTACCAGTTTACTCTGTTATATGAATAAGTACCAAGTTAGAGCTATATAATAATATGGTCTTCGTGGCAGAATGTTTCCCAGAGGGAGTAATATATGAAGCACTCTGTACAGTCTTATGTCTGATTCCATTATATATATATATATATATATATATATATATATATATATATATATATATATAATATATATATAGAACCTCTGTACCCTTTACTCTTTACATACACCGGAAATAACTCAAAAGGAATGCATTGATTTAACTAGAGCAACACGGTATGAACAAAGTTGTCAAAGCTTCGAAAACTGCAGTAGTTGTAGCAGTAGTAGTTTGATCTTATTTCCGGTATTCTGTATTTGTTCACCGTCCTGCAAGACACATTGTATAAATATACGCACGTCGCTTAATTTAAACACAACATATAGTAACAAGTTGCATATCAACGAATACGCACCTGTCCAGAGCCTCTGTCCTCGCCTGAATTGTGCATACAGCTGTCTCACCGATTCACTCTTCCTGCCAATGCCTCGATTGTACGCGATAGGTGTGTATATATATAATACAATGGTGCCACGCCTTCTCGTGTAAATCAGTCGCATGCCCGGTGGATTTTCGGAAATCGACACAATAACGTGAGTGTTTTAAAAATAGATTCACTCCACACGAAAATTTTGCGATAATATGTCATATGAAAAGCGAGAAGGCGTTGTGAAAAATGTTTCAGACACACAGGGATGGTCGGAGACGAGCATGGCGTCTTAATGGGTGTCTCGATGCACCACGTTATACATTCACCTAGCAACATACACGATTTCAATTGTGACTTGAGTATCACGATCTGTGTGCATCTTCTCAATGTCACAATTGCTAATTGAATGTTTCTGTGAACAATGTCAACTTATTCGAAATGCAAAACAACGACGAATCTTGCGACTATTGTTGGCAGCACATAACATATCAGACGACATAACAAGCGCTTTTTGCATTACCTGGCTGGATTAGAAAACAAAAATGCGAAGCTTGGATTACGTGGTTGCATGTATGTTAGCTGGAGGTTTCCGTTCAAAAAACTAAGTTTAGCAGCCGTTGCGCTAAATGTAATCATATGCATACTTGCAACAGGCACGCACGCATGCACCCCTGAACACGCACAGAGCACACGAAGAATAACCAGTAAATATCATTTACTTAGCTTCTTAGAAAGCTTTCGACAAAGTAACACTTCAAAGAGTAGTGCTTAATGTACAATACAGCGGCCGGAAATCTGAACCCGCACCCGCCCTGCATATTACATCTCAACCCGCATAGCCCATAGCATGGACCATGACCCCATAGCACGGACCACGACCCCATAGTATGAACCAGGACTCCCATAATATAGACCGCTGTAAAAACAACAGTCAGGCCTCTATAAAAGCACGGAACTATATCACAAGAAGGACACAGATATGCTAGAAAAAATATATTGATACATATATGTTTCTCAGTTAAGAACATTGGAAGGACTACATGACAGGAAGTTGTCTACGCAAAGGAGCAATGCAGGTTGGACAGGTTCAGAATGTTCCAAAGGAGTGTATTTTCCCAAATGGAACAGATAACGTTTTGAGTGCTAGTACTGTGAATATGTTTAAAAATAAAATCGCCACATATTTCAGAAAGGCGGGATACATGCAGATAAGCCAATGTACTTCTTTGTCCGCCTGCCATCTGGGTGGCAATCTTGCTGTTAAAACACACAAATACACACACCCATGCACGAGCACAAACAAACAAATCTTGTTAAAACTCACACACCTGCACTGCACTGCACTGCACTGACCCATTCACGCCCACCCACTCACCCACCCCACACACATACACACACATACACAACCACACACACACACACACACACACACACACACACACACACACACACACACACACACACACACACAAACACACACACACACACACACACACACACACATACACACACACACACACAACACCACACACACACACACACACATACACACACACATAAACACACACACACACACACACACACACACACACACACACACACACACACACACACACATACACACACACATATACACATCCACATACACTCACAGGCACATATATACACATCCACATACACACATACACACATACACACATACACACATACACACATACACACATACACACATACACACATACACACATACACACATACACACATACACACATACACACATACACACACATACACACATACACACATACACACATACACACATACACACATACACACATACACACATACACACATACACACATACACACATACACACATACACACATACACACATACACACATACACACATACACACATACACACATACACACATACACACATACACACATACACACATACACACATACACACATACACACATAAAACATACACACATACACACATACACACATACACACATACACACATACACACATACACACATACACACATACACACATACACACATACACACATACACACATAACATACACACACCTACATACATAATTTGTTTGACATGTGACGTGACCCTATTTTTAGGATGTTAATGTAGACCTTAGTGGATTACAATTACAGCTAGATTACACGAAAATGCTATTTCTAAATGAAGTGCTCATAGGCCTGTATAAATAACAATGCGATCAAATAAAAACATTATTATACCAATGCGATCAAATAAAAGCCTTGTTACTAAGAAGCATAGTATTGAATGTCGGTACCAGATTACCTGCATGGTTATGAATTGACGCAAGCTACACATAGAAAAAGTTAAATATGTTCCGCCCATAGTCGTCTGTCAACCTTGTTGTAAGAGTATATTTCCGGTTTCATCTTCCTTGATGTGGATGTGTGCGTAGACCCGCCGTCCGCAAGCTTTTTAGGTGTGAATCAAACGTTTTACAGTTATCTAAATGCGCGTTAAAGCTTTTAATTAGGTAAGACACAAAGTACCATTTCGTAGGTGGTCCTAAAAAGGGTACGTTATGCTAATGTATACCAAATTTAAACACAAACGCAAATCAACCGCATTAAATAAAAGCAAAAAAAATAAACCGTATCTAATCAAAATGTAAACAATAAAATATGGCATAGAGGCACGGGCGTCGATCGGTGGGGGAAGCGGGACGCGTCCCCCATTTTTCAGCCTTGGGGGGACAGCATAGTAAATGTCTCCCACTTTTTTAGTTAAAAACAAATTTACAGGCATATAGCGAGACTGATCACTCCTCTCTCCTAAAAAAAACCTACACCGTTCTAGTAGTAAATTTAATATACCAGTTCAGATATAAAGTTCCGACTAGTGGAAAATCACTAGATACATTGCTTGGTTGGCCGCAGCGCACAACTTCATCTTACTCCAGTAAATATGTAAATATATATATATATATATATATATATATATATATATATATATATATATATATAAAATATATATATATATATATATATATATATATATATATATATATATATATATATATTTTTATATATATATATATATATATATATATAAATTAGTCCCCCGTCCCCCCACTTTTTAAACCGGATCGATGCCCCTGCTTAGAGGTAAACAGTATAGTTCATTTCATCAACTTACTGCTTGTCAGATTGTTAAAGACATAACACACATTTTCGTCGGTGTTAATAAAGGGTGTGTATATATATATATATTAGCGTTTAATAAAACGCACAATTGTGGCAACAATGCACCTTAGGATAAATTAATAGCCGTTAGGCACGTTAGGTCACTTTGACCCACCATTGTATAAAGTATGACTTGCCAGTTATGTTATAGCGTCACAGTAATTTGGTGTAACGTTCACGTCATCCTGGACCGTCCTACTTATCTGCATTAACGGGCGTTATGTAGAGCACAGTGTCGCAGTGACTAGAACGTCGAGTTGTCAGGCGATAACAATCCGGGTTCAAATTCAATGTTTTGTGTTGAATCAACCGCCAAGCAGGGATAAATTTTTAGTTGAATGTTCAACAATTGTTTCAACAAGACACTATATTCGTAATATTCAGCAAAGCAACTGTCCTTACCGCCTTTAACAGCGAGATGGCTTGCTGCGGGAACAGTTCCATCAAATTAAAAAAGTAGTTTTTTAACTGCGAAAAGGCGCCCCCGTATCATTGAGGCCACTAGTGTTTTCAGTACACAATTAAGGAGCGAGATTTATTTTAATCAGCAAATTAGGATTGATGAGCTCATATGAACGTCAATGAAATGGTTCCCCAGATAAACTAACATGGAGAAGTACATTTAAAAAATGTAAGTTGTTATATAGCGCAGTATCCAATCCTCAAGATTGCTGAAAGCGCTTTACACTTTACTTCCCTGACATACCTGCTCAATCAGACACCATCTCACCTTCTCTGGGAAGCATTCAGCCACATGCTTCAATTAATGCGCGTAGGCTGCGTGTACATATATCCACCACTGTCTATAGTCAGCTGAGTGAACGAGAGTCCGAAGATCTTCCCCTGAGCCACTGCGCTCTACATTTTAGTCATGTAAGTTAAACACTTTGGAGCCACTCGTTCTTGCGTCGTTTGTCTGGTCTGTATAATAGTGTAAAGTTAATTATACAATAAATGTGTATAGCCCAGAGATGGAGTGATTACAATACAAATGTACTCGAGTACGAGTACGATTACTTTGAACTTGCATGAGTACGAGTACGATTACAATTACATTAGAATGTAATCATGATTACTTTCATGATTACTTTAATGAATATCCTGTTTCTCACATAAAGGCGACTTCATGGAATCCATAGGTGTCATTGTTTTTCTGTTGCTGTGTTACTAATTGTGTTCTAACTGATTACTGCTATCCACTATCCAGGTGTCATTATTATTAGTAATCAGACGACTTTCTCAGGTATTGAATGAATCGTTTAATGCTGGATTAATAATTTAATTTATGGTTTCTGAATCAAATACAAATATGATGCATTTAAAAAAAAAATGTCCCCTTTTTATCTTAAATGTCAAATACACATGATCAAATACATTACAATAACAACATTTCAAAACAATGGTGGCATATTCAAAAGAGTATCCAATTAAAAAATGTAGTATTTACGATGGGATCAGACATGGGGTCACATACATTTGTATTTGGAAGTATTTAAATACTTTTAAGTATTTGTATTTGATGTTTAGGAATTACAAGTATTTGTATTTATATACTTTCCTGAAATATTTGACTTTTTCAAATACCTTTAAATTACCTTCACTGTAACTTCACCCTACAGTGCTAATTACCGATGAAGACACTTAACAGCAGATGTCCCCCATGGCCCAGCAGTGATCACAACTTTTGTTTGCTCAGAGACAAAGGATGAATTAGCACCTGACAGTTAGGTCAATATCCTCTTTGTTCTTTAGTCAGGCTTCAAGCTGGCACCAGGCTATTCTGGTTTCCTGGCTGACTTTGAAGTTAAGCTGTCACACTTCCTGACAGCATCCTAGCTGTGATTAGCAGTGTGTCTGCTGAGGGCAACATAGGCATTTTATTATGGACTTCCTGGCTTAACATAACAAACAACATATTTTGGCCGTTACCTCTTTCAGTCAGTTGTCACTGTGATGTAGTTAGCAATAACAATACACCATAACACTGGTCTGCCTGTCACTATATGAGCAGAACACTAGTTATGCCTATAAACTAGATGTCTCAATATATGAGTTGCTTTTTTATTTACATAGTAATACATCCTGAAAATGAAAAGTATTTGAAAAGTATATGAAAAAGTATTTGAAATACTTTCAAATGTATTTGTATTTAAATACATTTGTATTTAAACGTTTTTGTAATTGTATTTTAATCCCTCAAGAGTATTTGCATTTAAATACATTTTAATGTATTTGACCCCATGTCTAGATGGGACAAATACAGAATAGTTGTGGATTTAGACAGGTTTACAGTTTGCACTTAATTAACCATAATATACGAGGATTTATTAGCTAACCGCCCAGACCCAATCAGGATTGTAGATGTAGGAAGCATGACCAGTCATTCACACCATACTAACAGAGCAAATAGGACTGTGGCATGGCTTCTAAAATTACAAAGCAAGATGTTAGTGGATACTTATCTCCTGCAGTGCTTCCCAGGGACTGTCACAATATAAGTTTGTACTACCAGTGCTACAGTAAGCAGGATGGTCAGGAGATGTGGCTTCTCTGGGAAGAGAAGGTATTAATTAGGGAAATCTGACTGAATATTTATTTAACTGAAATGTTCAACAGTAATATAAAATTCATAGCTCAATTAATATTACATTTATTAGATTACTCCTAGCATTGCCATTTCTATCTATCTAATATATTTGCTTGTAAATGTTCATATGACAAAATGTAATCGTTAGAAGTAATCGTGAGTACGATTACTTTGATAATGTACTCGAGTACAAGTACAATTACTTTGCTTTGTACTCGAGTACGAGTACGATTACTCTAAAAAATGTTATATACTCGTTCTATGAGTACGAGTATAGAGTACGATTACTCCATCTCTGGTGTAGACACGAGTGTATTATTTCCCAACCAAAAGAAACGCTTCCCAAAATATATGCGCATAATCAAAAAACCAAGTTAATTACTATATCTAGTTGCGACGCGATCTGATAAATAATCACCTGCTGAGTAATGTATCCTCTACCACCGACTGGTGGTTTTGTTTTTGTGCAAATGGTGTCACCTTCGAAAGCTATTCAGGTTAACAAATGGTGGTACTTTGAATACGATAACGCGAGAGAGAGAAGCGTGAAATAATACGCCTTTGCTGAAATAATCACAATTATCACATTTCGTGATTACTGAGCACTCTTCTGGATATTTCGTTTGATCAAGTGCGGACCTTATTACCACATCCAAATTGTGTGTATAATTACAAGATCCGGTAGCGCCCAGTGAAATCGTTTGCAATCAATTCAAGGACTGTCTAATATATATACATTTATCGAAGGTTGCAATCGAATGGATATACTCAGCCGTTGCTACAGAAACATAATTTCGTAGCGTAATAGGTATGTTACAGTTAGTTAAATGGAAATGTTCACACATTATAATAATAATAATATAATATTGCATTACTAATAAACAATAGAGTGTATTCAGAAGCCAATATTTTAACACATAGCTTTCAAGGATTTACTAATTATGCCAATATATGTTTTGTACTTAATTTCAGAATACGATGCTCTTTTTACATTGTTATATATATATATATATATATATATATATATATATGTATATGTATATGTATATGTATATATATATATATATATATATGTATATAACTTCGAAACAACGTCGTTGCGTATGAAATTTGATATTCCTCCGGCGTCGGATAACTACTTTGTACCGATGTCTGATACCCATGTCAAAACAAAACACGTTGCATATAACAGTTGGATCGACATCATTTGTTGACGTTGTTCTGATGTCGGGTGATGACGTTGTTTCGACGTCATATACCAATATCCCAACAACGTCGAAAACACATTGGATTTGAAAATTGGATCGACGTCGGATATAAACGTTGTTTCAACGGGGGCCGACGTTGTTCCAACCTAACTATGCACTGTGCATATTGATAATAATACAGTTCCAACATGTTATTGTTATTGTTATTGCTTTCTATATTAGTTATCAAAAGGTGTCACATATGTGCAAATTACGCACCTATAAAACGGTTATTTATGAGCTATGGACAATACTTATGAAATAAAATACAATATATAGTTTGTTATCACTTACTGTCACTGTATTATAACTATTATTTTGTGAGAAAAAATTATGGAATATCTTGGTCGCAAATATTTTGAATTGATCAGTGTATCATTTTGAGAAAAAAATGACAAATAATGTTTATGTGTAACTGATGCCTGTTAAACTATATGAAAAGCTAAATATCCGTATTGTTTGTTTTAGTTTTTTTATTAATTAAAAAAAGATTTGACCAGATTTGAACACTATCTCTCCATCTCCGAGAACCATTCAACCACGCTTATATTAATGCGTGAATGTGATTCTTATACAAGTATCCACCGATGTATGTAGCCAGATATGTATTCATATAATTTCATGTACTTGGAGCAACATAGAGTGAACGAACTTCTTCAGTGTTCGACAGGGTAGTGCGATGCTCTAGTCAATGCATCTCTACAATATACCACGTGTCACGCTCGAGATTAATCGTTTTGCATATGGTCCTAAACATTGCTCGCATATAATTATTGTCATAATTCATGAAATACGAAAACACTGCACTATACAATGAGTGTAAACGCTCAGTAGTGTTTTCTTCAGAAACACATCTTAACATCAACTTTGAACTTTGGGCTCTGGCGTAGTCTTGACCTGCACGTACATAGACGTCTACTGCAATCAAAGTGGATCACTTTGTGACTACATAATATTAGCGTAGCACTGTCGTTTCTATCGTCTCTTGACCAGCTGTAAATTAGATTTAAGTCACCGCTCATTTTCGATCGTCCTCTTCTTCTTTGATCAGCTGGTGTCGAGCAAACATATAGTGTTCGATGGACAGGTGCGAGCCCTTGTTAACAATTGATCAAGCTGAAGGTTATCCTGATCGTACGCGGACGTTTTTATTTATCACATAGTCGAATGTCCAATATTTTGCAATGGTACGTAAATTGTTGAACGCGTAATCTTTGTTTGACTTGATCTAGTTGCCGAGATGCGCATCCATACAGTAAGGGTTGGTAGAACGTTTGATGTGCAGTAGCCGAAGTCAGGCGAAATCTTTATTCCAACATCGGATGTCGAATATACTACCAAAATAGGCAGAGTGTTTTACTGTTTATGTAACGTTTTATTCTAGATGATAGGAAACGCCTAATTTTCCTGTGTCAGCATGTTATTGTTTTCATTTTTTACAGTTATTACAAATGCCCTGCCACCAGTGTATCTCGCTGTCTACTAATTTCGCTCTCGGTTCAACAGTCATTGCGCGTTACACCTTTCCCGCTATGAACAGTTGTATTACATCTTTCCAGAAGTACCGTGTGGTTCCAAGGTATTTCAACAATGAAGTGCACTAAACAGAGTTAAGTTAGCAGTGTCCACATACCTTAATAAAAACAGTTGCTCTTTCTGCCCATCATAATCTTCTCTGCTAAAATAACACTGCCAGGTCTTCGCCGACCAAATCAAAACTGGAAACGATCATCTGACAAACAAAGGTAGTCGCATAATCGGCAGAGTCGACACAGCAGAACCGACAGGACGAGGCCGAGTAGGATATGACATGTTCCACTGAAACAGCAATCTATAGAACGTGTCACATGTAAGCACTTCTAGGCCACACCTTAACATGCAAATCTGAAGTTCAAATTTCATAACGAGACAACCGAATAGCCATCATTCGAATTAATTGCTTTAACACGCACTAATCACGCGGAAGAAAAAGTGACACGTGACATTTTAATTACATTTTGACGTTCCCAAATTAAGTTTGCAATACCCCTTTGACCTTATAAACACAGACAGAGCAATTTTAACGCAACGTAATTTCTAATTAAGTTTCTACATCCCACAAATAAGGTATGCAGCAGGACACAATTTAGTTTTGATACACGTTCTTTTGTGTTATACAAAATGATAAAGCATTTCGGCACCAAGTCTGTTTACCATTCTCCCATTATTGTAGTCATTGCAGGGTGTGTGCGTGCGTGCGTGCGTGCGTGCATGCGTTTGTGCGTGCGTTTGTGTGTGCGTGCGGGTGTGCGTGCGTGCGTGCATGTTTGTCTTACGCTATAAACGGAAGTTCAATTATCCCATTCGCATTTCGTCCCATCCTTTTCTCTCCTGGTGATTCCTTGAGGCAGCTCAACATTATTTAGTGACATGATGGAAGTTAATAACAGGCATCTAATTCCCCTAAAGCCACACATATTTCCAGGTGCCTGGCTTATGCATTCAGCGACATGTCGATATTTCGACGGGTACTATCGTAAACATAATTACGGCACACAATGAATCCATTAATCGATATCGAACTTATTGTACATATTATGTCAAAACCACCTACTCGAGCAAGTCGTTGTGGATGCGGTAATGTGAACATACCGGAGATACTATAATGTGTTTTTGCATTCCAATATTCTACATCTGTATTAGGCAGATTCCGCAGAGGTAGTTCTTGTCGTAGGTTGAAGCAAGCGGACCTGACATTCTTTTGTAAGATGTTTCAATACATACATTCAGTGCCATGTTTACAACAACAATAATGAATGCATACAGTTTATAATTACTAACAGCAGATATTTATTTTCTTGATCCTGAACTGTCTCAGAGTTCGACGTCCACCACTAATCATAGAAACCACCACGGCGAGAAGACAGACCGACGATTGCCTGCAGCTACGAATCATTTCGCTGCTCTGATTCTAATGTTTCACTGCTCAACGACGCCCACAACGAAGGCTTTCGTTTTGCGGATTGTGTCCTTTTAGATTGGACTCCCATGATTATGAGTGTCATGATTATTCTCAATTGCAGTTCGTTCCTATGGGCGCCAGCTGTTTAAACCTGATAATTTATATCCGCTATACAGCATTACTAGGTGTACGAATACATTGCATTAACAGTTGGCGTAATGTCGCAAGACGTCGTTTAGTATAATTATTAACAACACCATGCGTATTTATATTAAACTGTGTTTTAGATTTTGGCGACGGCCACAGCGGCGGGGGGGAGGTGATGAGAACACCATTGCTTGCGACCATGACCATTAATTACTTGCTGTTATACGACGGACCACGACCACTGCTTGCGTCTACGGTAGACCACGACCATTGCTTGCGGCTAAGACGGACCACGACCATTGCTTGCGTCTACGGTAGACCACGACCATTGCTTGCGGCTAAGACGGACCACGACCATTGCTTGCGTCTACGGTAGACCACGACAATTGCTTGCGTCTACGGTAGACCACGACCATTGCTTGCGGCTAAGACGGACCACGACCACTGCTTGCGTCTACGGTAGACCACGACCATTGCTTGCGTCTACGGTAGACCACGACCATTGCTTGCGTCTACGGTAGACCACGACCATTGCTTGCGGCTAAGACGGACCACGACCATTGCTTGCGTCTACGGTAGACCACGACCATTGCTTGCGGCTAAGACGGACCACGACCATTGCTTGCGTCTACGGTAGACCACGACCATTGCTTGCGGCTAAGACGGACCACGACCATTGCTTGCGTCTACGGTAGACCACGACCATTGCTTGCGGCTAAGACGGACCACGACCATTGCTTGCGTCTACGGTAGACCACGAC
>JAODUO010000004.1:437500-440000 GCA_025642075.2 Ridgeia piscesae
TCTTTTGAAATATACTGTAGATGTAGTTTTTCTGATATATATATATATATATATATATATATATATATATATATATATATATATATATATATATATATATATATATATCAGAATATATATATTCAAATATTTCAAAAGAGCGGATATATATACACACACACACACACACAGACAGACACACACACACACACACACACACACACACACACACACACACACACACACACACACACACACACACACACACACACACACACACACACACACACACACACACACACACACACACACACACACACACACACACACACACACACACACACACACACACAAAACACACACACACACACACACACACACACACACACACACACACACACACACACACACACACATATATATATATATTATGACGCGGCATGCCAAAACCAGGCTTTTGTCGACAAGTTGACAATTCCTTATTGTTGATTCAATTAGAGGAGATGAAGAGCTTTAAAATGATACCAAGATGAACACTCTATCTTATGTATGGGCGAAGATATTCCACTTAAAGTGCATACGTTTGTGGAATGTCACTTCCGAGAAAATGAGCTTTTAAAATGATCGGTCGTAAAATGTGATATCGTGGAACATTACCATAGCATCCACACATTTATATTGCTCCAATTGTCCTGAAATGCTACAGAGTCCTACAGATGGTATATAGTTTTTTGTATACACATAATATGAGAAAGTATAATGAGGAAATATTAAATATTAACCCTACGACCGGCCACCTTCCTGAATAAAATTTTTTTTAGTTTGCGTAACCAGTAACCGACCCGCGCACATTTGGTATCATCGGATAGCTGACACATTTGTCAAGATGATGTATATTTGTTCATGAGCATATTGAAAGACAGCCAGCTACACGGACAAAACGTGGGATAAAGTTGATGCCAAAATTTGGGTGGTTTACTACGCCTTCCGTAACGAATTTACGCATCCATTCATAAAGGTCCGACCCCTGCATTCGTGGCATCAATAGAGAGCTCTGTTCTTGCCCAATCTGGGAAAAAATTACATGTGGGAGGGGCTGGTCCAGCGAATCCGAACCAAGCTTTCAAAAACCGCGTCATCTTCCCGCCGGAGCAGAAGTAAACAACAAGATGGCGGACGTTCGTGTCGAAGAACTTTCTAGATTCAAATGTTTACTTCGGATTATCTAAAGTTTCCGCATCTATGTTCCGACAAAAAACTTACAACAGTATTCAAGAATATGACTATTATACTAGTTGAAATAGTTATAATGACTGGATGCTTTTTGGTCTGAAAAATCGACCATTTGTCAGCGCAACATTTCACCACTCGCGCCGCGGGTTTGCGCCGGAGGCGAACGTAGCAGTGATCGGGCGTCCTAAAATGGCCTACCTCCGTCCTCGAGGTTTAAAAAAATCAAAACAATAAAGGTTCTCAACGGATTTGATTCATTTTTATGTCCGTTCAGTATTTATTTGGGAGCAGGATATTGCGCTAAAATGGCTTTGTTTTAGAGTAATTACCTGTGGAATTAATGAGGGGCTTGCATTAAAATGCTCACTATTACCCCTTTCAACACTGTTTCATGGTATCTATTATGGAAATATTGAAAGATTGATGATTTTGCTGATTGATTCCGCCTGCCTGCTGTATGACTACCTTTTCGTTCTGGTTGTCATAAGCTTATCGAAGCTTATAACGTTATGATACATCAGGAAATTTTAAATACGAAGCGCAGACCCCATTCGGTAATACGTCTTCAACGTTCTCACTATGATACTATGAATGAAAGCAGCTTACATTTCATTCCAAACCTAAGTGTCTTTGGGCTACAAGATGAAAAGTAATGCGTTCAACTGCGGTAAACCGCTTTTAGGTGTACGTTGCGGCTAACTTGGTTTATCGAGATATCTATTACAACACCGGCTGACCGTCCACGCACAGCTAAAACATTTTTCACAACGCCTTCGTGTTTTCAATATAAAATATTGCGACGTATAATATTATAATAAAAACAAAGTTTAATGAGAACGACTTTCGGGAACGATTGGTCCACGTAAGAAGGCGTGGCAACATTGGCCGGGTCGCGGCAGGGTCTCACAAATCACAGCTTAGCCCTAGGCACACCCACCAGATCAACAATTAATGCGCCGCACAGACACCTGCCATGACAACGGCGAGTGAACTGCGGCAGGTACACACAACCCGTGGGGCTGGAGAGAGGCACTGCCCAGGCGGGTGGACGAGATAAAATTGACGTGCTTTTGTAATTGAAGCGTCCATGGACCTCTCTGCTAAACTGCCAAAATGTATTAGTTTATTACATGATCAATATTTAGAATGGTGGTTTATATCCCGGGGATACTCGGAACATCTTTTTTGTATTTGTAATTTTAAAGGGTATTGGACTCTCTCACTGAATGCAAACATGGATTATTTTATTTACCACACCAACATTAGTCTAAACAAGTGTGTGGGTATA
>JAODUO010000004.1:447500-452500 GCA_025642075.2 Ridgeia piscesae
CAAAAAGAACCGCCGACAGAAGATAAGTAGACATACCGTAAGATAAGAATAGATACAAGAAGTGGAAGAAAAGGGAAGCCATGTTGATATGGGATGTGATCGAGATCGGAGAAGTGAGAAAAAGTGTTTCACTACAAAGCAGCCACCTGCTGTATGACTTTTGTGCAAACAATGGCCAAGCCGGTGTTCTCATAAACAAGAATGGAAAGACATTATAGTATTGGTAGACGGCATCAGTCCCAGAATAGCAGAACGTATTCTGTACGTAATAAATGCACACAAATAGGATCAAAGTAGATCGAATTCCAACTCGAACCGAGAAATTACAACCCCTTGACGACATCGACGCCATGAGCGAAAGCACCACATACATGATCCGATAAAGTGCGACAAACCTATCTAAGGCAATCAACAAGCTATTAAAATCGAAGATATCGTCAACAACCTGAGTCCTGATGACGAATCGACGAGAAATGGTGGAAAACGGCGACTATAAGTAGCGAACAGAGAACGCATAAATATGCAAGACTATCACGAAGAAAGCAAAGCAAGACATCATGAAGTATAACTAAGACATTATACGAGACGCAAGCATGGCGTCAAAGAGCCTGGGAAATCAAGGAAACTGCAGACGCTACGCCAAACCGGACAGTCATAGACAAGCAGGGTAGAGAAATTGATGACCAAGATAAGACCACAGAACAAGTAGAGCAATTCTACACCGAGCTATACAACAGTGAACAGAGTACCATAATCGACACGGACCCGAAATAGATATCCGGAATAACATGGGAGGTGAAGCAGCTCCTGGAGATATATATATATACATATATATACAATATATTATAATATATATATATATATGAAGATTTTATTTGATAAACAAATATTTTGTAGCAACCACTACATCCGATGATAAATCAACAGGCTCAACCGAACCATTGACGTCAACGGGGGACGCCGAAACTACCGCACCAAACACAAGCGAAGAACCATCGAAATCCGTCAAATCAACGAGCGAAGGTATAATTTCTTTTTAACTGGACAAATCAATTAGTTTTCATATTTCCACAATTAACCATAAGAAGTATTTTCCCTTTTTATAGGACACACACATGATAGAAAATGACTAATATAAATGAAGAAATTAATCGTAAGTTCAAATGTTGTTTTCAAGTTCTAAATCCTTGTTAAAAAGCGACTGTAGCAAGTACAACAACCGAAATGAACACTATTTCTGAAGAAACATCTACCGCCACGCCATCTTCGGCCGACCGAATTGGTGATGACCAGTATAGTCGAGTTAGAAATTTCGACTGCATCAGGTAAGATCCTTGACATATTATGTCTGTTGATCAATTGTCATGACAATTATTTACCAAAATCTAAACAAACGTGTTTGCATGCCCATTTCTAGAAAACGAGTCTTAAAGCTTCTAGCATATACAATGTGATAAAAAAACGTAGAGTGAATCAATGAAATGAGGCACGACGTAACAAAACTTGTCTTTAGAAACCTTGACATTAATTGTAACAAACACGAGGTGTTTGGGTTTCGTAACTATGCATAAAATAATGAATCGACAGGGTCTTCGACTCAAACGACAGCGGAGTCTACGGAAACCCCCCGATCGAGTAACATCAACAGCAACAATCGTCTCAACCTTTGGCGAAACAACAGCGGGTGTGTCAATGACTACTATTAAAATTATCACAGCATATTTGTTACAATTAAAAAAATTTGCAGATAATTTATCGGGTAATATTTTATATCGGTCAACTCGAAATACTGTATTTTGATTACATATAAAAAAAACCATTTCAATTAAAAAAAACACCGGACAGCGACATTATTGTATGCCAACAAGATTCCATATGAACCAAATTTTGTTGAAATATATATATATATATATATTATACTTTACATAATACATTTTGTAACAAATGTATAAAATACGTATTTATGAATTAATTATTTTGCTATTTTCATTTTTCCGTTTGTGTGATTTGTTCCCGGCAGGCGTCAGGGCCGAGTGTATGGACTGCGAACAATTCGAAAAGTTGCGATATAAACTGCACTATGAACGATGATGAGTATGAAGACTTCGGGCCGTGCAATGCGAGTATTGGATATGAAGACGCGAGACAGAGACTGCTGGGCAGTTGATGCGGAGACAGGTAAAGAAATCCCTGGTACAAGATACACGTTTGAATGCGAAGTCCCGTGCACTCAAATCATCTTGGTAATAGCATGCGACGACGGCTGTAGAGACATCGGTCCATGCAGTGAATCCTGTGGGGCGGACGGCATCATGAAAGGCACCAAAGACTGCTAGGAAATAGACGCGGAGACCGGAGAAGTACTCCTTGGAAGTGGACACAAAGTGGACTGCATAATGCCGTGCGTCATTCCGTGCCCGTCGGCGGCTGCAATTCCATGTAATGTATACATTTCATACCTGAGTTTACTTCGGCTAATTTGTTTTGTTACATATAGGTCTATTAGACATATTATATTGCAAACAGGTGTCGGAAGGACTACAGTACACATAGTCACATCACCAGTACACATTGATTTGTTGTACGAAGTACGTGCGTGCGTGCGTGCGTGCGTGCGTGCGTGCGTGCATGCGTGCGTGCGTGCGTGCGTGCGTGCGTATGGCAGCATATATTTGTAATTTGGAAAATATGAAATAAAACAGTACATTACATTACAATTTGGAAAATACACGTTTTGATTAAAAAACGGACAGCGACATTATCGTAAGCCAACAAAATTAAAGAAACGAAATTTCCGTTTTTAAAAGGTGATTGTGCAATTCGGTATATAAACGCTTACTTCGTAAAATATGCAAGGAGGCTTTTAATCTGATATTTCTGAAGCAGCTCCGACCACTGCCTCGGCGGAAACCACAGGAACGAGAGAAACCGTTTCCTCTGCAGTGATTACAGAAACAGTCGCAACAAGAGCGGTCGGAGAAACAACGCCGACTGTTGAAACAACGAGAATAGGTAACTTCCATTACCAACTGAAAGACAGCGTGCCCCAAAATATAATTAGATTAATAGTTACCGTGGGTAGATGAACAAGCATGAAACATGGAATGTGTGTAGCGAAATCTGCATATTAAAGGGAATAACAACTAGGCATTACTTAAAATTCGTTAACCATGTATACACAAAGATTAAGTATGTATATAACATCTGACAACATAAAAAATAACAAAATTTGTATAAATTCGGTTTTAAGCGCATCAGCGTAGCGATTCCCGGGGAAAGCTGAAAGTTAATTAGCGAGGCCATCACGTGGTATCGTGGCGTCAAAGATGACACATACTGATATCAGGCGGACTATTTCTAAGTATCCAGAGCATGTTTACAAGGGTTGTTTTCGTGTCGAAACGAGCGTCATAATAAATTAGTGTGCGATATTCCGATGTAAAGCAAACACTACTCATCTCAGGAAACAAATATTTATCTTACGGTTCCAAACGAATCATTTCTTTTTTGTTCTGACTGAGCATCAAGTTTAACGGCGCCTTCAAATTGTATCGATTGCAGCACACGGAAGATGATCTATGCAAGGACACATACATTACAAACATTTAACTTCAGACAGGAATGTTATATAATCCATTAATATCACCAGTATGCCGATGTATGAAGGAGTAGTTGTAAATTTAACGTGACACTTTAAAACCGGGACCGAAATCCTGGTGGTCTGTGTAGCTCGGTTGGTAAACGCGTTCGTGAGGTGCGTTCCATTTTACAATCGGAAGGGCACCGGTTAGAATCTGACACGAAATCATAAATTTTTGGTATACACTTGTTTATGTTTTCACTAAATAATAATTATAATCCGAATAATTTTACATTAATGAATAATGTACTGCTTTTGTGTTTTACTGTCTAGTAATTATTTATTCGCGACGAAAAAGAAAATACAATTAATGCGTATTACGATTATGTATATTGGTAAATTGAAATTATTGTTTAGTACACGTAAAAATAAACTGTGATATGTCTTGATAAATGAAATGATAATGTTATACTATTAACATATTTTCATTTTAGTGGTGTATAAATGATTAACTACTATAACAATTAAACATATACAGGCAGTAGTCTATATCATTGCTTTATGTTTCGATTGATAATTACTATTTTGTGAAAGGTTAAAAAAAAGTGACACAAAGTTATCAATGGTTTCGTGTCGGGTTCGAACCGATGTACTTCCGGTTGTAACAGCGAACCCACCTATCAGACGCGTCAACCAATTAAACCACGGTAACAATCTGGAGTCAACTCCCGGATTTAAAGTGTTGTGTTAAATATACAACTCCTCCTTCATATAGCTGCATTATAATGATTATTTATGGCTTACACACCGTCTGTTTGCTATTAATAACATATTATATGTTTATAATGTGTGGGTGTGTGTGTGTGTGTGTGTGTGTGTGTGTGCGTGCGTGCGTGCGTGCGTGCGTGCGTGCGTGCGTGCGTGCGTGCGTGCGTGCGTGCGTGCGTGCGTGCGTGTGTATGGGGTGTGGATTATATCACGGGGCAACAATCTATACAAATACTTTGAAAACGAGACGAAGACGGCGGCGACCTCGAAGCTTACAGTTTTGTAGTTTTATTTTACCTTCGTTCCTTCGACGAACTATGTTTCTGTTGTTGTTGTCCGTATATGGAGTTGTTTGACGACAGGGACAGTTGACTGTTCCCGCTGCGAATACACGAAGGGGCAGATCTGGTTGGAGGACCGGTACAACTGTCATCTGTACTACATCTGTGAGCCGCTCGGCAACGGCGTATACCGGGTACACCACGGGACTTGTGGAGACCTCTTCTGGAACCAGCCGTATCACACCTGTGTGTCCGTCATGCCGCTGGATGCCAACTGCAAAATCGGACTTGTTTCTCCCTTCCCGCCAGAACCGACAGTCAAAGGTAAATCTTCGGTGTTGTTGTTATTGTTGTTGTTGTTGTTATCGTAT